>QNUK01000881.1:97500-195181 GCA_013621035.1 Clarias magur | reverse complement strand
TATTAAAGCATAAAACCAGTTTGTTATTTAGTAAAAACTGGGAAAAAATATAATTATAAAAATAAAATATAATCTAAACGCTGTTACAAACAAACGAGGAACTTTCGCGGGAAAAATATGAAAAAACAGGAAGCCACGTCAGGAAGCTACCATCAATAAATTCTTTTTTTTTTTTTTTTATAAAGGACTGTTATCTTGGTCGCTGGATGGATAGATGATGGAAGTGTAATCAAATCAACCGTATGCTTAAGGATTCGATTAATCTCTGACAAAGAGATGAAACCCTGCAAAGTCGTCCTACACAGTAGACCCCCTGCTCCTGCTCTCGTCTATCATGAGTCACGATTCTTTTCAAATGTAATATGCAGGTTAATTTGTTTTAATTTAACTTTAGTTAAATGTTTTTATACTAATATTTTTGGTTGTAGAATGAAACATCAGTGTTTTCATTATTTCTTATAGGGAAATTTGCTTTGATATATGACTGTTTTGATATGTCACAGACTCTCATCTGCAGTTTAAGGTCCAACTTCCAAATAAAAACAATAAGAACCCTGTGTTGGACCCGAAACTACAGATCAGAATTAATTCAAAATTGATTGTTGATTATTTAATTATTTAACTTAGCAGACGACCTTATCCAGAGTAAGTTACAAAAGAGTGTTGTGTTTATCAGAAACACACCCTTATGCCACTTCACAAAAGCAGGTGCTGAGAGCTCCTCACTGCTTTAGCTTATTGGCACTGATTAAATAACAAAATAAATGTACAAAGAGAATTTCTTTCCTATTTTTTTTTATCTGGCAGAAACAGTTTGTTCAGTTTGGCTTATATAAACATTTACACATAACTTTATTAAAATTAATTGATAGATGAGATTTCTTGTTACAACATTCCAGAAATATTAATTCAATTTACTAATGATGTGCCTAGGTCTAAATCTAACCATACATTAAACCTCAGTAACAAAAACTTTTTTATTTTTCAAATAAATGTTGATTGAATAGGTTACCACTCTCACTACCAAATGGGTTAATTAACTAGTTACTAATGTCATTTTATTTTAAAAACACTACCTTCATTAATCAAACTACATTCAATTTGACACAATTTAAAAAACACATTTTCTTGTGAGGACCAGCCACATGCGCATGTAGGAATTTTTGTTCATAGACAGACACACAACACACAGACACCACACAAACACACAAAGACACACACACAAAGCCTCTCATATGCATTCATTTTAAACTTTACTGACAATATTCCTGTCACAGTCGGGCCAGGCTCCGAACCCGGACAGACAACACGCCCCCCATCACCGGAATTCTAATCATTGCCACCTGAGATCAATCAAAACGCACCTATAAAGGACACACACCATGCTACACTCAACGTCCAAGCTCGTATCAGCAAAAGTGGACTGAATCTCTGAAACGCAAGTAGAAGAGATCTCATAGCTAAACTACTTACCTGAACTCCTTGTGTTCTTCCCACAGCAGTGTTCCAGTTTCTCTCCTGCACCGGCGTTGCTGAGCATCCGTGGTGTGTGTCTGTCGTCACTCCCAGGTAATCCCGAAGCTGAATCTCCGAAGATCCGGAAGACAACTCTTGTTCTGTGTAAATCGTCATCCTTGAGTAACAATCCTACCATCTAACTGCATCCACTCTTGAGTATCTGTCTTCCCTAATAAGAACTATAAATAAACTTCACTCACCCGTACAACCCTCTTCCTGTGTGAGTCCGCTCTGTGTGACAATTCCACTGTGACATAAACAAAGACAAATAAATTAAAATTAATATTTAAAATCAAACGTGGATTTTTTTTTTCATTTTCTGTATCTCAGATCTATTAATAATGCATGAGACCCTGACCAGTGAGCTGTGAATCATTAATATTTTAATCTAAATAATCTACCAGGATGTTTACATTAAGTAGGTTACAGAAATATGCAGCTCTTAAAGGAACTTAAACTCTTCATGATACAGTTTATATCATCTCAAGTGAAGTCAAGTAGGCTTTTATTGTCATTTCAACCATACACAGTTCAGTACATAGTGAAATGAAAAAACATTTCTTCAAGACCAATATAAATGAACAGAAAACTATCTAAGTCCTATACAGAAAAGACAAACATAACGTGAACGTGCAAATGTGCAAACAAGTAGGGCTGCAACAACTAATCGATAAAGTCGATAATTATCGATATTGAAATTTGTTGTCAACAAATGCCATTATCGATTAGTTGGACTTCTCACGTTACTGAGGAGCGCAACCACAAGATGCACAAATACACAAAGATACACAGCCGCTCGTGCAATGGAGGTTACAGAAGTGTCTGCAGGAAATCGCACACATGTATGGAATAAAATCACTGCGTAAATAATCGTGCGTAAAAAAAAAGATTTGTGTGTAATTCTGTGTTTTGTCCGAGTTGGATTCCAAAATCTATGGCCACAACTCTGAAATATACGACTCTGACCGCTTACAGACACAAAACTTGTTTTAACAACTCCTTTGTTACACGGACGAATTGCGAAATTACGCCTATGAACGTAGTGTGTTAGACCGCTGTCAAAAATACATCATCAAGGCCACATGCACAGGCATTAATATCCGAGGGAAGAAGGATCGATTCGGCCACCGTTTTAAACCACCGGCGCCAAAATGGCATATCAGCAGCCGAGCGCTCTCTCATCGTCTCAGGTAAATTTTCTTTTTTTCACAGATTCGACGTGTTTAAGAGAAGTAAAATTACAGAGATGTTTTAACTA
This sequence comes from Clarias magur, assembly GCA_013621035.1. Lineage (NCBI taxonomy): Eukaryota > Metazoa > Chordata > Actinopteri > Siluriformes > Clariidae > Clarias > Clarias magur. The sequence continues at coordinate 192,405 of QNUK01000881.1, read as the reverse complement.
TAGCAGGTAAGATTTTAGGAGTTTAAAACGGTGGCAGGGCGCATGCGCCGTATCAATTCCTCCTCCTTCGGATAGTAACGCCTGTGCATGTGGACTTGGTGATGTATTTTTGACAGCGGTTTAACACATTACATTCATAGGCGTAATTTCTCAATTCGTCCGTGTAACAGAGGAGTTGTAAAAACAAATTTTGTGTCTGTAAACGGTCAGTTTTGTATATTTCAGAGTTGTACTGTAAGCTGTCGTGGCCGTAGATTTTGAATTCCAACTCGGACAAAACACAGAATTACACACAAATCTTTTTTTTACGCACGATTATTTTTGACAGTGATTTTATTCCATACACCTATGACGTTATATTCCTGCCACAATTATGACCGCGCATTTGGCATTTTGAGAGCAGACAAAGCACTCTATGCGTGTGCAGTGTCTCCACTGCGCGCTCAACAGCTTGCTTAACATGTTCTCCGCGGATGCGCGACTTCTCGATTCTGTGCGCGCTCGACTCTGCCTTCACGCGCAAGCAACATTTATTTTCTGTGCGCGCTCGACTCTGCCTTCACACGCAAGCATCATTTATTTTCTGTGTGCGCTCGGCTCTGCCTGTACGCTCGCTCAATTATGTCCAGTGTTACAAAACTGCCACAAAACCAGCCAATCACAGACTTCCACACACTACTTCTGATTGGCTGTTCCTTCTATATCAGCTGGCAATATCTGCAATTATTGTTAAAATGCTTTATTTTGCATACTCAAATGCTGTTATTTATTTATTTATTTACTTATTTCTTTCTTTCTTTATTTATTTAGAAAGAGACAAGTCAGCATAAGTGAGTTAAGAAATCCCCCACGCACTCCACAACAAGCAGCCACTACAACAGATGCCATCCAATATAATAAGAGTACAACAATTGTTTAGCTTTTTTATTTATTTTTTTTTTATTTTATATTTTGGATATTTAGAGGAGTTTTATTCTTCAAAAACAAACTTTGTCTTTAATTTAAGGTTTAAAATGTCAAAATTAAAGATCATTAAACTCTATATGTGGCTTTTGCATTTTTTAAAGTTTAGTTTTATACATAACTAATACCCTGATTTGTGGTTTTATATAGTTATGGGCAAGACATCAAATTAAAGAAGCGTTTAGTTTTTATCCGATTAATCAATTAATAATAAAAAAATAATCGGTCAACTAATCGATTATCAAAATAATCATTAGTTGCAGCCCTACAAACAAGAGTGACAACATCATGGCATCATACATACAAATAGGGATTTTTGATTAAGCTGCCTGATGCTGCCAAAGCTTAATTGCCAAAGCTTAATTTTTAAATACTCACCTGCCTCAGAGCCCCAGGACAGCACAAGCCTGCCTGAGAGCCCCAGCACTACCTTAGAGCTCCAGTACACTGGGAATACTGGGAGTGTGGGAGCAGTGTTGCCAGATTTATCTGGTGACTTTAAGCCCACAGACCCCAGCTTCAAATCCGCCGGAATGCACACAATATCATTCTGTCGCTCTAGATTTTGTAGATCGAAACCACACATAACAACGGCAGGAATGTGAAGCAATTAAACACCGCCACCTACTGGACGGGAGAGTGTCTGAAAGAAGCGGGGGCGTGGGAGCCTCCTTCAGTTCGAGTGCTCTTACACTGAAGAACAACAAAAAAGGGCGATGTGTCGGCGCCTGCGTCCAGTAACCACTGACAGCTGAATGGATAGGTCTGTCCACTATGGAACTCTAAAGTGTTCAAAATTAAATAAATAAATAGGACATGATGAAATAAATAACTCTATGAATAAATAAGACACATATAGGTAATATGAGAATGATATTGTGAAACACATTTTGAAAAAAAGCTTTTTATTGTGAAAAATATTGCTCTCTGCTATATACAGATCTCGCCATTAAGAATGCACGTTTTTTCCCGCGAGATCCCGCAATTTGGCTCGCGACATGCCGCGAAATCCCTCAAGCAACATTCGGGAATTTAAATAAATGTGTTGTGCTTCACTGAATATCCGCCAGATGGCGCATGGAGGGACTTTATCTAAAAGCCAGACCAAGTACAACGAAGAATTGTGTATAATTAGTTATCCTAAAACAATATTGTTTCCAATGCTGAAGCAAACATGAATTTTATTTTGTTTTACAATAATAATATTTTACAATGAATGTGGGTATATCTGCTTCATATTATGTTCATAATGATGAAAAGAGACGCCCTAAACTGTGAGGTGCCGTATAGGGCTTAAATGTCACTCATGCACACACAAGTGAAACACTTGCATACACATATATGAAACAGTCACACATCTATATATACTACTAACTGCTCACACAACTACATATGAAATGCGCGCGCACAGACACCTATGAGACGCACGCACATATACACAAACTCTCCGTGCACACACACCTATGAGATGCGCGCACATATACAGTAATTATGTAATGTCCTGATTCGTGAATATGTCAATATGTCTGCGTTAAAACGTAAAAATGTGTCACCATCAGAAGACATGAATGAACAAATATAAACATGAAATGCTTCGGTCTTTTTATAAAAATAATCATCTGACTTTTTTGCTGTTTGTGTCCAGCATTGAATAATAATTTCACCCATTATTTGACCACGGCTGGAAATAATAGCTGGAATGTGATTGTGGATTTATGACTGAAATAAAGCTGTTCATCGGCGTGCATGAACCCGCGGCTCGTACTTTCACTTTATAAAAGGTGCAGACATACTCGAATGTCCTGATTCGTGAATATGCCTACATCTTTGTTAAAACGTAAAAATGTGTCGACATTGAGCACCATCAGAAGACATGAATGAAGAAAAAATCTATATATTTTTTGTAAATATTCTTATATGCACACGGAGTGCTTCGGGCTTTTTATAATAATAAACATGTTTTTTTGCTGTTTGTGTCCAGTATTTCATCCATTATTTGACAATGGCTTGAAGTAATAGCTGGAATGTGGTTGTGAATTTATGACTGAAATAAAGCTGTTCATCGGCGTGCGTGAACCCCGATTTGGCCGTAAACTTTCACTTTACAAAAAGGCAGAGTTTTGATCAAAAGGCTGATAAACCCGTGCCATTTATCGATAAAAAAAGTATCAACTCCAACTATGAAGACCTGTTGTTCAGTTGTTCCCTGCATGGAGAGTTTGTGTGCGTTTGTGCGCGCGTCTCATATGTGACGTTCATATGAAATGAAATTGTTAATAATTGCTGATAAATTGATTGCGTCAAAGGATTTGTGGACATATAATTAGGAGAAATTTTTAAATTAACGATGTCTTGAAACATGCAGTAACTCTTTATTTATTTGAACACGGCAAAGGTGTTAATGTTTTGTACATTCTTTTATTCGTTCTTTCTGTTTGTGTTTAGGTTTCACTGTTTTCCATATACATAAAATGTATAGACAACAATGTTCCGGAAGCGTTAGTAAATATTAAATAAGGAAAATACACAAATTTGTTTCAATACAGTTTTATTAAATATAGAATATATCGGACAGGTATATGGCAAATGGTCACTCTTCAAAAAATTGGGAGTAGTATGATTTTTTTTAAAAAGAGGAAAACTCAGTCTTTTCTTTCTAAGAAGTTCGTCGATTCTTTCTCTTATTTGCTTTTTGTTGCGGGCTGTGGGGTGGAATTTCCGAGCAACAGCATCGGAAATTGCTTGGAGGGCAGTGCGTTTTTCCCCCTGGAACCATCATAGTTCACCGAACCTGCCCAGTTCTGGTAAACGTTGAGCAGCATCAACCTTTTAAACAAAGTAACAGCAAACCGATCTGCCCTTGGTCTGCCATCTGATTCTGCTGAATCCAGATATATTTGTTTCTCGTCCTCGATGGTCACGTGATTTAAAGTGAACCTGGCTTATTCTTATCGATTAGGTCATCCACTCGGGGTAGGGGGTACGCATCGAATTCTAATATCTGATTTGAGTCATTACAAATTCTGAGCGAACCGTCTGCCTTAGGTACCACTACTATGGGGCTGGCTCAGGGACTCATCGACTCCTCTATGATGCCATTCTGAAGCATATTTTCCATCTCAGCTTCGATGGCACGGCAATGGGCCTCCGGGGCTCGGTACGGTCTTTGGTGGATAATCATGCCGGGCGGTGTTTTAATGTCGTGCCGTACCAGATGTGTCAGCCCCGGGTTGGTGGAGAATACATCCTGGAACTGATCGAGAAGTTTGTTCAGATCCTGGTGTTGTGTCGTCCTTAAGTCCTCTCCCCTCTGGACCATTTTGCGACCTACAGCTGGGGGTGACAGAGCAGCGAGAGCTTGTAGTTTACTAAGTTCCTCACTTCGGATGGCCTCCGAGTGGATGCGTGTGCGCGAGGTGCATAAAGGATTCCGTTTTAGCGCATGGGACGAGTAGCAGATCCCGGGATTCTTGTCTTCGTTGTGTGTGATAATATAGCAGTCTGTTTTTTACCAGAAAATATGATTTTGGGTTCCTCCTGTCGTTTCCGTATTCCGTCTATCTGTCGCATCTGCAGCAGTGTTTAAGCCTCTGGTCCTCGCGTTGCAGCAGAGCGAAGTTGCAGGCACCTGTTGAGACAGGGAGATAAAAGGATTAACTTGAGGGCTTTCCTCATCTTCCGCTTCCACGTCTGCTTCCTTCTCCTCCATTTGTGCGAGCCACGATGCCAGTCTCTCCCTAGTAACAACGGGACTGGGAGGAATCATGTGTCGTGAATCGTGCTGAGGGGACTTCTCTCTGGTCGCCATGTACACAGGTGATGGAAATGACTTCAGACAGCTGTGCTAATGCGGGGATAACTGAAGGGCGGGCTAACATGACGGCACTCTCTGTGTCTGTGAGCGCTGGGAGATGATCTCTGGCCAACTTTCGGCCCAGAGGCCCCGAGAGGAGGCTGAGCGAGAGAGAGACGGCTCTGTAGGCATGGGCTCATCCTGTGACATGTCTGAACAAGGTGCCCAGGGGAATGAATCGCATCAGTGTGGAGGTATATAATGTTGTGGGCTTCTTTCTGGAAAGCGTTTTCGCTCTGGGCCAGAGGGAGGACGGAGCTCGCATGCCCACTGCTTTTCTCTGTTGTCTTGTCAAAGCTCTCAGTAGTGTCCGAGTCTGCAGAGAAACAAAACCTACATAAGTCATTCGGTTTGAACATCCTCCTCACCAGCGTACACCACTGGAGCATCTTTTATAGGGAGCCACCGACAGGTGGATGGCAGGTGATTCGCTGTGGCCGATGCCGGTGGTTTGTGGTGCCCCGCCCCTTTTTGAGCTTGTAGGTAGCTGTCCCTGGTGCTACCTGGGCTTAGTATACAGCGGTTTTTGGACGAGTGAGAAGATGCTTTTCCATGAGGTGCACTGGTTATGAGCCCGTCGCCACATCTACCCACCTTTGAGACACACACACACACACACACACACACACACACACACACACACACACACACACAGCACCTGTTAAAGTCATAAACTACCAGACTATAGGAAATGTACATAATCACAACACGCACACAATTAATGTAAGCAAATGAAGTTATGTAAACAATGTGCATACTTTACATAACGTAAATAATGTACAGAATTTGCATAATGTAACAATTCAATTCATTACCAATCATGTAAATAAACTCTGTATGTAACTTAAGTTTAAATAATGTAAACAGTTTAAATAAATAAAACATGTAAAGAATATATGTAAGTAAAAATAATTAAAAATATATATATATATTTCCCTTTCAAAAGCTACACTCGATGCGGCGTGAAAACGCTATGGGAACATCTCTTTGCTTCCGGTTGTGAAGCCTGTGTATGTCAAAACCGTCAAATACATCGGCTTATAACCTCTGCCAGGCATGACGTCACCGAATAAGGTGCACCTGCAGGTTATAAATAGGAGTGAACCGGAAACATCCTCAGATCTTTTTGTCTTCAGGACAGCTTTGTGTTTGCGTGTATATGTGTGCAACAGAATCACAGTAGGAAAGAAAAACTTTACTTACTGATAATGGCAAGAGTTGGTTGAGAGATGCGTGCCTCCGTGTGATTTTCTTTCGGAGGGCGATCTCCACGACTTTTCTTGAGTGCTTGGGTTTCAAGGAAAGTGCAAGCACAAAAAAAGGCACTTCGCGCGCCGCATTCATGGGGCTCGCGTGCGTATGAGACGGGATTTCCCCCTTTCTCTCGCGTTCAACTCAGAAAAGTTTTTAGCGCCCGCTTCTCAAGCGGCCTCCGGCGCTTCTTGTGAGCAGACGGAAGAGATTCCTCCCTTGCTTCCATGGACATAGCGTGCCGATCTGGCAGACACGCATGAGGCAGAATTCCCCCTTTCTCTCGCGCTCTCGCCGGATCAGGAAGTGTTTAGCGTCCGCTTCTCAAGCGCGCTCCGGCGCTTTTTGTGAAGGGGCCGAATAGATTTCCTCTCTTGCCGCAAAAATAAATAAAATAATAAAAATAAATAAATAAATAAATTCATAATAAATTAATTTATTGTGGTTTCTGTCGGGTGGCCAGGGGAAGGGCCTCAACAAGGGTTCCCCCCCCCCCCTTTTTTTGGCGACCTCCATGACGAGTTAACTCTTTCATGAAATAAGCCTTATTCCTCCCTTGTTTTATGATGATACCCCAGATTGAAGAGACGCTTGCGAGCTATCTCTCTCCTGGTGTAACAACTGTACCTCCACAGATCAGGGGAATAAGATCAAGTTCCCCGGATTACTGAGTTGACCCTTTGTCCCCACCTAGTGTGTCTATGTATGTACTACCAGCACTTAAGCACTTAAGCACTAAACACAAACACCTGTGATTCCCTTATGTGTCTACTACTTATTCCAGTCGAACCCGTAGGGCTTCGCCTGTTCACTGTTGTGCACATTGTTTGTCCTCACCTGACCCTATCCTCATTTTATGTGATTTTTACTGATTCTATTCTGCCCGTCTCACTCCCAGGATTGAGCACTGTCTGCAGGTGTGGGACTCTGGGAGGAAGGAAAAACCCTCACTAGTCGCAAGGACCTTGCAAGTGTTTCCTTTGTTTATGGTTTGTTTCCGGAAGCCGAGACTGTTCAGTTCGCCCACCTGCAGACCCTGCCTGGGAAGCCCCGCTCGGTAACGCAGTGAGCGCCACGGGACTTTGTGTATTTGTTTTTCTTTTCTGTTTAAAAAAGAAGTAATAAATAAAAGACTAATCTTGTACACATGGATTCTGCATCTGCGTCTAATTCTCACCAGGAAGACATGACACCTGGGAGCTCATCCTCCCTGAAAAAGCCCACATTGCCCACCAAGCCATGTAGCAAGATGCTAACGACAGAGGCTTCCCTTACGGGCTGGGGTGCGGTCTTGGATGGCCGCCCAGCACAAGGGAGCTGGAGAGGTCATCTTCTCGCATGGCACACCAATTGCCTCGAAATGATGGCTCTGTTTCTGGCCCTGAAACACTTCCTCCAGCAGTTGAGAGGCTACCATGTCCTAGTGTGGGTGGACAACACTGTGGTAGTCTTGTACATAAATCGCAAGGGTGGACTGTGCTCACGCCGCTTGAACAAGCTAGCGCACCAGATTCTGCTTTGGGCACAGGACAAGTTCCTGTCCCTCAGAGCGATTTACATTCCGGGGCACATGAATGTAGGAGCGGACTTGCTATCCAGACAAGCTGTGACACATGGGGACTGGAAACTCCAGAATGTAAGAGCGGACTTGCTATCTAGACAAGTTGTGACACTGGAAATTCCACCCCCTTTACTACCCTGACTTCTCCAGCTCCCCTGGGTCTGGACGCGATGGCCCACACGTGGCCCAGATTACGCCTTTATGCGTTTCCTCTGATAGTTCTGCTCCCAGTAGTCTTGGCGAGGGTCCGTCAACAGGGTTTGTGCCTCTTATCGATAGCGCCCCAGTGGCCGACCAGAGTGTGGTTCTCGGATCTAATATATCTCCTTGCCGGCTCACCCTGGGTGATTCCAGTGTCTCATGCGCAGGGGACAATATTTCATCCCCGGCCCGAGCTCTGGAACCCTCACGTTTGGCCCCTGACGGGGACCAACTAAGACATGCTGGTGTTCCAGCCAGCGTAATTGAAACCATTTCAAGTGCCAGGGCTCCCTTCACTAGAAGAACTTATGCCCTCAAATGGAGTGTATCTGAAAGTTGGTGCATGGTAAGACATGTAGACCCAGTCCACTGCCAGATTGTTTCAGTGCTGGAGTTTCTGCAAAAAAAGTTGTCCTCTGGCATATGCCCTAGTAGTCTCACAACATACATAGCTATTTTGGCACGCTCTGACCGATGGGGTTCCTGTGGAAAAGCACCATTTAGTTGCCCGTTTTATTTGTGGAGCTAAATGGTTGAGGGCGCCCACTAGAGCGACGGTCCCTTCATGGGACTTAGCTATCATATAGAAGGTCTGGCTGACACCCCTTTTGAACCACTAGAGTCAGTGCCTGTAAGGCTTCTGTCTCTTAAGATGGTTTTTCTTATGGCTATTTCTTCTTTGAAGAGGACTGGTGATCTGCAGGCTCTGTCAGTCTCCCCATCCTGCCTAGACTTTGCCCCTGGGCTAGTCAAAGCTATTCTGCATCCTCACCTGAACTATCTTCCCAAGGTTCCATTGTCGACCATGCACCCAGTCGTTCTCGAAGCCTTCTGTCCGCCTTTCACAGCTCCGGAGCAGGAAAGACTTACTGTGTCCAGTTTGTGCTCTTTACATCCACCGCACTAGCCAATGGCAGAGCAGCTCTTTATTTGCCATGAGGGTCGCAACCGGGGGGCGGCTGCCACTAGACAAACTCTGTCACACTGGGTGAGAGATGCTATTGCCCTAGCCTATAAGGTGCGTGGTCACACTTCACCTCTGGGAATCATAGCTCATTCAACCAGGTGGATTGCCTCATCAATTGCTCTGGCAAGAGGCGTCCCCCTGCAGCAGGTGTGTGATGCGAGAGGCTGGTCCTCCTCACACACGTTTGTTAGATTTTATAGTCCGGATGTCAATGCTACTCCAGGCTCGTGGGTCCTTGAGTCAGCATCCAGAACTACGTCTGAGACCTCCTTGTCTATTGTGCACACATGCTACGCAACCTGGGGGTCCAGTCACTTGCAGTGTGGCGGCATTGGTATTCTCGTTCCCAGAGCGTTTTCACGCAGCCTCGAGTGTAGCTTTTGAAAGGGAACGTCTCGGGTTACTTAGCTGTAACCCTGTTCCCTGATAAAGCGGGGACAAGATGCTGCATTTCAATGCCGCACTGCTGGCTTGCCTGGACATCCTTCAGACAAAATTGACCTGAGGATGTTTCCGGTTCACTCCTATTTATAACCTGCAGGTGCACCTTATTCGGTGACGTCATGCCTGGCAGAGGTTATAAGCCAAAGTATTCGGCGGTTTTGACATACACAGGCTTCACAACCGGAAACAATGAGATGTTCCCATAACGTTTTCACGCAGCATCTCGTTCCTGCTTTATCAGGGAACAGGGTTACAGCTAAGTAACCCGAGATGTTGCATGCAACGATGAGCGGGCCCAAGCACCCCGTACCATTGCCACCCAATGGCAATGGTTCAAGCGCAATCTGTTCATTTTTTGAGCGTGTTAAGACCCACAAAAAGCCATCGTCACCCAGGTGCACCACACAACTATATAGGGCTGATGTCAGTTTGGGCACTAAACATTTGTTAAGTGCGTTAGTGTGTGTGTGTGAGACATGTGGGTGTGTCAGTTTGTGTGTGACGAGTAAATGTGTTTGTGCATGTTTGTGTGTGTGGTGTGTGTTAACATTTGTGATGTCTGTGTTAGTATGTGTGATGTGTGTGATGAGTATATGTGTTTGTGCATGTTTGTGTGTGAGTGTATGAGTGTGTTTGTTCGTGCGTGTGTGTGTCTGTGTGAGTGTGAGAGTGTTAACATTTCTGATGTGTATGTATGTATGTGTGATGTACTGTACGAGTGTTTGTGCATGTATGCGCGTGTGTAGTACATGCATGTGTGTGTGTTAGACAGACGTGTGTGTGAATGTTAACATTTGTGATGTGTATGTGTGTAGAATAGGCAGGAGATGCTGGAACAAAGAGCATAGAGAGCTGCGCACCCTATAGTGCTTGGGCCCTAATAATCATCATGGTGACTAAATAATGTAAACAATACACAAGCACCAAGTTACAGAGTTTACAGGCTCCTGATTGGTCAGATGCTGCAACACTCTCTCTCTGTCTCTGTCAGCCTGCACTAATTCCGTTAGTGTGTGTGTGTGTGCGTGTCATTGGACAGCGTGCCTCTTCCTTCGTCTTCTCACCTTCTCACACACATACACACACTAACGGACACACTCCTCTGTCGCAATTCTTTTTAAAGGTAAATTGCGGGTTAATTTGTTTTATTTTTACTTTACAGCAGTGATTCCATTAGTTAGTGTGAATGTTCGAGTTTCATTAGAGAGATTTCTTGTTTATTTTCCCGATAAAAAACACTTAACGGAAACACATCTGTCTGGATTTATTTTTACTTTTAAGGTTAAGATTGCAGGTTAATTTGTTTTACTTTTACTTTAGATTTTGTATTAATTATTTTTATATATGCATTTTTTTGTCAATTATGGAATTAATAATTAGAGTTTTCATTATTTCTTATGAGAGAAATTTGCTTTGATCTACGAGTGTTTTGATATACGAGCATGCTTCAGAACAGCAGAGAAAAGGGAGAATAAACAAACCTGGCAGATTGTTTTGAAGACAGAACTGAGTTCATGAATGTGTTGGGTGTGTGTCCATAGCAAAATAACTAAATTATAACTCGGAAAGACCTTTTATTTGGGGTAAAGTGACTGATGTGCCTAACTTTTTTCAACAGAGCCTCTGTTTCACTGAATAATCTATGACTTTTCATGAATATGTAGGAGCTATTCACAACTGGCTCAGGTAACATCAGGTTTCACCAGGACTCCTATTGTCTCACTTGTTCACCCCTATTCACACTCAGATTTCCCACACAAAAGCAGGGCTTCTTTTGAGATAAACAAAATTAAAGCATGGTTTCTGAAACATAAAAACTGTAAAACATAATTGAAATACAGTTCCTATGCACACACACATACACACACAGACACACAACCAAAAAAACCTACACAGCAACAATATGTAAGTACAGGGTGGGCCATTTATATGGATACACCTTAATAAAATGGGAATGGTTGGTGATATTAACGTCCTGTTTATGGCACATTAGTATATGTGAGAGGACAAACTTTTCAAGATGGGTGGTGACCATGGTGGCCATTTGGAAGTCGGCCATCTTGGATCCAACTTTTGTTTTTTCAATGGGAAGAGGATCATGTGACACATCAAACTAATTGGGAATTTCACAAGAAAAACAATGGTGTGCTTGGTTTTAACGTTTCTGAGCACTTATAAAATGTGTTCAATGTGCTGCCCATTGTGATGGATTGTCAATGCAACCCTCTTCTCCCACTCTTCACACACTGATAGAAACACCGCAGGAGAAATGCCAGCACAGGCTTCCAGTATCTGTAGTTTCAGGTGCTGCACATCTCGTATCTTCACACCATAGACAATTGCTTCAGATGACCCCAAAGATAAAAGTCTAAGGGGGTCAGATCGGGAGACCTTGGGGGCCATTCAACTGGCCCACGATGACCAATCCACTTTTCAGGAAACTGTTCATCTATGAATGCTCGGACCTGACACCCATAATGTGGTGATGCACCATCTTGCTGGAAAAACTCAGGGAACGTGCCAGCTTCAGTGCATAAAGAGGGAAACACATCATCATCATGTAGCAATTTCAAATATCCAGTGGCCTTGAGGTTTCCATTGATGAAGAATGGCCCCACTATCTTTGTACTCCATATACCACACCATACCATCACTTTTTTTGTTGGATAGATCCTGGAGGGATCTATCCAATGTGGGTTTGTGTCAGACCAATAGCGGTGGTTTTGTTTGTTAACTTAACACCATTCACATAAAAGTTTGTCTCATCACTGAACAAAATCTTCTGCGTGAACTGAGGGTCCTGTTCCAATTTTTGTTTTGCCCATTCTGCAAATTGTGTGCGCCGATCTGGGTCATCCTCGTTGAGATGCTGCAGTAGCTGGAGTTTGTAAGGGTGCCATTTGTGAGTAGCTAATATCCCCCGAAGGGATGTTCGACTAATGCCACTCTCCAGTGACATGCGGCGAGTGCTACGCTGTGGGCTCTTGCTGAATGAAGCTAGGACAGCCACTGATGTTTGTTCATTAGTGACAGTTTTCATGCGTCCACATTTTGGCAAATCCAACACTGAACCAGTTTCACGAAACTTAGCAAGCAGTTTGCTAACTGTAGCATGGAAGATGGGTGGTCTCGTAGGGTGTCTTGCATTGAAATCTGTAACTGACATGTATCAGTTGTTGCATTAGTTAAAACTGTGTTGCATGGATTAATAACAACATCTATCATTTTAAAAACGTGTCCTAGGGCAATGACAGCTTAGCAGTAGTACTGGATGAGAATTGAGACTTAGCAGCTTTAAAAGCATTCCTGGTATTGTGCTAAGCAGTTCTTTAGAGCACCATGAGACACTTATAGTTTGTCTGGACTGGACTACTGCAACTCACTTCTGACAGGATGTGCCTCTGTCCACCATTCATCCTCTGCAATTGATCCAGAATGCAGCTGGTCTCATTTTCAACCTTCCCAAATTCTCACCCCACTTCTCTGCTCCCTGCAATGACTTCCTGTTGCTGCCCACATCAAATTCAAAACCCTGATGCTTGCCTACAAAGCTAGCCAGCACCAACTTACCAGCACCAACTTACCTCTCAGCTCTAATCACACCATGCACCGCACCACAATCCCTCTGATCATCCAGCACTGCTCGTCAAACCATCTCTCAGGGATCAAGGAAGACATTAATCCAGACTCTTTTCTGTTCTCCCAGGGTGGAATGTCAGGGCTTGCTTGACCTTAGCCTAGATGTGCAATTTGACAGTGGCAATCAGATAGTGGGGCGGGAGAATAGTCTTGTGTGGCGTGGAGTCCTGATAAGGGGAGAACTGCATGAAAGGGCTTGGTGTTCTTAGATCCCAGTTGATACGAGAGGATGAAGTTGAACCTCGACAAGTAAAGAGACCTTCTGGCTTGATAAGAGTTTAATCTCTTGGCAGTGCATATTATTTCAAGTATTCAAGGTTCTTGTCCTGACCAGAAACGAACCATCTCTCAGTGCCTCCACTCCTGCAGAGGCAATTTGATTGCTAGAAATTCTTGATTGCCAATGAAGTAGTTCCTTTCAGCCGGAGATAGGTGGTGGGAGAAGAATAAGCATGGGTGCAATTTGTTGTCCTGGGAAAATCTTTGTGACAAGATGCCACTAACGGCAGTGTTGGAGGCATCAACCTTGACCACAAACTGATGAGAAGGGTCTGGGATGGAGAGGATCAGAGCCAACGTGACCCTCCTCTTGAACTTTGTGAATGCTTCTCTGCCTCTGCTTCAACAAAAAACGGGTCTTGGTGGAGGTCAAGGGATAGTGTGGGGGGGCGGTTACTGGGCTGTAGTTCTTTATGGAGCCCAGGAATATATCAGGTCCTGTCATGAGGTTAAGGTTGGCTACTTGGTTACCACCTGTTGTTTGGTCAATTCTCTGAAAAAATCTCTGAAAACATTGTCATTAAGATGGGTCTACCCTGTCTATCCCACACTATGTAGTCCAATGTGAAGCATAGGATGAATACATAAGACCTTCGGCATTTTCAGACAGATCTCAGATCTCAGGGATAAGGACCTTGGAGATCAAAAATGGTCCGACAAAATGAGGGGCAAGTTTACAAGTAGTGGCCTCAAGGGGTGGTTGCATGTGGATAGCCAGACCTTTTGACCAACACGATAGGGTGATGTAGGATGCAGCTTGTGATTAGCCCATTTGGAGTAAGATTTAGTGTTTTAATAGAGTTGTTCTGGGTTTGTTCCAGGTGCAACGACAACGACAGACAGAATAGGGCAGAAATAACAGAGGTCTCCAGTTACATTGATGAAAACAGGGGAGGTTGATAACCATAGGCTGTCTGAAAGAGGGAGAGACCAATTGCTGAGGTTGGGAGTTGTAAGCATATTTTACCCATATTAGGTTCTAAAACCAGAGAACAGAGAATATATAGCCAGGTTCCAGTTCCTGCACTGTAAAAAATTCAACTAGCAAAATGTTGGCATCATGAGTATTTATTAGTAATCTGGACAACAAGACATGAAAAAGCTGACTGAAGCTGGGTCAACTAAGGTTTAATTACTGAGCAGACTTGTTAATGCAAGTTAACACGCACAGATGTTGGTTCGGAGGTTGGCACATTCACGCTGTTATGTTTCTGAAGTTGGCTCATGCATGGTGGGTGCAGTGGGTATTTTTGAACATCATCTGGATTAATAGCCTGTTTCTCCACCTCACAACGGACAACTTCTTTTAAACTGGTAAGTGCATATATTTATATCGAAGTCCTTGGTAGAAATGGTCTTAACAATGAGCGTTTTTATAGGCTTTCTTTGCGAAGTACATATAGCTTGGTGCAATTGTTTAATTAACATGAGACAGTGAAAAAGCTGGAAGTCTTCCTGTTACCTTAGTTCCTACAAACAATATATTTTGTATTATTTTAAGTTTACTACATTGATTTGTTATTTATTACAGGTATTGCAGATCATAAAGTATTTATTTAATTGTGTTTTAATTTAGAATTGAATATTATTTAATTATTATTTACAGCACATTATTATTTTGTCTATATCTATATTTTGTCTATATTATTTTGTCTATTATGTCTATACATTTTTATTTTGTCTATATCCCTGCATGTGTGATATTTGATTGATCGGTTATGTTCCTCTGCTTATGTTAAGAGGAACTAACAAGTTACCTCCCTTGGGTTTCCCAGGGACAGGTGAGAGTGTGAGAAAGTGTGAGTGAAGCACATGAGAGCAGTATTCTGTCTTGCCATTTGGCTTAATAAAATAAGTTGTTGCAAACTTAACTGTAGCCTGCGTATTATCCACAGCCAAAGACACTGGAGATAAGACAAGTCCAGAAAGTCAGGTTACATTCCTAATAACTCCTCCACACTTGGTATTTAAAATTTGCAGTATTTGCGCCACAAATGTGTTTGTAATCTTTGTATTTTACGTTTCAGGACACATTCTCTCAATATCTTCATCTCAAGACCTCAAACTTTGCCATTTCATGTAAGTAAACATTTACAATGCAGTATTTTTAATGATTTTAAGAACGTGGTCACAAACTGGTATGACAGGCGGTTCGAGCGGATGTTATTGCCGTGGGCAGGCATAGGCGCAGAGGAGTTGTATCAACATAAAGTCTTTAATAGTGCACAAAACAAACAAATAAACAAAACATCTGGCTCTGGACAAACACAAATACCCAGTCTCTTTGAGGATATACTGGCTCTTTAGACATATACAGACTTCTCTAGACATTTACAGACCCTTTAAGCATTTTAGACCCTGTAGGACTGACACAAAGGCTCAGGACTGGAACGGGGCTCGAGACAGGGCAACCTCAAGAGACCAGAGGCAAGAGGGACACACACTAGAGACTAATGGGGAGGCTACTAGAGATTAACGGGAGGCTAATTGAGCCTCAGGGGAGCACACTGGAGGCTTAGGGGAGCACACTGGAGGCCTAGGGGAGCACACTGGAGGCTTACACTAGAGGCTTAGGGGAGCACACGGGAGGCTACAGGAACACAAGCAACACTCGGCACAGGACTTAAATAAAACTCAAGACACACACAACACATACACCCATAAATACACAAAATAAACCAAAAAGATACACTTACACATTACACAAATCACAAAACACATCAGAGCCCAGATAAACAAATATAAGTAAAATAAAACATAACCAAAACAAAACAAACCATATGCCCACTGTATTAATGCTCGACCCAGTTTCCCAGAACAACCAGCTATTTATAACAATACTAATAATGAGCTACCTCGGTTCAGGTGAGCACCCGCATCACCTGACCGAGGTGAGTCTGGGAAACTGAGTCACCTAACAAAACTACAAAACAAAAACAAATATGTGCACACAGTGACCTCTAGAGGTAGTCCCTTACAGAAGTATGAAGTTATGGGAAAAATGGTGGTATTATGCTTGGTATAACCTTACTAGTTTACTTTTTTATGTGAGACTATTCATAACCATTTTCCCTCCATTTCATTAAATGTGCATTGAGTATAGATGGATCTCATTGAGTCCTAGACAATTAAGTAAAAATGACTATTGAATATTTCCTTGCGAACCTACAGTATAATTGGTCAGATTAGCTCTTAAAACAGTGTGCACTTATGTTCAAACGTTTTAGATCTGTATTATTTTTTGTTTTTTAAAAGAGTTTTATGTTCATTAATGCTACATTTAGTTTATCAAATTAAAAGACTACATTTATTTGATATATAGTAAAACATGAATAATGTGAAATAATATTAGAATTCAAAATATCTTTTCTACTGGAATATATTGTACTTAAAACTGTATAGAGAGTTATGGCTCTTTTTTTTGTTGCCAATTTTAATAACAAAAATAAGCCTATAAAATGCCTAATATTGTCATTCAGTCCTGGGGGAAAGTTATTGTTTCCATAAAACTCAATAAATGTTTCTTGATCATTATGAATGAATTAAAGAAATAGTGATTTCTGAGGATCATGTGACACTGAAAACTGGAGTAATGATGTAGAAAATACAGCTTTAAATCACAGCAATAAAAAAAAAACATTCCAATAGAAAAGCTGATTTGAATTGTAATAGTTCACATTATTCCTGTTTTTACTGTATTTCTGATCAAATAAACGTAGCCTTCATGAACATACTTGTGCGAGTTCAGTTAGATCTGCTCTGAAGCACAGTTCTTCTCTGGAAAACATAAGAAATAGAGAGATCGTATTTTGCTTCTTACAGAAATATAGATTCAAGCTTTAGCAGCCATAGAACAAGAAAACATAAAAATGACACCTTCAAAGATTTCAGATTAATGCATAAAGAATCAGAAAAAATCTTGAATGAAACAGAACCTGAGCTGAACAGTAAACCTGAAGCTAGGACTTCACCTTCTGCACGTGCAGAATTGAGAGAACAGGACATGGTGAGACACTTGAGCACAAACCTGAACATCTTTTTTTCTATGCAAACAATATTGTATATTTCAAAATCTTTCTCTCATAATTAGAGTTTCCCTAATGTTAAATGTTACGAATACCTGCAAGTTTATCGTCAAAAGTGACGATGCATAACATTAGTGCCCTTTTTTCAGACTTAAAATATTGTGGCTCACTGAATGAAAACTTCCCTGGAAGATGTGTTTATTCGTGATGGATCATCTGCACTATTCAGAACATGTCTGGTGAGTATGTTGCATTCTCTGCAGACACAAAAATATGGCTGTTAATGATCATCTCAAACTTATATAGCTCCGAAAAGGTGTTTCTTTCAAGTACATTTTGTCTACATTAATCTAGTAGGATCCAAAACTTTCATGGAGCAAAAAGAAATATAACAACATAGAAAAGATGGATCTCAAAAGTGATTTTTTTTTGGTACTCTTTATTACATTAGAACAGAACTCCTGATGACGGACAGACAAGAGGGATGAAAGTGGCAGTTCCTATTGTGATTGAAGATGATGACCCCTCTACGACATTGACCCGAGTCATAAACTTTGCTGTTGGGTTGGAGGAAGAGATTGTTTTGCAAGATGCTCCAGATCTGCAATCTGCTATTTCTTAATAGTTTGGACTTTGACCTGTTTGCCTTTTATTTTCAGTACCAAAAAAATCTGAAGTGCACTTTTAAGGGTACAATCCCTTAAGACTTAACTTCTGCTATGACTTTGCTTTTCTGAGCTGTTTGGGAGCTGTTTTTAGACTTCAAATGTTGAAGTCTGAAAAGCCACAGATGTTGTGGCTTACTGAATGAAAACTGCCCTGAAAGGTCTCCTTGTGTTTATTATTGATGTTCAGCATTATTATTATTATATTATTATATTATTATTGTTATTATGTATTTTTTGCCTTGTTTTGTGCAGTTTAGACTGTGATAGGCATTTTGCCATGTTTCAGCACTTTGAATACAAATTCAACATTACATGGTTCCCTGGTTCTGAGAAGCTGCTCTCGAGCTGTTTTATTATTATTATTATTATTATTATTATTATTATTATTATTATTTTGTACTCTTTTTCCTTGTTTTTTGAAGTTTAGACTGCAAAAGGCATTATGCCATGTTTCATTTAGTTTACTTTTATTTGAAAGTCAAGGAATGTGGCTGTAGTGTGTTACTTTTGGTTTAAAATAAAATTTGAAATTTGGAAGAAACTTTCACGCATGCGGTTACAGCTTTTTCATTACATTACAAGTTCACATTTATTAAACTAATAAGTCTTTGAAACTATCAAAACACTTTTAACTTAATAAAAGAATATAAGTTGGAAGACATGTGACCTTGCTCAGTAAATTGAGTTAAGTCAACAACTTGGGTAAAAAGTTGACTTAACTCAAAATTTCAAGGCAACTTGTTGCACAGCTTTTTTTTTTTTAGTTCATTCAAATTCCATTCCAAATTGATTGGCAAGATCTTGGTCAATGCATTCAGAATCAGCTCCTCAGTCAACAAAGTTATTCACCAACTTGAATTTGGAGCTGAAGCAGAGGTCTAGCACTCTTGGAGGAAGAAACAACTAGGGCCCAACACTGATCCCTCCATCACTGACAAGCCTTTTTTTGAAAGACAGGTATGAATAATATGGCCAAAAGTCCACAATGCAGGCATAGGCCAGTGGAATTTTGCTAGGGCTTGAGACTCAGAATGTGAAAAATGTTCCACCCAAGATTTAAATGTGGAGAGCCAAACCTACAACCCTACTTGAATCGTCTATCTAGTAGGTGGCAATCAATGCAGGTTGCAAGACATCATCTAGCGTGTTGGGGAGATCTCGGGCTGCTTATTCATCTTTGACCTTCACAGAGAGACCACGATATAAGGATTTAAAAAAGGTTGCATGGTTCCAAGTGCTATCTGTAGCAACTTTTTTAAAACAGTGGCATTTTGTACCATGGAATGCTGCTAGATTTGTTAGGTACAGATCTGGCCATTAAGAATACACTCTTTTGTCCGCGAGATCCCGCAATTTGGCTCACGACATGCCGCGAAATCCCTCAAGCAACATTCGGGAATTTAAATAAATGTGTTGTGCTTCACTGAATATCCGCCAGATGGCGCATGGAAGGTCTTTATCTAAAGGTCAGACCAAGTACAACGAAGAATTGTGTATAATTAGTTATCCTAAAACAATATTGTTTCCAATGCTGAAGCAAACATGAATTTTATTTTGTTTTACAATAATAATATCTTATGATGAATGTGCACATATCTGCTTCATATTATGTTCATAATGATGAAAAGAGATGCCCTAAACTGTGAGGCGCCATATAGGGCTTAAATCAAACTTCACTCATGCACACACAAGTGAAACACTTGCATACACATATATGAAACAGTCACACATCTATATATACTACTAACTGCTCACACAACTACATATGAAATGCGCGCGCACAGACACCTATGAGACGCACGCACATATACACAAACTCTCCGCGCACACACACCTATGAGATGCGCGCACATATACAGTAATTATGCGAATGTCCTGATTCATGAATATGTCAACATGTCTTCATTAAAACGTAAAAATGTGTCACGCACCATCAGAAGACATGAATGAACAAATCTAAACATGAAATGCTTCGGGCTTTTTTCATCGGCGTGCGTGAATCCGCGGCTCATACTTTCACTTTATAAAAGGTGCCTGTCCTGATTCGTGAATATGGCAACATATCTTCGTTAAAACGTAAAAATGTGTCGACACTGAGCACCATCAGAAGACATGAATGAAGAAAAAATCTATATATTTTTTGTAAATATTCTTATATGCACATGAAGTGCTTGGGCGTTTTTATAATAATAAACATGTTTTTTTTGCTGTTTGTGTCCAGTATTTCATCCATTATTTGACCATGGCTTGAAATAATAGTTGGAATGTGGTTGTGAATTTATGACTGAAATGAAGCTGTTCATCGGTGTGCGTGAACCCGCGGCTCGTAATAATCATGTTTTTTTTTTGCTGTTTGTGTCCAGCATTGAATAATTATTTTATCCATTATTTGACCATGGCTGGAAATAATAGCTGGAATGTGACTATGAATTTATGACTGAAATAGAGCTGTTCATCGGCTTGCGTGAACATCGATTTGTCCGTAAACTTTCACTTTACAAAAAGGTTGGAGTTTTGATCAAAAGGCTTATAAACCCGTGCGATTTATCGATAAAAAAAGTCAATCAACTCCAACTATGAAGACCTGTTGTTCAGTTGTTCCCTGCATGGAGAGTTTGTGTGCGTTTGTGCGTTGTGATAATTGCTGATAAATTGATGGTGTCAAAGGATTTGCGGACATATAATTAGGGGAAAAATGTAAATTAACGATGTCTTGAAACATGCAGTAACCCTTTATTTATTTGAACACGGCAAAGGTGTTAATGTTTTGTACTTTCTTTCATTCGTTCTTTCTGTTTATGTTTAGGTTTCACTGTTTTACATATACATAAAACGTATAGACAACAATGTTCTGGAAGCGTTAGTAAATATTAAATAAGGAAAATACACAAATTTGTTTCAATACAGTTTTATTAAATATAGAATATATCAGACAGGTATATGGCAAATGGTCACTCTTTGCAAAGGTGAGAGTAGTATGATTTTTTTTAAAAAAAGAGGAAAACTCAGTCTTTTCTTTCTAAGAAGTTCATTGATTCTTTCTCTTATTTGCTTTTTGTTGCGGGCTGTGGGGTGGAATTTCCGGGCAACAGCATCGGAAATTGCTTGACGCAGATTGGAGGGCAGTGCGTTTTTCCCCCTGGAACCATCATAGTTCACCGAACCTGCCCAGGTCTGGTAAACGTTGAGCAGAATCAACCTTTTAAACAAAGTAACAGCAAACCGATCTGCCCTTGGTCTGGCATCTGATTCTGCTGAATCCAGATATAATTGTTTCTCGTCCTCGATGGTCATGCGATTTAAAGTCACATTGGGTATGATCACTCCATGTATGAGAGACCGGCGAACAGGATGGTGAGAATGCGAAGCGTTTCTCGGTGTTTCAGGCCATCTCAAACAGAATGATGAAACTTCTGAATGTTCTTGTAAGACGTTGGGCAGAGAAGAACTGGTGAACTGGGAAAGTTGAGGACTGAACCAGTTGCCAGTTGATGGTTTACAGCTGATGCAACATTTTCCGTATCAATCTGCAACCTGGTACGGTCAGTCAGGGGTGTTGAGGCTGCTTGTGGAAAGCCAAAATCGACGTCATCCAACCATCCGATGGTTGACGTAGAATGGTCTCCATCAGTGTCGTGAACATTAACCGGACTGTCTGTGGACGTAGACTGATCTACTGTTGGCGGATGTGACGATATCTTCTCCTTCAGACGTGCCTCCAACCAACCAACCCTGGCCTCTAAACTCAGGAGCCTACGTGTCATAGCCGATGACTGCGCTTTTGATCTGCTGGTTACAGCGGGGAGCCGTTGAATCAGTGTAGCCTGTAAAAGCCAACATAAAAAGCATTTAATACCTTTAGCACACCACTGACATGTACAGATTGTTTAATGTTGTTGCAAGAAAAATACATACCGTTTTCTTTTTTACGAGCCGGGTGTTCACAGGTTTTTTGGTGCTTTGAGGCAACTTGTTCTCTTTTCCAGACTGCTGTACAGACAGTAAAGAGTTAGGATACAAGTACAACAAAATCGGAATGTCAAATAAAGTCAGTAGAAAAATCGGTAACTGAATAACTACTATATATTATTAAAAGGCTTTCCCGCACATACGGCAACATTCTTCGTAGAATAAAATGACTTTGCCTCCATGTCGGTTGCTACTAGGAACTGCAAATGCCTACAGTGGTTTCGTTCACTTTCTTTTATAGCTTAGGACCCTCCCTCCATCCCTCCCCCCCAAAAATAGTGAATGTGAATGTCTGCACCGATCACTAACCATTAAAATGCCACAAATCTATACCCATGACCAAATTACAACATAAAGACCAGAACACGAGGATGTGTTTATGCAGTAATTTGGTTTACCCCACTGTATCCAAAAAGCTATCCAAATAGCTTTAAATGGTACTTCATCATACACTGTAAAAATATTATTGTAAGGCTTTGTAAATTAAATTAAAAAAAGTGTATTTTTTACAAATAATAATTTTGTTAAAGTGAAAACTTTAGAGTATTAAGTAAAATCTCTCTCTATATATATATACTTAATTTAGACTTGTAAACATTAAACATTCAACAGTCAAGTATATATATATATATAAACTCTTGCTATGGTACTTTCACTACGCTGAAGTAGAATTAACTAGAATTACTGACTTTTTTATTTTCAAGTCCCGAGGTGTTATTCACCCCTGATTTTCACAGCTCTTCAGCTTGATTCTCCTCCTGCTTTTGTTGTGCAAACCACCCTTTACCTGTGAGGTCTGACACAATTACATTAGTTTACTCAGAGTAGCTCAGATCCAAGGCAGGCCTCGGTGTGGGACAAGTAATGGATGTGTTTTGTGTTTTGTGTTTGCACAACAAAAGCAGAAGAACAATGGAGCGGCAGGGGTGCTAGTCCAGGTCCAGGTCAGGTCCAGGGAATTTACGCAAATTTTCGCAGGGTTAGTAAATCTAGTGTTAAACCTATTTATATTCATTTATCTTTTATTTGCTTACTCACAGAGAGATTATGTTTGATTTCAAATGCAGATTGACCTGTATATCAACTTGATGACTAGCGAATGCTTTACAACCCATTATCATTTTTCACATCACCATGACATTCGTAGCCTGGATAAATACAGCCCATCCACACGTACAGTAGAGGCATTTCAAAATGACCAAGATCTCTAAGCTTCATTCTGAAGACATCAGGACAATGAATTCTGCTGGAAGTTCCAGTTGCGAAATACACTGCCATCTGAAATCTGTTGGTGTAGACGTAACACTGAGCACCATCAGAAGACATTATAATGAACGAATATCACGCAAACGCAATCCTCGCAAAATTAATCAGTAAGTAGCTCGCCCTTATACCATACTATCACAATTTATACACTGTCATGTGTTTGTTAGACTTTAAATGTCAAATATTTAAATTAATGTTATTCTCTTATTTTACAGAGCAGTTGTCGCAGCCATAGAAACCATCACTAGGCAAAACAACGAAATGGTTTCAAGCTCAGTGAAAAAACAACTGTGGCGTGACAGTGGAGTGGACATCAGTGAGAGATCAATTCAGAGAATCAGGCAAAGACTTGGTTGGAGATATAGGAAAACTTTGCACTGTCCCATGATCCGCGACAAAAATAAAGAGATATGGCTCCAACAAGCTCAAACATGGATCAATGAAGAGGAAAAATTTCACTGATGAAACTACGGTGGCTTTGGATCGCTTTGCCACAATGTCATTTCGTAAAACTGGGAGACCAGTGTTCAAACCCAAGCCGAAACATCCTGTGAAAATTCATGTTTGGGGAGCCATTTCTAGACTTGGACCAGGACCTATTGCCATCTTTGAAGGAATAATGGACAGGTCTTTCTTCGAAGAGGCGATTATAAAAGGAACCGCTGCCCCATACATTAAGGAAAATTTCGGTATTGATCACCGTTTTTTCCAGGACAATGACCCAAAGCACACCGCTGCAAGAAAAGTGATCGCAGAAGAGGCTCCCGCCGAATCTCCTGACATGAATCCCATTGAAATGGTGTGGCATGCTCTGAAAGACTATAGTCAAAAAGAAGCAAAACCGACTACAAAATCAAATTTTATTGCTGCTATTAATAAATTCTGGTTTGAGGTACTTACAGAAGAGGCATGTAATAAATACATAAATAGGTTGTTTAAAGTTCTTCCAGTCATGGTTAAAAATCAGGGTGGACACACTGGAATGTAACTAAACACTGCATTTATGACCAAAAAAATAAAAGCTTTGAGATGATATATTTGTTGTATGTTGTGTTTATTTGATTAAATTTAAACCATTTTAAGTTCTTTAATAATGAACACAAATATAAAAAAGACATAGAAATACACAAAATCATGTTTGCTTCAGCATTGGAAACAAAATTGTTTTAGGCTAACTTTATTAAAGATTATACACTTTCGTATTCAGAATTGATGGGTTTAATATGAATTAACAAGACCGAGCTGACGGTTTCGCCAGCAAAACATAGAATAAATAGAAATAAAATGTTTAATGGTTCCAATTAAATCAGACTTCATAGTTGGAGTTGATACTTTCAGTGTAATTCACAAATTTACTGAATATATTCAGATTTTGTAAAATAACGACAACCGTTTCCTTCCGAGACTTTAGTCTGCATCACAATGAACTGAAGCTCTGCACGTATTCTTTCCTTGTTTTAATCTGTAATATTTAAGTGAAATATATTTAGCGTATATGTCTAAATATTCCTTTTTGTTTATGGACATGTGTATTACGAAGTGAAGACCTGTTGTTCAGTTGCTCCCTTCACGGTGTATCTCCACAGAGAGTTTGTGTGTGCTTGTGCGTGTCTGATAGTGTTAACTAACTAATGTGCGATTTATCGATAAAAATACCAGAAAGTCTCGCAATAATGCAGATAAAATATAATACACATGACCATAAATAAAAAGGAATATTTAAGCATATACACAAAATACATTTCACTTATTATTTCACAATATTACAGATTAACACAAGGAAAGAAGACGTGCTGGCGAAATAGATTTTAGGCAGAGACGTCTGCTCGGTCTTGTTTATTCTTTTTAAACCCCTCAATTCTGCCAAATCTCCCCCATCAGTGAAACCGGTTTGATACTTTCACACCTATAATGATAAATCGGAGCGCGATGTCACGTTCTATTCAGTGAATAGACTAAAACAAAAACAAAATCATGTTTGCTTCAGCATTGGAAACAAAATTGTTTTAGGCTAACTTTATTAAACATTATACACTTTCGTATTCTTTGTTGTACTTCGTCTTTTTGCACACGCGTGTGCATCTTTAAATTTGAACAGAAAATAATAGTGGGCTGGGGCACGTTATTTTTTCATCTAACTTAAACGGCTGAATGAAGTTAAATATACACAATAAATTAATAATTGCATTTGCTTTACATTTGAGTACTCATGTGTAAATAGTTTTTTCATTGTATATACTACCATATCATTTATGTGTGTCTAATACTGTTTTATTCATATTTTACATTACATGCAGTTTGTAATTTACTTGCAATTGTACTTTTAAAATATAACCTACGTATCTACAGTCTAAGCATGTTTAACTACTTCAGCTGTGAATGAGAAATTTGGTCTGGTTTTTATATAAAGTCCTTATTTGATATAATTTTATTATTAAATTAATTATCTTATTATAAATTCAATTCTTATTCTCTATATTCTTGTCGAATAAAGTCTTCAGAGCAAGCACTGTGTCAGAAGATTCTGCTGAATCTCTTCTCACCTTTCATTCACGATAGGTGTGAAACTGGGTGCGCTTTTAGCAAATACTGTAGGGTTTTTTTTAGAAGAATTAACAAGACAGAGCAGACGTCTCTGCCGAAATTTTATTTCCCCAGCAAATTAAATCGGACTTCATAGTTGGATTGATACTTTGAGTGTAATTCACGAATGTACTGAATATTTTCAAATGCAGATTGATCTGTATATCAACTTGATAATTAGCGAATGCTTTAGTAAAGGGTTCTAAAACAGCGGCAATATGAATGACAATGGAATATTACAGAACATTCGAGTTGACGCCCATGCACCGATCACTAACCATTAAAATGTTGGATTTTAATTAAAATGCCAAATTTCCATTTCATTATTATAAACATAATTTATGAATTACACTCGAACGGGCGGCAGAGCTCTGACTAGACTACGTACAGTAGAAAATAGGCTCAACATCCTGGAGCCCAAGCCTCATTTAAATTAAACATTTTAATTAACAAATATTAGTAAAACAGTAGCACAAGTTTAGAAAAAAAATATTTAGACTCTAAATAGATGACGAAGTATTTTTAAGGCTGGCACTGTTCTTATATTGTAAATCATTCAGTGACAACCCCGTAAAATTCCTTGTACTGTAAATAGGTACTGTAAAACCCCCGTGAGAGGTTTTGTGCGGACCACTGAGCTTCTACGGATTCTGGATTTGGTGACAACACGTATAAACCTTTGTAACCATAAAACATATATGTGTTAAAATAGCCAATAAAAAAAATTATTAATTAATTAAAAGAGGTGCCAGTGCTATAGATGAGGAAACAAACAAACAAACAAAAAAATGACTAGCCAGTGCTATAGAGAACAAAAAAACAAAACAAAAAAAACTACAGTGCAAGAGATAAGAAAACAAGCAAAAATACCTACAAGCCAGAGCTAAAGAAGAATAAGAAAAGAAAAAAAAAAACTTCCTAGCCATTGCTAGAGATTAGTTTCTTGAGGTAGACTCTGTTTGAATAATTGTTAGAAGAACAGCAGTATAAAAGGTACATTCTAGAGCAAATTGTAAATTACTAAAACAACCAATAACTAAATGTAACTTTTACATATTGAAGTTCAAAATGTCCACTCAAACAGTTCAAACATTTGACATTTGGCAGTGTTTACATTTGACATTTGGAAGCAACCCACTTGCTTTAAAAAGGAAATGCCTGTTAATAATTAAAGCATCTTAATTTTTAGTGCTTGGACTTTTGGTGGCAGCTTGGTACGGTCTGGTTCCTTCAGGATTTTCTGAAACACTTCAAATGTACACTTGAGTTCCTTTGGGTAGTTTAGGTTAAGTGCATACATGAGTCCAAAAAGCATCAAACATCCATGTGTGACACTTTGCAGGTTTTGCAGAACATCCACACCCTCAAGTATCACACCAACATCAGTAGGTTTGTCTCCGGGTCCAGCACCCTCTGCCCGAATGACATAGATGCCCATGGTCATCTGTGCAATTCCAGACTCAGCCTTTAAACTTTCACAGTCCTGGAGGATAAATTAAAAGAATAGGTTGTATCCCATTACCAGTCACAGGGATATTCATATATTTTTATAGATAAGAACATCTTGAACGGCTTGTTTGGATGTTTTATGATTTTGAAGATTTTACTTAAGGAAGTATATTAAACTATGGTATAATATTCACTATTTAACCCATTCATTAATGTTTGTAAGAAATTGGAGACTATTTAACTTTCTGCAGTCATGCTTAAAATAAAACTGAATTTGCCAATTATAAATTCATAGCATTGCATGTTTTCAACAGGAAGAGCTGCATTCGCTAGACAACCTATATAATACTGTTTCCTGTACAAAAACTGTTTTAGTACCCTGCTGAAAAAAAACAGCATAGACCAGCATGATTTATATGCTGGTCTATGCTGGTTAATACTGGTTAGTGCTGGTCTGATGCTGGTTTATCTGTTGAACCAGCATAACTGATGGAAGACCAGCTTGCCTGTGGAAAAATCCAGGGTAGGCCAGCATGATTTATATGCTAGGCCACCAGCAAGGCTTTGGTTTTTTAATAGCTAGTACTGAAAATAATGTGTGATGTAAAACACTGCCCTTATGTAGCTTGCAGAAGTTTGTGATATTAAGGTGTAAATGTAAATCGTAATGTAAAAAGTATAAACGTTGTATAACATTGCAAAAGTTTGTGTTGTCTTTATGCATGGTCAATATTTATTGATGATTATTGACAGTAATTTTATTATCATCATGCTTATGTTTCTTTTTCCTTTTTAATAAACTGCTGTGACCATAAAAATGATGAACCACCTATTTTATAGAGACCAAATGCAAACAAGCAGGCAAGATACAGACGGACCATCACTATGTCATGGGAACCTCGACCACGACTGGGGTCTGGATTCGGGATGGATCGCTTGTATTTTTTTAAGCGGTTGACCACACGATAAGGCTTCACCTGTGACTGCATACAACCAGCACATGGACTGACCTCAGATGCCAGGAATGTTACCACTGCTGGTCACAGGGTCTGTGTGAATTGCAAATCAGTTTATGGTAAGCAGCCATAAACACCACGGAAATGCCAGGTATGCGATGTTCACTTGTGTCATGAGTTAAACAAGAACTGCTTTTCGAGAGAGGCACAAAGATGTAGGACTGTGTATAGAGTGTAAAAGTGGGCATTTACAAACCTAACACCCTTTCTCCATAGTGCGCTGTTCATGTTCCCACTGTTTTACCCTAAATGTCTGTTTGCACGGCCATATTTACAGTATGCCATAAATGTGCCTTCTGGGTATAAGATCATCTGCGTCACTCTTCCCTCAATCCTGAACATTTAGTTTGCACTAGGTGAAAGAGGTGACATTTATATGTTTATAAGTAAGGTTACATTTATATGTTCATGAGTAAGAAAAATACACAAATGTCAGGACATGTCAGAATTACTTCAGGGCCCATAAATCTGCAGACCCCTAAATAAAGAGTGAGGGCCAAGCTCACTCATGTGGTGTGAAAGTAACTGTGTGAAAGTGTCCCTGGGAGGTTGGTCTCATGTTTTGTTTTTGTTGTTATTTTTTTTTTATCAAAATGTATTTGCTGTTCATTGTTAAATTATCATATTGTTACAAATGTGCATATTGTATATATTGTTACATATTAAATAATGTTAATATTGCTTGTGTTGGCCAATAAAGCTGATTTTGTACTGATTCTGTTTTATATTTTACATATTGGATGACAGTCTTCCATGTATTCTGGCTTTTATAGCATACCAACATTAGATGGGGGTAGTGAACAACATAGTATCATGGCATTATAATGCTGGTCACCAGCATACCAGCAAAATGTATGCTGGTCACCAGCATACCAGCACCAAAACACAACATATGCTGGTATAATGGTAAACAGCTATGCTGGTTTATGCTGCTTTTTTCAGCAGGGTAGGTGAAAGAGGTGACATTTATACGTTTATAAGTAAGAAAAATACACAAATGTCAGGACATGTCAGAACTACTTCAGGGCCCATAAACCTGCAGACCCCTAAATAATGACTGAAGGCCAAGCTCACTCATTTACACTGCTGTGGTGTGAAAGTGTCCCTAAGAGGTTGGTCTCATGTTTTGTTTTTGTTATTATTATTTTTTATAAAAACTTGTTTGCTGTTCATTGTTAAATTATCATATTTGTTATAAATGTGCATGTTGTATATTGTTACATATTACACATTGTTAATATTGTTTGTGTTAGCCAATAAAGCTGATTTTATACTGAACCAGAGCTATTGATATTTGCTGTACAATAATGAGTTAAAAAAAACAAAAAACAAAAAAAAACCGTTCACTAGCTGACAATTTTATTTGTACAAAGAATGAACTATTATATATCCTATCTCTGTATCTGTTTATTGATATTTCAAAAAATACATTCAAAGACATCAAACTTTAAATATAGAAATAACTGGAAAAATAGACTTTCAGAATAAAACATTAAAATAACTCAAAAAAGACTCTAAAAATTGTGTTTTGTTTCTGTAAACACATTGTTGGGTTGTTTATGCTGGGTCAAAATTCTGGGTTATTTCGGGTACTTTTAAACACATTGTTGAGTTGCTCTTGTTGGGTCAAATGAGATGTAGTGAGTCATTTAAATGAACACCTGGTTGGGTTATTTTGACCCAACAACAGGTTTATTCTTTATTATCTGGTTTCTCCAAACGGCAGCCTGCAAAATGTTCGAAATGTTATTGTTATTGTGTTACAAGTCGTCAAGTTGTTACTGAATGATTTACTCTGATATAAGAACAGTGGCAGCTGGCACACCTAAAATACTGTAAATGCAGAATTATTATTTATAATCCAAATGAAAATGCTTTTCAAAATGTTTTTCTAAAACCCCAAGGAGACTGACTCTGACCATCTTAATAATTCATTGATAAATGAGTGATTTCTTTGGTTTCGGCTTTAGTGATGAAGGTGATCATGTCATCTCGTCATCTCCGCAGCTGTGGATGCGTCTATAATTCACTTTTCGAATTAAGAATTACATCGTCTGAAATAGTTTTCCATTAGTTTACATAAAAGAAGACTTTTATGTCTTTCGCTTTTTATAAGTATATTGTCACGAGCTATCATAGGGTAAGCACAGAAGCCTTAGCAGTTAGCCCGTGTAGCGTGGATGGTAAACCCAAACATGGAAGCAACGCGAGTAGGCAGGATAACCACGCAATTTATCTAAGAACTCTCTTACACGAAGAGCTAGGATCTACACAAATAAATCCGCGTTCTAGCAACACACACTCAATCAAAGAAGCAACCCAAATAGGTGAGTACTCACAGAATAGTCGGCGAAGCGTCAGAGAAGGCATGGGCAAACTCAATGACTGAGCAATGTGAAGCGCCATTTTGTCTCCTTTTATGCTTCCTGAAAACCCGACCGTATTACTTCCGGGTCCTAGTGCCGGTTGTGTTACGAGTGTGCATGACATATATATTTTTCACGTGTGTGAGGCAAGTATATACGGAGTTTCGGTTCATTTTCTGACGTGCTCAAGTTAGCGCACCTTCATTATTTTCATTATTCATTATTCATTATTTACTTCATTATTTACTTTCATTATTTTAAAAAATCACAAGGTTTTTTCATCATTGTGAGTGCACTTAAATAAAAGTTGAGTTTTATAAAGGCTGTGTTCAAAAGACTGATTCTGTATTCTAGATGTACCTTCATTCTTTTCCATGTTATGTTAGGTGGGCGTGGTTAAGCTGCGCTCTCGCGAGTTCAGTGAATAACGCGAGATTATCAGACACAGCAATGGAGGAGGAAGGAAGGACAGGCATGTGCGCGTTTTGATGCTCAGTTACTGGGTTTTTAGAGGATTATAACCAGCGAATTGCGGAGATTGCGCATATAGCACTCACAGAGCGAGCAGTCTGACTGAGTCCGATCGTATGGGTGGTAGATGTGGTGTAATTTGAGACCGATCAAACTTTATGGTGTGCGTCATTGCCGAAAGTAAGTAAGTTTCCCCAACAGACCCCGAGCTACACTCCCTGCTTTGTTTTAGAGCGCGGAGAGCTCACCATTAGTGCCTAGTTAAACGGCCCCTATCCTTCGCACATCTGCAGAAGGGGAGGCTACCTACGTAGTGAGTGAGGAGCGATATTGATTTGGGGGCACGCCCATCACAGGCGCAAGCCGTGACACAAGTATAGATTTACTTTGCTTAAATTCGATGCAAATAAGAAACGGCTATGTGTATTGTCAAACTCGGGTCTTGAACCCGGGTCTCTGGGGTGAGTGTTGAGGATTTTACCACTGAGCCACGGAGGGGATAGGGTTGGACTCAACTGAAACACACTCAAGGCAAAAAGTCTCAGGCAAGGTGGATTTATTTTTAAAGATATGAAAAAGTTCACAGGCAGCGAGAAGACAAAACAGGTTTTAACAAAGGGACATGAAACGTTGGGTTAATTCTAAGAGAATTAGGAAGAACTTCTGGGACAGTTTCCTTGATTCAACCCGGAGGGGCAGGTTCTTGGTAGATAACCAGACTCTTTGACCAGGTCGGAAATTGGGCGCTGACCGGCGTTGGCGATTGGCTTGACTTTGGTATCTCTGAGAGAATCTAAGAAGCATGCGCCTAGCCTTCCTCCAGGTTTGCCTACAGCGCCGAACAAAGTTCAGATGGAGGGAACGCCCACCTGTGCCTCTTCCTCCGGAAACAATGGGGGAGTATATTCAAACTGACATTCGAAAGGGGACAGTCCGGTGGCCGAAGACTGGAGGGTGTTGTGGGCGTATTCAGCCCAGAGAATGTAGGTTCAGGGTGGTCTCCAGATCCTGGTTAATTCGTTCTGACTGGCCATTGGACTCAGGATGGAACCCAGATGAAAGGCTGGCTGTGGCCCCAATCAGTCTGCAAAAGGCACTCCAGAACCGGGATGAGAATTGGGGCCCCCGATCAGAGACAATATCTACTGGCATACCAAAAACCCGAAAGACATGGTTCATAAGAAGTTCAGCTGTTTCCTTTGCTGACGGCAGCTTGGGCAGAGGGATGAAACAGGCGGCCTTTGAAAACCGATCCACCACTACTAGGATGACTGTGTTACCTTGGGATGGTGGGAGTCCAGTAACGAAGTCCAGAGACAGATGCGACCATGGCCTACAGGCAATGGGTAAGGGACGGAGTAGTCCCTGTGGACGCTGACGAGTGAACTTACCCTGGCTGCACACAATACAGGCCTCCACGTAGCCTTTTACATCCCCTTTGATGGTCGACACCAAAACCACCACCGCCGCAGGAACTCGAGTGTACGAGCAGTTCCTGGATGGCATGTCAAGTGAGATCCATGGCCCCACTGCAAGACCCGGGCCTGAGCAGAATGAGTGACATATAGGCATCCCGTTGGACCACCTCCTGGATCCGGCTCATGAGCTTGAGCCCTCCGCACCTCCCGCTCTAAGTCCCACTGAAGGGGTGCGATGATCTTTGACCTTGGGATAATCTGGGCCAGAGGTTTCTCCTTTGTCTCGGGAGAGTAGGCTCAGGACAGGGCATCCGCTTTGGCATTTTTGGTGCAGGGTCTGTAAGACAGAATGAATTGAAAATGATTAAAAAACAACGACCATCGAGCCTGCCGAGGGTTGAGCTGCTGAGCCTGCGGGAGATATTCCAAGTTCTTGTGGTCTGTGAGGACGTGGAAAGGATGCAGAGCCCTCTCGAGCCAATGGCGCCATTCCTCCAAGGCGAGTTTTACTGCTAGCAGCTCTCGATCCCCCACATGGTAGTTGCGCTCAGCATCTGAAAGACGATGAGACATGAAAGCACAGGGATGCAATTTACTGTCCTCACCTCTTTGTGACAGAATGGCCCCTACGCCTACCTCTGATGCATCTACTTCCACCACAAAAGGTTTTTCTGGGTCAGGGATTGAGAGGATGGGAGCGGAGATGAAGCGGCGTTTGAGATCCTGGAACGCCTCTGAAGCTTCTGGACCACATGGCCAGGTTTGATAAGAAACACAAGAAATTGAGCTTGGGTGGCATAAAACTTACATTTCTCTGGCTTCACATAAAGATGGTTATCAAGACGTCTCTAGAGGACCTTGCTAACATGCTGCTTGTGCTCCTCTAGTGACCTTGAACAAATAAGAATATCATCCAGATATACAAAGACGAATAAATTTAGCATATCCCGGAGGACGTCATTAATTAGGGCTTGGAATACGGCAGGGGCATTTGTGAGTCCAAAGGGCATCACCAGGTACTCAAAGTGGCCTGTGGGGGTAGTAATTTTGAAGTAATTCAAAAGCCGTGACCATGAGAGGAAGGGGAAATCGATTCCGAACAGTGATCTTGTTAAGGGCCCAGTAATCGATACACGGCCTGAGACCCCCATCTTTCTTTCCCACCAAGAAGAAGCCTGCCCCAGCAGGAGAAGTAGAGGCACGGATAATGCCGGCTGCCAAAGACTCCTTGATGTACGTGTCCATTGCTTCCCGCTCAGGTAGAGACAAGGAGAAGATCCGACCTCTGGAAGGGGAGGAACCTGTGAGCAGTTTAATGGCACAGTCATAGGAACGGTGAGGTGGTAGGGAAGTGGCTCGGGATTTACTAAACACGGTCTTGAACTGATGATAGCACTTGGGGACTTGAGAGAGGTCAATAGGTTCATGAAACTCGGAACTAGATGTGGGTGAATTCACCTGTAAGCAGGTAGGTTGGCTAGTGATGCCCCAGCTGAGAATAGTGCTAGCGGCCCAGTCGATGAGGGGATTGTGTGTGTGCAGCCAGGGATAACCAAGGATGACAGGGAACTCAGGAGAGTCAATAAGGTAAAAGGTCTCCTTCTGCTGGTGTTGGAGGATGGTAAGTTGCAGGGGCTGAGTGGCCTCTGTTACTCTGCCCGGTTCCAGCAATCTGCCATCCAGTGCTGTCACTGCCTGGGGGTGAGACAGGGGTTGTGTTGGGATCTTAAGTTGTTTCACTATTGACTGATCCAGGAAATTGCCAGCAGCACCAGAATCAATCATGGCCTTGACCGGAAGCTGATGACCCTCCCAGGACAGAGTGGCCGGGATGGCTAGGATGGCGTTAGTAGGAGGAGCTCTAATTTTCCCCATCACAGCCCTCCCAAAGCTGGGTAGGGGCCCCCATTTCCCGAAAGCTCAGGACAAGAGGAACGACAGAGGTCAGAGGATCAGAGGATCCACAGTAGAGACAAAGCCGTTCCTTCATGCGGCGTTCCTGCTCTTTAGGGGTGAGCCTGGATCGACCCAACTGCATGTTCTCCGGGGAATCAAAATGCTGTTCAGGGACTAGGGATGCTCTGGGGGGTACAGCAACTGGCGAAACAGACCTGGTCATAGGTACTTGGGGTAAAGGTGCCTTCCAATGAGCCAACTTTCGCTCTTTGAGGCGAATTTAGTTTAATTTATTTCTGTATTATCTACAGTACTCAAAATTAAAAGAACATAAAATATAAGATGACCCAAAACCCTACACGCGTAGCCTTTCTAATTACACATGATAAAATCTAAAGGCTCACTGTGTATATGTTTACTTTGCTTAAATTCGATACTAATAAAATTTAATTCTACATTTGTACTGTAATTTTAGTACTGTGATTATGAATTCGATTAAGTACAATGTTACACTTGATTTTATCTGCTACTACGTGCAGCTCTAAAGTAATTGCGACTCATTAATCCTTGAGAGAATGAACTAAGGCCTGAGGCGTCGGTCTATAGTTATATATTGCCACTCAGCGGTAAAAGCCAGCAAACGCATACCGTTGCCGTGAGGTGCGGCGGTGAAAGTAGAATACCGCTCGTCTACTATGTGTCTACTATGTCTTGACCAGCAATAATACCAGCATATGTTGTGTTTTGGTGCTGGTATGCTGGGGACCAGCAACAGTAAAGTGATCAGCATACCAGCTCCAGCATGATGGCACTATCATGCTGGTCACCAGCATACCAGCAAAATGTATGCTGGTCACCAGCATACCAGCAGACCAGCAACATATGCTGGACAAGTTGGTCACCAGCTATGCTGGTCTATGCTGTTTTTTTTTTTTTTAGCAGGGTTGCACTAATGCTCATATACGAGTGTTATATCGCTTAACTTATTTGTATGAAACTGCATTAAGTAAATTCCCGTTAATGTAATGCAGACGTTAATACAGACAGACAGTGGCTAACGCTAACAAAGTTCAACTGTTTATTTACATTCAGCACAGGCAGTTTATTTACATTCCAGAATTCCTAAAACAGTATTTTACACACTCTGGTGGTATATAGGCTTATTGATGTCTTTTATTTTTTCATCAAAAATAAATATTCTGTCAAGTTGATTTATTTTTGTCTTTAGTAAATTCTCTTGTTCTCTTTAACCAGAACTCTGGAGTGGAGGATTGGCTTAGAGGGATGATGGCCTGGCCTTTTGGAGCTACTGGAGGAGCATGAACGACCTGGAGTCTAAACATTGAGGGAAACAAAGACTTAAACTGTTCCATCTTTGATAGTTTTTAAAAATAAAGTAATAAAATAATAATAATAATAATATAATAATAATAATAATAATAATAATAAAGATAGGGATTGATAATCAGCTGGTGTTATCCAGGTATTTTACTGACCTTTAAGCAAAATACAACTTTTTTCACCTGTTTTATACAAATTACTGTTTTAACTTTGGCTAGTTTTGGATTAATAAAGTTTTTTTTACATCATGTTTGTGTGTTTTAATTGTTGGGGTATTGTTAGGCCAATTTATTTTGATAAAAAAAAAAAACATTTACAGGGTGGGCCATTTATATGGATATACCTAAGTAAAATGGGAATGGTTGGTGATATTAACGTCCTGTTTGTGGCACATTAGTATATGTGAGGGGGCAAACTTTTCAAGATGGGTGGTGACCATGGTGGCCATTTGGAAGTCGGCCATCTTGGATCCAACTTTTGTTTTTTCAATAGGAAGAGGGTTATGTGACACATCAAACTTATTGGGACTTTCACAAGAAAAACAATAGTGTGCTTGGTTTTAACGTAACTTTATTCTTTCATGGGTTATTTACAAGTTTCTCTTTGTTCACAGACATTGACATGTCGAAGAGGTTAACACGTGATGAGCGGATCGAAATTGTGTTGATTTCTGGTGAACGCAGTAACCGGGTCGTTGCAGCAGATTTCAATGCAAGACACCCTACGAGACCACCCATCTCCCATGCTACAGTTAGCAAACTGCTTGCTAAGTTTCGTGAAATCGGGGAGTCTGGTGATAAAATCCAGAGCTATGTGAGACCAGGGTCTGTGGGGGATCGGAAGAGGTCTGAGGTGACCAGCAGGAGGCTTGTTGCTGGTCTTATTTCTAGTGCAGACATCGCAAACGCGTACTATGTGACGGGCATTGTCGCTCAGGGTGGGCCACCAGAAGTGTAGCTGGACAAGGTCTAAGGTGCGTGCTTCCTCCCGGGTGGCAGGCCAGCCTCGAACTGTGCCCCCATTCCAGAACACAGGGTTGCTCTGCCTCTGGGACAAAGCGCTTGCCCATACTCCATTACTCCCATCACTCCAGCCAGTGCCTCCATACCTCCAGCGTGAACTCCAGAATTCCAATGTTGTAGTTCCTCTGGGCGGACGAGAGTCGGTAAGAGAGAAAACAGCATGGGTGCAGCTTATTGTCTTTGGGTGATCTCTGTGATAACACTATTCCTAATCCTGAATCTGAGGCATCCACCTCAACAACAAACTGGAGTGACCGGTCAAGCTGTTGGAGAATTGGAGCTGAAGTGAATCGTCTCTTTAGCTTCGCAAACGCCCTGGCGGTTTGCGCAGTCCAGACAAACAGAGTCTTCACTGAGGTCATGGAGGTGCGTGGTTATGCCCAACCCTAACCCTAACCCCGAGGTTGCTTTTAATGGGCACTGGAGGCGTAGATGTCCAAGCTGCCCACAGTAGAGACAGGGCATAGAGCAATATTTAAAACCAGGAAGTAAGTGTTACAATGCATTACAGAACTGAGTATTAACTGTGTATTATTAAGTGACCTAACAAACATAGCTACAGTGTACAGTAGAAATGTTGTGTGTGGGGATTGAAAAATTTCCCACTGTGCCTCTCCATTGTTTTTCACTATCATTCTTAGTACGTTAGGAAGTCCGGTGATTAAAATGGTATGAGTGTAAGCCCCCAGCCTATGCAAAAGAATACCTCATTTACAAGACAAAAGATGGTCAGAGGTGTAAACGCACGTCTCTGCTTTCTTCTGCGGTGTGTGTGTGTTTGTTTGTGCTTTAGGTTCTTTGGAGTGCATTCCTAAATTCAATGTGTATGAATCTGTATAAACGCCAAGCTGGGAAAGTCATGTTTAAGAAAACGACACATTCTGTATCTGCAAAGTTAAGCTTGGAAGCGAAACTCAGAGTTTTTACCCCTCCTTAGGGTCATTGAT
Organism: Clarias magur; assembly: GCA_013621035.1. NCBI lineage: Eukaryota > Metazoa > Chordata > Actinopteri > Siluriformes > Clariidae > Clarias > Clarias magur. The sequence continues at coordinate 154,810 of QNUK01000881.1, read as the reverse complement.
CATTTTGATTCATGCATATTTCCTCACACATTTCATTCTCATTTCTCTAATTGTTTTTTTAATTCTGTAAAGCTGATTTGTGATAGTAACCACTGTTAAAAGCAATATATAAATAAATCAGAGATTACTAAACAAATCCTGGAGCCTGCATGTGCATGTGCCTGTCTGCGTGTGTGTGAGAGAGAGATAGATCTCCTCTACGACACAAATAGCCTATAATAAACAATGTGTGCGTTATGTGATTAATATAACTGATCAGTTTCTGTAACATGCGGTGAAAGAGCGTAGGAGCGTATACAATTTTTTATTTAAATTTCATACTAATGAAAAGTTTAGATATTTTTTTAAATATATTTTTTAAAATGTTTAAATAAACGTGAGTATATAATTTGTTGCATCATCTGATTACTGCGTTGGCTGATTTTGTGATTGAGACCCATAATTATTACAATAATTTTTATTAGTAGTAGTAAGCCAGGCTTTAGTAATCTTGGACAAATCACAATATAAACTTCCTCTCTCGCACACACACATACACACACACACAAATAGAACACGAAATCGCGTAAAACCAAATGAAACTAGGGCAAAAAATATAAGGAGTGAAAAACATCAGGAGTGAATGATTGGGTCTAATGGGTTTAAATTACATTTCAACAATTATTATTATTATTATTATTATATTAATAGAAGTGGTAGTAGTAGTAGTAGTAATCCACAATATAGGCTCTCTCTCCCTCTCACACACAGCATATGAAACTGCGCAAAACCAAATGAAACTAGGGTAAAAAAAATATAAGCAGTAAAAGATAAAGTATACTGTAGGTGATCCCTGTCCTGCGACAACAGGCGCGAACCCTCTTTTTAGTTGTTATAGTATTGTTTTCAAGTGTGAATGTTTATTTCGATTTAATCTGTCTCTGCTGCCGCATCTACTCACATGTGATAAGTGATTAATGCCCCATCATATTTTTGATGGGGGAACATTATCCATGGTTAAATGACAAAATAAATACTTATCCGTATGGACAGATATTTGTTCCAGATATTATGTGCTTGTGATGTCTATCTCAGAGAAAGCAGACGCAGAAGCAGGTTCCATTTCTTAAAGTACTTTATTTGTATTTCTTTCCTCTTTTCCTTTTGTAATCACGTTTTAAAGAAAAAACACCTCAAACAAAATACTATAATAGTTTTTCCCCAGACTGGGTCTGCAGGTGGGAAAACAAAACACAACAAAACATAAACAGGCTCACAGACCAGCGGACCTAGTCAGGAGTGATGACCCGCCACGTAAAAACAGACCCACACCTGCAGCCACTGCTCAGTCCTGGGGGAAATAGAGAGGAGACACAGTATGTTTAGTACACATGACAACAAGGACAACATAGAAGGTGCACGACAGTGAACAGGCAAGGTGCTACGGGTTCGACCGGAATATATAGGTAGACACACGGGGGATACACAGGTGCTCTTCATTAGTGTTAAAGTGTAGACAGTACACACGTAGACACACTAGGTGGGGACAAAGCGTCAACTCAGTAATCTGGTGAGCTAGATCTTATTTCCCCGTGCTGCAGTGGTACAGATGTTACAGTACACCGGTGGGAGTGGTGTCCCAGGGACATAGCGGAGGTTGATACCCAAGCACACATTGAAATGACGTTAGGCCGGTTGTGGAGTGATGTAGCGAACTTTGCGCATATTCCGCCCAAATTAAGCAGTCTGCCCAGTCATGCTGTCGGCTGCTACAATACGCTTGAAGATATTTTACGAGTTCTTGGACAGTCCGCTCTGCCTGAACATTTGACTCAGGATGATAGCCCGACGTTAGGCTAACAGTGGTCCCCAACTTCTGAAAGAATGCTTTCCAGACTCGGGCGATAAATTGGGGACCACGATCTGACACAATATCTTCGGGTATGCCGTAGCAACGAAACACTGTTGAAAAAAGGGTTTCTGCCACTTGGAAGGATGATGGGAGGGAGCTGAATGGGATGAATCTGCATCCCTTAGAGAAGCGATCTACTACAACAAGAATAGTCGTGTATCCCTTTGAAACTGGCAGGTCCGTGACACTAAAGTCCACTAAAAGGTGGGACCACGGTCTGTTTGGCGTTGCTAAGGGCATTAATTTTCCAACAGGCAGGTGGCGAGGACTTTTAAGTTGCCGCACAGATAGCGCAAGATAAAACAACTGTTCTTACCGTCTTCCACATATCCGGCCACCAGAACTTTGGTTCCAGAAGCTTAAACGTACGAATTACACTGGGATGTCCGGATGCAACACTAGTGTGTGCTTGTATTGTCACTCGCTCTCGCAGTGGTTCCGGCACGTAGGTATTCCCCGGAGGGCAGCGTCGCGCCGTGGGATGTGACCGTGCCGCCTGTGCTATCTTTGAGTCGAGGTCCCACATGATCGGAGCCACTACGAGAGACAAGGGCAGAATGGGCTCAGGTTCAGTAGTGCATTCGGGTGCAGAATAATAACGTGACAAAGCGTCCGCTTTTTTGTTTTTAGACCCGGGACGATAGGTGATATGGAAGCGGAAGCTCCGCGCTTCCGGGGGAAACTCGCGAAGGCGTTTCGGTTTCCCTTTTAATAGTGTAGTGAGCGGCGCTGCCAACGTACTGAAGCCCCGGATAAATCATCGATAGAAATTAGCAAACCCCAGAAAACTTTGTAGCGCCTTCATTGACTTGGATTCCGGCCATTGTTGCACCGTAAAACCCCTTGGTCATCTCCATCTGGACCCCCTGTTGCCCTATGCGATAGCCGAGGAATGCAATCTCCTCCTTGTGGAATTCGCATTTCTCTGCCTTCGCATAGAGCCCGTGTTTGCGTAGCCGGTGAAGGACGGCGGTTACATGTTGGACATGCTCAAAATATGACCGGGAGTATACCAAGATATCATCCAAGTAAACTATAACAAACCGGTTTAACATATCCCTAAACACGTCGTTCATGAACCCCTGAAACACCGCAGGTGTGTTTACCAGTCCATACGCCATTACGTTGTATTGGTAATGGCCCGATGTCGTGCTAAACACAGTCTTCCCTTCATCGCCTCTTCTCACACGAACGAGATTATAAGCGCTGCGGAGGTCGAGTTTGGTAAAGATGGAGGCGCCTCGGAGCTGGTCGATAGCGGCAGAGGGTGCTTGTATTTTATTGTGACTGCATTGAGACGACGGTAATCAATACAGGGATGTAAGCCCCCCCCTTTCTTATCTATAAAGAAAAAACCTGCCGAGGCGGGTGACGTGGACCTGCTGATGAGACCCTGCCAGAGAGCTTCGCTCACATATTCCTCCATAGCCCGGGTTTCCTTCACGGACAATGGATAAATGCGTGAGCTCGACGGTGTTTTCCCCGGCAAAATCTCTATCGTGCAGTCCCACGGTCGGTGAGGGGGAAGTCATGCTGCTGCCCTAATACTAAACACGTCTTTAAACCGTTCGTACTCTGATGGCATATTAATAGATACTAGGGCGTGCAGGCTTTCAATGTCGGCGGTGTACATGTTTTCGCGCATGTAGGTGCCCAGGATACGACGCGAGAATTCGCCCAATCGAAATTGGGATTGTGGAAGCTGAGCCAGGGTAGACCAAGCACGACGGAATGATCAGACCGAGGGAGCACAAAGACTTTTAATTCCTCAGCATGACCAGGAAAAGTTAACCGAAGTGACGTGGATATTTGTTTAACAGGCGATTGTTTAAGATTTTGACGATCTAGAGCTTTGATTGCAATAGGGTATGGTAGCTTCAACACTGGAGCTCGCAGCGAGGAAAGAAGAGATGAGGAAATGAAGTTTCCAGCCGACCCGGAATCTGTAAGGGGAAAAACAAACAAAGAGTGATTATCATATGACAGCTGTGCTTTCAAACAAAAAGAGTGGTGAGTGCGAGGTGGAGTGAGGTGCGTTACTTTGAGTAACGGGCAGGTGTGCAGTTTGTGTCCTCCCCCCCACACTACAGGCAAAGCCCCGTCGAAATTCACCGCTGTCTCTCCTGAGCTGTAAGGTGGAATGTGCCAATGCCCATAGGTTCCCCCGATGGTCCTTCTCGCAGTTCCGTCGGGGGGGTGCTGAGACTGGTGCTGCGGCCGTAATCCGGTCGCTTTACTGCGGCTTTCGGCGGGGGATGACGTTTCTGGCTACGGAGGTGCTGATCCAGCCTGATCGCCAGTCCAATGCATTCGTCCAGGGACATACCGGTGTCCCTGCAGGCGAGCTCGAGTTCTACCTCGGGTTGTAATCCGTCTCTGAACCTGGCTAACACGCTGCGCAGCCACTCTCCGCAGCCAGCACCCGAAACTTGATCGCATAGTCTGCGACGGTGGCATTACCTTGCCGCAGCCTCAGCAGTTGTTGTTCCACCGATTTTCCTTGATCTGGATGGTCAAACACAGTGCGGAAGTCAGCGAGGAACTGCTGATAACTGAACGCAGCGATCCCGCCTGCGCTCCACACGGCTGTCGCCCAATCCATCTGTTGTGTTAAGCTGACTTTTTGCAGGTCCGTCATGTCCGGATACTCCGCTAAACACAGTTGACAGGCCAGGAGAAAACGTTTGCACCCCTCCGGGTTCCCGGCATACCGTGGGTGTACATAGGGGTGGGGCGCGGTGGTGAGGGTGTGGAGCACGGCCCAGGAGAGAAGGTTGGAGAACGATCCTTCATGAGCTGCTCTACACTATGAGCCAGGTCATTGACGGCTCGAGCCAGGCTGTCGATCTCGTGTTGCTGTCCTTTAATGTAGTCTAGCACGGGGGAGCCTTCCTCCGGCAGGGAGGTTCCTGCCGCGTCCTGGAGGGCCTGTTCATCTGTGAGGTCTATCTCAGAGGAAGCGAACGCAGAAGCAGGTTCCATTTCTTAAAGTACTTTATTTGTATTTCTTTCCTCTTTTCCTTTTGTAATCACGTTTTAAAGAAAAAACTACTCAAACAAAATACTATAATAGTTGTATACTATAGTAATATACTATTATAATTGTTGTTTTTTAAAACAAAACATAAACAGGCTCGTAGACCAGCGGACCTTGTCAGGAGTGATGACCCGTCCACGTAAAAACAGACCCACACCTGCAGACACTGCTCAGTCCTGGGGAAAATAGGGAGGAGACACAGTATGTTTAGTACACATGACAACAAGGACAACAAAGAAGGTGCACGACAGTGAACAGGCAAGGTGCTACGGGTTCAACCGGAATATATAGGTAGACACACTGGGGATACACAGGTACTCTTCATTAGTGTTAAAGTGTAGACAGTACACACATAGACACACTAGGTGGGGACAAAGCGTCAACTCAGTAATCCGGTGAGCTAGATCTTATTTCCCCATGCTGCGGTGGTACAGATGTTACAGTGCTCTAAATCGCTACGAATTTTTGACAATCAGCGAAAAACAACTTGGAAAAAAACATTACCAAAAATATAACAAAGAAACAAACCCAAGCAGAAGTTACACTTTGAGCTTTATTTTGCAGCAAAATATTATCTACCAGTGTATTAAACAGAACTAAATAAAATACACCGTAATGTAAAATAGAGCAACTGCCTGCCGAACACCAAGTTCAAAACCAGTCACAGAAGCACTTTTTTCATCAAGAAAACACTTCTGATAACATTGTTGTGTTTAAAAAAAAAAATCATGGATTCATCTCTGAACTATCCATGTTATTTTATATATAGCTACAAAGCCAACTAGCTGCTAACATAAGGTTGAATTCCAGATTGCTTTTCAACCCTTTACCAAAGGCACTACTTAGTGTGTGGAACAAGGGATTGTACTCTCTATTCATCTAATGCTATTTATGATTCAACCCAGGACCACTAAAAATAACGGAGTACTATATAACAGTGAATGTGCAAATTATACAGCATTGCAACCATCTTATTAGGAAGCAGATGGGAGCGTTTATGGGGCGGGGCATCGTTAACTGCGTCATCGCAGGGGATATTCTTCCATGAACAGACAATGCAAGGAATTGTGATAGATGGTGCAAGGTCCTTTCACAGAACAGCCGCCTGTTTGAAATGGCTTCATCTGTAAATCATGGGTTGTGTATAAAGTGATTAAAAACAATGCATGTTATAATAATGAAATTATTCATCTCTTCCATTCCAGAGATTAGAAATGGTACCAATGTCAATTTTAGAATCCGTAGAAGCTCACAACCTCTCACAGCCCAAGCCTTTCTTTGAATATACCGTTTTTACGAGAGGTGGAAATTCTAGTTCTCCATGAAATTTAGTTTTACAATATAAGAATTATGATGGTTGATTTAATATATTTTACCACATAAAAAAGTACTTTTTTTCAGTGTTTGCAGCTATAACAGCTTCAACTCTTCTGGGAAGAGGGCTAATGTGAGGTCAGAGACTAATGTTGAATGAGAAGGCCTGGCTTGCAGTCTCCGCTCTAACTCATCCCAAAGGTGTTATATCAGGTTGAAGTCAGGACTTTGCTTTGTGCACTTGTGTGCAATCATCCCCAAACTGGGCCATCCCCAAACTGTTCCCACAAAATTTATACGGGAGCATTGGGAGCATGAAATTGTCCAAAATGTCCTGAAGCATTAAGAGTTCCTTTAACTGGAACTTAGTGGCTGAGCTCAACTCCTGAAAAACAACCCCACATTATAATCCCCCCTCCACCAATCTTTACACTTGGCACAATGCAGTCAGACAAGTACCATTCTCAAACTCAGACTCGTCCATCAGATCGCCAGACAGAAAAGTGTGATTCGTCACTCCAGATAACATGTTTCCACTGCTCTAGAGTTCAGTGGAGGTGTGCTTTACATTACTGCATCTGCTGCTTTGCATTGCCCTTGGTGATGTTTGGCTTGGATGCAGCTGCTCGGCCATGGAAAACCATTCTATGAAACTCTCTATGCACTGTTCTTGAGCTAATCTGAAGGCCACATGAAGCTTGGAGGTCTGTAGCTACAGATGTTACTCAACTGAAATTGGACTTCTACTGTTGCGGCACCCGGAAGCGGCATTAGGATTTTTTGCCACAAAAAAGAATGAAGTGCAGTAGGTTGTTATGATAATCACAATTTCTTTAATAAATAATTAAAAAATTTAACATTCTACATTCCAGTAGCACATAGTGCATTGCACGCAAGTGCACGCGCACTGATTTGAACTTGAATAAATAAATAGACAGGATCAGCCATTAATTTCCATCAACTTGTTTATGGTGAAAGTCTTTTTCCAAAAAGTTTATTGCCAAATACATTTTTGCTATTAAATTAATGTTAAAAATAAAAACGGCCGTATGTCAGATTCTTGTCTCCTCATGCGCTGGGGCCCCATCCCTGCACTTAGCGCTTCCTTCACATGCAAGTTTTATACGAATTACTCTATACAGATGTAAGTAAGTGCTAATTGCTGTGTTGTTTGGGGGGAGTGATGTGCCTGTGTATGCCCGTGTCCAACAGAAACTTTCCCTGAGAACATGGCTCGTCCCATGAATTCTCGCAAAGTGCTTCAGGCTTCAAATAACAGTAATCATTGTATGCTTTTTTTTGCTGTGCAACACATTTTATTTTATAAATAAATAATTATTTGACCACTATGTTGCATTTCCGGGGGACTATTTTTGACTTTTTAAATTCACATGAAACTCTTTGGAAAGAAAAACGTTTATCGTTTGTGTAAATTTTTTTCTGAGTTGCTACAATATCATTTCTTTTACCCCAGAGAATTAAATGAAGCATGCATTGCTGCACTTGGAAGCTTAGTTGTGAGTAAGTACAGCAGAAATACTGTATAGCCTGGAGTGACTGAAGTAAGCCTTAAGGGGGAAGAAGGAATTTTGTATTTGCATTTGAATGTGGTCTGGTATTGTGAGAGCACCAGTATCAAAACAACAACAGCTGAGAAGCTGAGAAACTGAAAAACGTACTGATTCTGCTGTAAACCAATTGAATTATTATTATGATTATTATCGTTATCAAATGTAAGACAATTTATTTTGGTTCAGTGCCAGCCAAAGTGTGAACAAATAACAAATTAAGAAGCCCTGATTATACGACATAAATATTATTTAGTACAACAAAATAATGACGTGTCCCAGTACACATTGCATCACAGACAGAGCATTAACAGCTGTGGTAATATACAGGACCAGGCACATCTAAACGCTCGCCTATCATTAAATCCATTAAATATGGATAATGATCTGAAACATGCAACTTTACATGGCCACTTGCTCCATGCTTGCTTTCTGCCAAGTGTCAAAGCTGAATAGTAGTGCAAGCTCACTGCATTACAGGTGTGACGACAAAATGTTTTGATTTTGTAAAATAATTACAACATTTGAGAAAAAATAAAGGAAATGAACTGAAACCATGTGTGCGAAATATGACAGTTCCTACTTGAAATACATTTAAGGCAAATAGGTGAACATATCACAAGACTCAATATTCATTCAAAACCTTCGTGTTGCATGTAGAGGGGCAGCTAAAGCTGAATATCCAACAAACAGCAAACGAACTTTATCGCAATGTGTATACTTGCCTCACAGAAGTGAAAAATATATACTTATAGAACGCAAAATGTCTGCTTTTACATAAACTAATGGAAAACAAATGATGTAATGATGTAATTGGTATGAAACTTGAATGTATCTGCTGCAGATTTCAGCTGTTTTGCAAAATGTCCCTTTGCGCCACCTGGCGGTAATTTTAGGGATGACTTTAAAACGCAAAATATTTTAATCTATCGCGCTCGTCCTGTCGTGGTGATGAGTGTGACGGTAAAACACATTCTGGTTATCATGAAACGGGGTGCGAGGCATACACGCAGGGGTCCAGGTTTTAAAAGGAACGATGTTTTTATTAATAACAAAATCAGGGAAATCAAACAAACAAAGGTACTTTAATTCTAAAACAAACCAAAACACGAATAAAGGTAACGGGAAACACGAACTGAACACACAGACATTAACGAGGTATAAATCAACAGATGCAAGACAAGAAACTCAAAGAAACCAAACTATTTATAATAAAACTAATAACCAACTCGGTTCAGGTGAGCGCCCCACGTCACCTGACCGAGGTGCCTAATGGGAAATGAAGTGAAATGAAACAAAACTACAACACAAATCACAGGACGCATTGGCGCCCTCTAGGGGTTATCCCTGACACTGGTCTCCTACCTGTACTGACTTTGCAGACCGTTGGTGACCTCTGTACACTATGCCTCTCAGCATCAGCTGATCCAACTCTGTGATTTTACATGGTCTACCACTTCATGGCTGAGTTGCTGTCGTTTCTTATCGCTTCCACTTGTTATATCACCACTAAACATTGACTGTGCAATATTTAGTAGTGAGGACATTTCATGACTGGTCTTATTGCATAGGTGGCATCCTATCACGGTACCACGCTGAAATTCATAAGCTCCTGAGAGCGACCCATTCTTTCACAAATGTTTGTAGCGGTCTGCATATCTAGGAGATTTTATACACCAGCATAAAATTTTATACACCAAGTCATTACAGCACTGCAAAATGTAATAAGTTAATTTTACTTAAACGTTATGTATTAATTTTAAGTTGGTTTAACTTAAAAATGTTTGTACAGAAAACTTGCTAATAAAATATACAAAAGTGCTATTAATGTAAACTAATAAGTTGTGTTAACCAAACACTGTTGTTTAACATAGGATTAATAATTCTTGGAGCACAAAAAAAAAAGACACCAAAAATGTGCACTGCCAGTGTAACAGTAAAAAGAAATTCTATCAATTACAGTTTGTCAACCTTTAAATTGAAACTAACTAAATAATTGACTTCTTAAAACATCAGCTTAATGCAAAACAATTAAAAAAAATTCTAAAAGTAGAAAAACAGGTTCAACCATGGTTCAACAATGTATTACTTAAATTAAAATAATTTTAAAATGGTTGTGCAACCTAAAAACCTTTAGTTAACCTAAAACTGAAAATTCTGTCATCATTTACTCTCCCTCATGTCATTCCAAACCCACAAGTTTAGACTTCGATACTTTCGATACCTTTAATGAAACCTAAGAGACTTCTGTTTCTTCGCTGAAAATACAGGTTAACCAAATAAATGCATAAATGTCATAAAGGAGTCATAAAATAAATACACTTGAATTCAGCGGATGAAAATGATTCATTTAAATACATCTTAAAAACAGGCTCTTTTAAGTTTTGAGAAAAAAAGAGGGGAAAAAAACTCTTAGATTGAATTAAAATTGACTTGATTTGTGTTGCAAGGACTAACCAATGTCTTATGGGTATGACTATGAGCAAAATGATGACAGAATTTATATTTTTTTGTGAACTACCCCTTTGTAAATCTCAAACAGCCTTGACTTACATCAGTGTTAGCTGGTTTTTCAGTGCGTGTACTTTTGGTTTCAAAGATTTGAGTCCAAGGGAAAGAAAGATTCTTTGAAAAAAATCAAAGGTGTACTTGAGCTGTGGAGGGTACTCCAAATTCATTCCATATACAGTAATAGGCACATGGTGTCAGGATGGTCTCAAAATCATCCATCACAACGACTCCTTCAAGGACAATTGCTGTGGGCAAACCATCCAAACAGTGCTTGTGGAGATTCCTGGCTGTCTTCTGCCAACACAGTCACAATCCTGATGAATATCTGGGCTGTCACATTCACAGTCCTAAAAATAAAATTTAAAACAGAGAATGAAATTAACATAGTAACACAGTTTAGTTAAAGAAAGAAGCATTGACAAGCTTACCAAAGATTTAACTTGAACATATCCTTCCAACTGCCACTTTCTTGGTTTTAAAAATTTCCAAAAACTGAGAAGTACCTTCAAGGGCTGAGAAGAATTCTTGCTTGAGGTCTTTGCTTGTGATGCGATTGAACTCCCCAACCATCAGTGAAAGGCAAAAAAGTGTTTAATATTAGGCTTTTGGTTACTGTGTTAAAGACACATGAAAATTGCTTCACACCCGTGTTGTTTCAAATGTACATGAGTTCCGAGGTCATATTGGGTCCTAATCAAACTTCTTTTTTAAATGCTGACGAAAGTGGGTGAAGAACTGAGATTCTGTACAAGATTCCTTAAATTCACTAAGTGGGCAGTTAAATATCATAAAAGATTCCTTAGATACACTTGTTTGTTCTGCATCAACAAATGGGGAATGGTTTGTTGTTAAATGCACCTTAAATGCATTAAATAAATTAAATGAATGCAAGTAGTGTGTGTGAAGTCATGGAATTGGACGAGTTCTGGTGTAGCTTTCTTGTTTAATGCGGTAGAACAGGAGAACTATCTTTTCATAGGAAAAAAACAATACTTACATTTCCATTGCATGACTCAATTCATAATAAGCTCGCCAAATCAGAAAACAATATTAACATACTAATTTCTTACTAAACATCTTTTATATTTTTATTTCCAAATGTTCAAACATTTTAATCGTAATTAATCTAAAAGTTACTCATATAGATTATAACAGTGCCTACTTGAATCTATTTAGTTTTATAATTTTCTGTGCTAAAAAAGTTGAGATTACTTGGATAAACTTAGTTTAAGTCAATAAACTTAATAAAATGTAGTTAATTTCACTAAATTTTATTAGTATTATCATCAGGTACATTTTACAGTGTGTGCACATCAGCAGATCTGTGTGTTACTCAAGGACAAACAGAGACCAGTTACTGCTCAAACTCATCATCCAATTAACTGAAGAAAGACAGGAAAGACCATTAGAGAGAAAACTGATACAGAAACAAACACTTTTACTACTTTCATTTTTACATCTGAAACTTTAGTTCAAACCACAAACACAGGAATAGAATAGAACAGAATAGAATATATTTTATTGTCATTGAAACATGTGCCCTGTCCAACGAAATTAGGTGCTTTAAATATATTACAAAAGATAGACAAATTAGTTTACACACTTGATACTTTACACAAATTACTCAGGATACAGGTACGTATACTGCACAAAAATATAATGCATATTGCACAAAAGTTATATTATACTTTTAACCGTATAGTACAGAGAATTACATATTGTACAATATTTAGGCATATTGCAAAGAATAATTGTACTGAAAATATCACTGAGTATTTAATGCTCCGAAAACAACGTGGGCTTCATAGATAATTGGAAGACCTTTGAGGGCAAAACTGGCCTGTTAGGGCGGGATGGTGTCCATCCCACTCGGGAAGGTGCTGCTCTCATTTCTTGCAGTATAGCGCATAGTCTGAGAAGAGGCCTAGTTAATTGATGACAATCCAGAGCCCAGGCCAGGGAGCAGACAGACAGGCTAAACCAACCGTCTGCTAGCTGCACAGAGTCGTTACTCAGGGTTCATCATATTGAGACTGTGTCTGTTCCCCGAGCTAAACATAAACATAAATTTAGAAAGACTCAGAAAGTCTGTTTTAGTCATTTAATTAACATAGATGCCACAAACTCACTGAATGCGCAGCCGGCACATCTGATCTGAAGCTAGTTAAATATTAGATCCCTCGCATCTAAAGCAGTTATTGTTAATGAAACTATCATAGATCAGGAGTTTGATATATTATTGATATATATAGAAACCTGGATTAAACAGGATAAGTATGTAGCTTTAAATGAAGCTAGCTCTCCTGGATACAGCTACATACACCAGCCTCGGCTAACTGGTAGAGGAGGAGGCGTTGCAGTTATTTACAATGATTATCTGGCTATCGTACAAAAACACAGATTTAAATTTAATGCATTTGAAGCTCTCTATAGTAACATAAAGTCAGCTCAGTCGATCCCGCTAATCATCATTTACAGACCCCCAGGGCCATACTCAGAGTTTCTCTGTGAATTTGCAGATTTCCTCTCAAACCTTGTTGTTTCTGTAGACAAAGCGTTAATTGCTGGAGACTTTAATATTCATTTTGAGAATACAGAAGACCCTCTGAGAACAGCATTTATGTCCATACTGGAGTCAGTAGGAGTAAATCAGTTTGTAGTAGGACCCACTCATAAAGCAGGTCACACTTTGGATTTAATATTATCCTTCGGATTAAGTATAGGAAATATAACCACAATTCCACAGTCTGAAGTTATCTCAGATCACTATCTTGTCTCGATTAAAGCGTGTCATAGTAATAATGTATGCACAGCACCGCGCTACCGCCTTAAACGTACATTCACGTCAAATACCACACAGAGCTTTATCAATAATCTCCCAGAGTTATCCACTTTGATTGGATCGCCATCTGGCTTCACAGAAATCGATCAGGCGACTGAATATGTAGAGTCAACACTTCGTTATAGCTTAGATAATGTAGCTCCATTTAAAAGGAAAATGATTAGAGATAAGAAACTCGTTCCTTGGTATAATGACCACACACGCACTTTAAAACAATCCGCTCGAAAATTAGAACATAAATGGTGCCAAACTAAATTGTTAGTATTCCAAATAGCATGGAAGGAGATCATCCTGAACTATAAAAAGCCCTCAGTGATGCTAGATCAACATATTTCTCCACTCTTATAGAAAAAAATTTAAATAATCCAAGATTTTTATTTAATAGCGTAGCTAAATTAACTAAAAACAGGACCACTGCAGAAATCTCCACAACAACATCATGCAGTAGTGAGGATTTCATGAACTTTTTCAATAACAAAATCATAAATATTAGGCAAAAAATTCTGAATTTGAAACCAAACAATTTAAGTAACACAGATGAACTAACCACATCACATAAGAACTTAGAATACTTTACTCCCCAGATAGTACCAGCAATAATAGAACCCCTGTTGAAAGTAATTAACTGTTCACTCAATAGTGGGTATGTCCCCAAATCCTTTAAATTAGCAGTTATTAAATCGCTAATCAAGAAACCTGACCTTGACCCCTGTCAGCTTTCTAAATACAGGCCGATATCAAACCTTCCCTTTATCTCCAAGATTCTGGAAAAGGTAGTATCACAGCAACTATGTTCACATCTATGTAGAAATAGCATGAATGAACTGTATCAGTCAGGATTTAGGCCTCATCACAGCACAGAGACAGCACTTGTTAAAGTAGTAAATGACCTCCTATTGGCCTCTGATCAGGGTTACATCACTATACTTGTGTTACTGGACCTCAGTGCAGCTTTTGACAACATTGATCATAGTATTCTCCTTCACAGATTAGAAAATGTAGTAGGAATTAAGGGAACTGCCCTCTTGTGGCTCAGATCCTATTTGACTGATCGTTATCAGTTTGTAGATTTAGATGATGACCATTCCTCATGTTCTCAAGTGGAGTTTGGTGTTCCACAGGGTTCAGTTTTAGGCCCACTGCTTTTTTCCCTTTACATGCTTCCTCTCGGAAACATAATTCATAAACATGGTATTAGTTTTCATTGTTATGCTGATGACACACAATTGTACGTCTCCGCAAAACCAGACGAGAGAAACCAGTTTGCTAAAATTGAGCAATGTAGGACATTGGAGATTGGATGTTAATTAATTTTCTTCTGCTTAATCCTGATAAGACAGTTCTAGTCATAGGACCACAAGCAGCTAGAAGTAAGCTTTCCGATCACACTGTAACTTTAGATGGCCTTTCTGTTTCATCAAGTCCAACAGTAAAAGACCTTGGTGTGATTATAGATTCCAGCCTTTCATTTGAAACAAATGTGAATAATATTACCAGGATAGCTTTCTTTCACCTTAGAAATATTGCCAAGATAAGAAATATACTGTCACTAAATGATGCAGAAAAATTTGTTCATGCTTTTATCACCTCTAGGTTGGACTATTGTAACGCCTTACTGTCTGGTTGTTCAACTAGGTGTATAAACAAGCTTTAGTTAGTACAGAATGCAGCAGCGAGAGTTCTCACTAAAACTAGAAGATACGAGCACATCACCCCTTAGGTAAAGGAGCAGATCTGGGGGACTCATGGACATAAAGTATTCTGGTGAACTGGTATGTTTAGATTCTGTCCTCCCCACTCTCATTGATCACTCAGATTTGTTGACGGTGAGGTGATTCTGCCTCTCCCTTTTAGTTATGCTGTTATAGTTAGTCCTGCCGGAGTCCCTGCTTGCACTTTGCACTAATTATACATTCACCTTATACATGTTTGACTGTGACCATACCTAACTGCCATCTCTCCTTCTCTGCTGCTCTCTCTGCCTCTCTCCTTTTCCCTCTCCCTGTCTCTCTGTTGAGCTATACAGTACATGTCGCTCCTGAGCTGCCAGTGATCAAGACCCTGCTGCCCTCTGGACCTGTCTACCTCTTCCTGGAGTCCTGCTTCTAGTTGGAGATCTTGTCGCATGGATGCCCTGTGTGGTCTGCCTGGGATGCGTGTGGTGGCTGGGGATAGTTTCCCCGACGACTGTCCTGACCTTGACTGATGCAGACAGCTGTTTTCTGGGGATGTGTGACTTCAGTCATTCGATAGTTCTGGACTGGAATTTCCTACAGTCCACCTGAGTCTCCAGGAACAAACTGGACTCCTTTTAATTTAATTTCATTTAAGCTTATCTCCTTTTATACTGAACTTCCAGTCATACACAGTATTATGTCGATCAATCCCTGCTATCCATTATCACCCAGATGAAGATGGGTTCCCTGTTGAGTCTGGTTCCTCTCAAGGTTTCTTCCTATTACCATCTCAGGGAGTTTTTCCTTGCCATCGTCGCCCTCGGCTTGCTCATCAGGGATAATCTTATCATTTTGATTCATACACATTCACATTTCATACAAACTTACTTCTTTTGATTGTGTAAAGCTGCTTTGCGACAATGTCAATTGTTAAAAGCGCTATACAAATAAAATTTTATTAATGCTTGTACTGCTCTAGGGTAAAAACTGTTCTTCAATCTATATGTTCTGGCTTTGATTCTGGTTTGAGTAAAACCTATTATTAGGGCTCAAGCACTATAAGGTCGCAGGACCCCCTTGTTTTCCTAAGGATTTTTTTTTTTTTTTTTACACCCTTTGGGAATTTTCGGGGGTCTTGACATGCTCAAAAACTCATGAAACTTGACAGACAGGTTTGGACTTTTCGGGGGTCTTAACATGCTCATAAACTCATGAAACTTGGCAGACAGGTTGGAATCTGCTGCCATCAGGAAGCCTGAAAGACACATAGCCCCCACACGGGATTTAGCTGGATAGCTCATACACACTTTCAAGTGGGCACACAAAACTCGATACACATTTAGGGCTCATCGAGCCGAACAACTTCCGCACCGCATGTGCTAGGCTCAACTCAACAAAAGAGTTATTTTGGGTCGTTCGCAAAAACATACCCGATGGATTTTGATATACTCCTTCTAGGGAATTTATACGATCGTCACCAAACCAGGCCGATGTGATATAACTACATTGAGGATGCGAAATTGGAGCGGGATTTTTGATATCTCAAACAGGTCAGCCATGATAATGTCTTAAATGTATGCTGAAAAATTATTAATAACTTTCTGTGTGCCATTATAATGAGTGACATTATATTCAGTGACATCATGTTCAGTGACATCATGTTCAGTGACATCATGTTCAGGAACATCATAGTGTGAGGCTTATTCTACACACATACACATCACAAATGTTAAAACTCTCACACACAAAACACATCTCTAACACACACACACACACACACACACACACACACACACACACACACACACGCGCGCATGCATGCACACACAAACACACTCGTACATCACACACATGCACACATACATACACACACATTACAAATGTTAACACCCACACACACACACACACACACACACACCTCTCTCACGATGCACATACAAGCACAAACACACTTCTATCACAATGTTAACAGTCTCACACTCACACAGACGCACACATGCACGTATAAACAAACACACTCATACTCATGTATATCACACCACAATTTTTAACACCCACACACTCACATCTCTGTCTCACACACACACTAACAAGTCACATGTCTCACACACACATCACACACAAAATAATACACACATCACTCATGTTAACAGACTCACATCCACACATCCACATGTCACACACTAACCCTCACACACACACACACACACACACACACACACACACACACACACACACACACACACACACACACACTAACGCACTCAACAAATATTTAGGGCCCAAACTGACATTAGCCCTGTATAGTGTGTGATGTGTGCAAGTTGTGCGGTGCAACCGGGTGGCGATGGCTTTTTTGAGGTCTTGACACACTCGAATAACAAACAGGCTGTGCGGTGTGCCCTGGGTGGCGATGACACAGGGTGCTTGGGCCCGTCATCATTGCTTGCAACTATATTTATTATTATTATTATTGTTTTAAAAAAAAGAAGATTTATTAACATCAGTACGCTCTCTGCATTACTTACATCACTTACACTCTCCCCCTCTCTCTGTCGAGCTACACATGTCGTTCCTGAGCTGCCAATGATCCAGACTCCCTCTGGACCTGATTGACTCAACCTGGTGCCCCGTCAGATGGATGTCCTGTGTGTCTCCTTGGGATGCGTCTGATGTCTGGGGATGGTTTCACTCTACTAGGAAGACGGTTCTGGCCTCGCATGACGTTGACGTCCGTTTCTATGCGGACTTGGCTACAGTCGCTCGATAGTTCAGGATTGTAGCCTACGTCTACCTGAGACTCCAATACCTACCTGGACTCCATATTAACATCAATTAACATCTATTAACAATTATTATACTGAACTGCCTGCCACCTAACACACAGTATGAATGCAGATCAAGTCCTTCTTCTGTTTTCTGTTTCACCCAAATGAGGGAGGGTTCCATGTTGAGTCCGGTTCCTCTCAAGGTTTCTTCCTACTGCTCAGGGGGGTTTTCCCTGCAACTGTCGCCCTTGGCTTGCTCATCGGGGACTATCTGACCATTTTTTTATTCATACACATTCACATTTCATACAAACTTAAATAATTCTTTTGATTGTGTAAAGCTGACAATTGTTAAAAGCGCTATACAAATAAAATTGAATTGAATTGAATTAAATCAACCTCTTATATCCAGACAGAGTGTGTTGTCAAACATTGCGTGTTATTAACTCCTTATAACCAGGTATAATGCACGCACGCGCTCAGCTCAGTGATGGGTTGTTCATGAACGATTCAGTGACTCTTTTTGAACGAGTCTTTAACATGACTCAGAACGAGTAGGCTCAGAAAATGATTGCGCAAACTTCTGTAGGCTATGTACAGGAAACAGAAATGAATAGATACCTTTGAGTCTTTCAGTCCAAATCGTTCGTTACTTTGTCCTGTGACTCCATAGGTGCTATGCAGTGCAATAGATTGAAAAGAACGAAGGACTCGAGACTTATGGGAGGAACCGTTCAATTCTTTTGTGTAATGCACTGCATAGCGTCTTTGAGAGTCACGTGACAAAAGAACGAACGATTCGGACAAGAAGATACGGCGGTCTGTTTATTGAAAATGTTACATTTGATTTTATGTCTGATCAAAAGAACGAAATAAACTAAAGGATGAAAGAGATTCAAAGAACCGAGTCACTAAAATGATTCAAACTTCCCATCACTCCGGACAGTCGCTCAGCTGTCTGCCATACAGCGGTCTACGGATGCTGTGTGGGTGACGTCATTACCTACGTCAGTTTGTCATACCGGAACTAAGTTCGTAAAAAGTAATCCCCCAAAGGGAAAAAAGAAAGAAAGAAAATAAAGAAAGATCTTTGTATCTTTCTTTCAATAGCGGGGTCAATAGCGGCGATCTTACTTGTGCAATACATTGACGAAACTAACAGACCATAGACCTAGAAATATAATTATAGAAGATGATTTGTGTATAATAAGGTAATAAAATACACGTTCGTTTCATGATTTATGTTGTTGTACGTACAACAATTATATACAAGCTTGAGACACGCGGGTCATCTTAACCAATCAGAGAGCTCCGCCTTATCCAGGCATTCCAGCTGCATCCTACAGACTAGCTAGTTTCCAGCGAGTGAAATGACGCAAATGATGTTGTTGTTTTTTTTTTCAATATAAATTTAAGTAAATAATATGCCCACAATTATCTGGATATAAGCGGACAAGCTTGTATTTTATTATACTCAGATCAACGCTGGCTTGAAGCTAGAAAGAAGCGCAGTGGATTATGGGAGGTGTAGTACAAATATAAACATTAGGAAGACGTAGTGATTTAGTGTGTAATCCGGAAGTGAAAGCGAACAGCTCGCGACTAAAACGAATGACAGGGATTCATTTCCGCTACCGGTGTGACGTCACGCGCGGGTTCTCTATTGCCAACGCAGCAAAGCGAAAACAGAGATGTGTAGCTTGTCGGCGTGATGTGGTCTTAGGGCTGTAACGTAAAGACAAAAGGTCTCGGTGTGGATGGACACTCAGTGATAAGGCGGAATAATTCTGTGGATCAGTCTTCAAATCAGCTCGTCTCCTTAGCAGCTATACCACCACCATCATCATCCTCAGCCCAGGTCTTCATTGCTGTTCAGGTGACTAATCTGGACTCCACTTTATTACATTTTCCTGCTGTGTTTTAAGTAAACTTCATCTGAGTCTAATCTGAGTCGGGCTTGTCAGAAGGAGAACCTTTCTGCTTCCTCTCATGGAGAAAAACCCCAAGGCCTGGAGAAGTGCTGTGATGTTTAACCCTCACCTGTGATTATTACTGTGTGATTATTCTCAACTCATGGATGCATATTCCATGTTAAAGTAATGGCTGTAAATTAACAGGTTTAATTACAGAGCTATTTACACAGTTGAGAATGTAAACTCAGACATCTCAGATGGTTTATTATCAGCTTATAATTGTCTAACCTTCTGATATTAAATGATAATCATTACTGTGGAGTTATTCCTCTGTTCCAAAGGTACACTTTTACATCCATACTGATAGCAGTAATAGTAGTGTGGTTTTATTTATGTTTGTGCCTGTGTGTGCGCATATGTTGTTCAGATGGCAAGTCCTCGAACCCGACGTGTTCTGAAGGAAGTCAGGACCAATGATGGAAATAACGTGTGTATACTTTCATTTTATGTACTTTATTATAGGAGGAAAATCATCACACAGGTACAGTGAGAGTGCAGCGAGTCTACAGACGTACACTGAGGTTACAGTGTTCCAGTGCAGTCTATCCTCATTGTATACACTATAAACTCATCGTATACACTCTGTAACACACTCTAACTGTAATAAACTAAAAGCTCACTTATAGTTACACAGTAACCTTACTGTAACACCCTCTAACCTTACTGTATACACTGAAACCTCACTGTAGCACACTATATACTCACAGTAACCTCACTGTAACAAACCATATACACATTGTAACCACACTTCAACACTCTATATACCCATTGTAACCACACTTCAACACTCTATATACCCATTGTAACATACACAAACCTTACTGTAACACCCTCTAACCATACTGTATACACACTGATGATAAATAACATCAGATACACACTGTAAACTGACTAACACCCTCTAACTTCTCTAAGAAACTGTAACTTTACTGTATATGAACTGTATACATACTATATACACACTAACCTCACTGTAGCACATTAACGTTACTGTATATACACACTGTAACCTTACTATATACACACTGTAACCTCACTGTAACACACTGTATGCACAGTATATACACACTGTAACAAACTGGATCACACACTAAGCTCATTGGACCACACTGTAGCCTCTCTATAGCACACTCTAACCTTACCGTAACACTCTGTAAAAACTCTGTAAACTCACTGTAACATACACACTGTATTCTCACTGTATATACACACACTAATCTCAATATAACACACTGTAACCACACTGTATGCACATTGTAACTTTATTGTAACACACTGTACACACATTGTAACCTCACTATATATACACTGTAACACACTCTAACCTTGCTGTAATCTTACTGTATACACACTGTAACATCACTACAACACAGTGTAACCTCACTGTAACACACTTTATACATGCTGTAAACTGATTAACATACAGAATGTGTCCTCACTGTATACACACTGTAACACACACTAACCTTAATGTAACCTTACTGTATACACATTGTAACACTCTTACCTCACTGTAATGTTACTGTATACGCATTGTACAGTAACATCACTACAACACAGTGTAACCTCACTGTAACACTAACCTAGCCGTAACACACTGTAACAGACTCTAATCTGACTATAACCTCTCTGTAATATCTTTGTAACTTTGCTGTAACCTCACTGGGGTTAAAAAAGATATTTCAGTGTGTTGTGTTGTTTTTATTGTTGTTACAGTGTTATGGTGTGTTACAGTGAGGTTACAGTCAGATTACTGTACACAGGATTTTGTATCTGTAAACTCTTATAAGCAACAGCAGGTAAAATAAGTCACAATGATATTTCAGTGACATAATTTTATTTTAATTATGATCTGTGTGTGTGTATGTTCCAGGTGTGTTTTGAGTGTGGGGCATTTAACCCTCAGTGGGTCAGTGTGACCTATGGAATATGGATCTGCCTGGAATGTTCTGGAAAACACAGAGGCCTTGGCGTTCACCTCAGGTCAGTCTCTGAGCGAGAGAGAGAGAGAGAGAGAGAGAAGATGAGACATATATTGGGTGAGAGAGACATGTAATTTAGCCCATCTTGCTCACTGGGTGTGGTTGCTTTAGCTTCGTACGGTCTGTGTCGATGGATAAGTGGAAGGATGTGGAGCTGGAGAAGATGAAGGCTGGAGGAAACGAGAAGTTCCAGCTGTTTCTGGATCTGCAGGACGATTACAACCCCAACTGGAGCTTACAGGAGAAATACAACAGCCGAGCTGCAGCACTGTTCAGGGACAAGGTGAGACACGTGTGCGCACACACACACACACACACATACACACATACACACATATATGGGTCGATCTGTCTCAAATCAGCAGACACCGCTATGTCACAAATGGTGGTACATGTGTAGGAACAAAAGTCTCACTTCCATCCGAGTGACAGCCTTTTTAAAATCAGGCCTCTATGTGTGCGCCCCCTTTTTAAAGTGTTTTTTCTTTAAGTAGCTCTGACTGTATAAATGCTATTCAGGTGAAAATTGGTGTATGTATGTTATTTTTCAACTGTAGACTCAGAATCTACAGTTAGAGTTATGGTAGATATATTGTGATGAGAAAGGTATAGTAAATGACATAATCCACTTCTTGTTGTACTTGTCATTGAGCCCTCTGCCCAGGTCTTGACAAATATATTAAATTGCATGTCTAATTTGGTTTTTCACATCAGACAATCTGTGGAAATGAGGAGTGTGATCTGTCTCAGTGCAAACTTCACACAGAGTTTACAACATTCAGATTTGTTTATTTTATCCAGAATATAATGTTCATATGTACAAGGCAAAGAACACAGTGACTAGAACACACAGCTTGTGAGCTGGTACTGCAGCCTGGCAGAGCTAAACCCAGGGCAACATCTGGCGTAGAATATGACATGTGACTTGTTTGGTTTGTGTGTGTGATAGGTGGCGACTGAGGCAGAAGGTAAAGAGTGGTCTATTGAAAACTCTGCTGCTAAAAACTGGACTCCTCCTCAGCCTAAGACCAGTCTCTCATCATCACACCGGTGAGTGTACACACACACACACACACACACACACACACACACACACACACACATACATACATACATACATACATACATACATACATACATACATTTTTACTGTAGTCACAGAATAATAATATTTATAGTGTATAAATAATATAGTGTATGTGCACATGTGTGTGTTTGTGTGTGTGTGTTACAGCAGTGCAGCAGGCTTGGCTCAGACATCCTCACACTCTGATAAAGCATTTGAGGACTGGCTCAGTGATGACGTGAACTCGTACCAGGGGTCAGCTCTCACCTCCTACAGAATCTCACACAAACACCCCCACACACACACACACACACACACACACACACACACACACACACACACACACACACACACAATGTGGTTATTAATGCTTACTAACATTAAAGCACTCAAGTCATTATAATCACACATGGCTTTCTTCGACACCTCTAGTCCCTCAGTCATTAGTTACCTGCTCATTAATGAGTGTTAGCTGCTCATTAACCGAGTCATGTGCTTGTTTTAGACCAATAATAATCTTACACATTCTTACTGGGACAAACCTCTACTGTAGATAGGCTTCATTAATTAGTGGTGTTGTTTCTGATTGGACAGGGGAGGAGGCGGGCCTCAGGAGAACCGCTACGTGGGATTTGGGAACACGCCGAATCCTCCGAAAAAAGATGAGGACTTCATCAACAATGCCATGACGTCCCTTTACTCAGTACTGCTCTCCACACAGCACTGACCTCAGCAGTCTGTCTCTCATCACCATCACCTCTACTCACGTGTATGTGTGTGTGTGTGTGTTTTAGGGCTGGAGCAGTTTCACAGTTGGAGCCAGTAAATTTGCAGCAGCTGCAAAAGATAACGTATGAACTTTTAAATATCATTAACATACAAAATGATTGTTATAAACAAGGGTTGGACAATGAAACTGAAACACCTGGTTTTAGACCACAATAATTCATTAGTATGTTGTAGGGCCTCCTTTTGCGGCCAGTACAGCATCATTTCATCTTGGTAATGACAGATACAAGTCCTGCACAGTGGCCAGAAGGGTTTTGACCCATTCTTCTTGCAGTATAGTGGCCAGGTCACTACGTGATGCTGGTGGAGGAAACCGTTTCCTGACTTGCTTCTCCAAAACAAGCCACAGTGGCTCAATAATATTTAGATCTGGTGACTGTGCACACCATGGGAGATGTTCAGCTTCATCAAACCACTATGTCACCAATCTTGCTGTGAGTATTGGTGCATTATCATCTTGATACATGGCACAGCCTTCAGGATACAATGTTTGAACCATTGGGTGCACATGGTCCTCCAGAATGGTTTGGTAGTTCTTGGCAGTGACACACCCATCTAGCACAAGTATTGGGCTTAAGGAATTCCATGATATTGCAGCCCAAGCCATCAGTGATCCACCCCCCAAACTTCACTCTGGGCATGCAAGTCTGGGTGGTACGCTTCTTTGGGGCTTCTCCACACTGTAACCCTCCCGGGTGTGGGAAAGACAGTGAAGGTGGACTCCTCAGAGAACAATATATGTTTCACACAACCCAAGATTTTCGCTGCTGGCACCATTGAAACCATCGTTTGGCATTCGCACGAGTGACCAAAGGTTTGGCTATAGCAGCCCAGCCATGTACATTGACCCTGTGGAACTCCCGACGAACAATTTTGGTGGAAACAGGAGAGTTGAGGTGCACATTTAATTCTACAGTGAGTTAGGCAGCTGTGGTTTTATGTTTTTTGGAAAAAATCCAGGTTAGCACCCGGACATCACTTTCCGACAGCTTCCTCTTGCGTCCACAGTTACTCCTATTGGATGTGATCCGTCCTTCTTGGTGGTATGCTGACATTACCCCGGATACCGTGGCTCTTGATACATCACAAATACTTGCTGTCTTGGTTACAGATGCGCCAGCGAGACGTTCACCAACAATTTGTCCTCTTTTGAACTCTGATATGTCACCCATACTTTTGAGTGCCTTGCAATATTTTAAGCAAAACTGCTATTACTCTGCTCATTAAACCTTCACACTCTGCTCTTACTGGTGGAATTTGCATTCAATGAAGATTGGCCACCAGGCTGGTCAAATGTAGCCATGAAACCTCCAACCCTAAATTGGCCAGTGTTTAAATTTCATTGTCCAACCCCTGTAAAACAGTTCTACCTGTGAACCCATAAAAGGGTTTGTGCGGAACTGGGTTTCTCATAGCTATTCTCGCGTTCCCCTGCGCACTTTAAATTGTTCTTTCCAGTCGAGTCTCTCAAGTGCGTGTTGTGCGTGTTGTGAGGATAATCTACTCAGGCCTCAGGAAAACACACTGTGCGGTTCTTCTTGTTGTTCCCCCTTGTCACCACTCCACACACTTCAGAATCAGATCTTCTGCTCAGATTAGCGACTAACAAACGCAACTTCGATTGTGTTTCACATGTGTTTCTCGTGCTGACTTTGTGTGTGACACCGGATTTGCGAACACCTTATTGTCATGGCAACACCTAACACTGACAACAATCTTCAGTGTTTGGCAGCATTTCTCTCCTGCACATCGTGTCACAAGTTCCTCACAGCGCTTTGAAATCAGTGAAACCTCAGTTCTTAAGCTGGGGTTAAAGGACAGTGTCAGCACACAGGGTTAAGGGCCTTGCTCAAGGATTCAACAGGGGCAGCTTGGTGGTGTTGGGTCATGAAATCCCAACATTCTGACCAGTAACCCAGACCCTTTGCTGTCTGAGCCACCCTCAGCCCTGATATTGCGAGTTCCTATAAAACTAATAAAGTCTTATAAATTTTGTAAATGACATATAACTAAATCAGTATTATTTTTAGAGCTTTTACAGAAATGTTAATTATATTGGGATTTTTTTTCTTCTCTTTTGTATCAGACGGCAAAACTGGCCAGTCAGGCATCTCTGAAGGTATGTATTACTCACAAACACACACACTCACCAACACACAATAAATCTTTTTAAGTGATTTATATGTACGAGTCATATTTTACAGTGTGTGCAAGTGTGCGTGAGTGATTGAGTCTCAGATGAGTGTATGTCTCACCGCTATAACAGTTATAGAAAAGCTTTAACTGTTTTGGTAAGGCTTTAATTCTTGTTAAGTTTTTAATCATGTATTGAGTTACACTGAAAAAGAAACAAGACTCTGAGCTGTGCTAAGTACGCACACACACACACAGACATGTAAGATATGTAAGACGTGTAAGGAGTATATCACACTAATCAGCACATGCAGAGTGATGATGATGATGATGATTAGTGTGTAATATCAGTGTCAGCTTGTCCTCTGATTAATGCCTCACTGAGGCTAACAAGATGTTAAATGTAATTGTTATGAGTGTGTGTAAAATTAAAGTTAATTCCTGTTGCATTGCATCACTTCCTGCTGCTCTCTGTGGACTAAAGTTAAGAGGCTATAAACCGCCGCCTGAGCCGGTAAACTGCCGCTGCCGCATGCCCGCCTCTTCTCACCTTTTCTTTGTTTGAGTCTGATAGTTCATATCATTCGTTATTGAAGGTGGGATGTTAGTGTCTTGTTGTTTGGCTGCTTAACATATGTCCATGAACATCAATGTAACATCACCATCACATTTCTGTTTTTGTTTGTTTTGCTTGGCCAATTAAATGTGTCCTGAGCAGATAAATAAACATTCATTAAATAAATTACCATATATGAAGATAAATAAGGAGCATTAAAGTACAAGAAAACAAAGTAAATGTTAATTGGTGAGATTTATTAGTGATTTAATTAGTTAATTAATTGAGGTAATTAACGAGCTTTAGTTCATGACATTGTCTGTATGTTCTTCAATGAGGCAGCTCCTAAAGACTGTACAGTGGAACCTTGGATTACAAACATAATTGGTCCCAGAAGTGGGCTCGAATTTCAAAACACTTGTAAACCCAATTGAATTGTCCCATAGGAAATAATGGAAACTCAAATTATTCATTCCACAGCCCCAAAAAATTATTACATATAAATAATTAATACAAAATATAAAGTAAAAATAAAACAAATTAACTTGCACTTTACCTTTTAAAAAAAAAAAATCCTGACAGATAATTGTTTCCTTTTGTACGCGCAGGCCCTGTGTGTGTATGTGTGTGTATGTGTGTGTATGTGTGTGTATGTGTGTGTATGTGTGTGTATGTGTGTGTATGTGTGTGTATGTGTGTGTGTGTGTGTGTGTGTGTGTGTGTATGTGTGTGTATGTGTGTATGTATGTGTGTGTATGTATGTGTGTGTGTGTATGTGTGTGTGTGTGTGTGTATGTGTGTGTATGTGTGTGTATGTGTGTGTATGTGTGTGTGTGTGTATGTGTGTGTGTTTGTGTGTGTGTGTGTGTGTGTGTGTGAAACTAAAGTAAGAGGACAGGAGGAATGAGTCCATCCCCTCTTCCTCTTCTCGTCTTACACAGTAACCCTTTCTCCTCTCTTATTTGATTTTCACACACAATGGAAACACTGTTTTATCAGGGAACTAAACAAGAAATCTTTCTAATGACACTCAAGTGACTGGCACACTAACGGAATCACTGCTGTAAAGTAAAAATAAAACAAATTAACCTGCACTTTACCTTTGAAAAGAATCGCAACAGAGTAGTGTTTCTGTGTAGAGGAGAGAGTGTGTATGTATGTGAGGGCGAGAGGAGGAGGGGTGTGTTTGAAGGGCCACGGTGTCCAATAATGCGCGCACACACAGACACAAAGTTCAGGTTGGAATAGAGAGAGAGAGAGAAGATGGATCTTTAACCTCTCTAATGAGACTTTCTTTTGCTTTACACATGCGCACACACGTTATAATAAAGAATTACACGCACGCTGTACACACATGCATACAAACCGTTGGCTCAGTTGTGATCACGTGACGCTCGGCGTCAAAACAAGAAGCGCATGCGTGCTACATGATACTCGGTACTCGTAAAACAAAATTAATAAAAAATCTTTGCTCGTCTTCCGGGACACTCGCAAACTGCGTTACCCACAATCCGAGGTTCCACTGTATTGTGTTACTGTAATGCACCCTCAGGGCACAATACAGGGCATTCTGGGAAATTTGGTTCATGAAATAAGGCTAAATAAAACACGTCGATTTAATCTGTCTGCAGCGCACAAGCACGCTTCACTGTGCTACGGGTGTGTGTGTGTGTGTGTGTGTGTGTGTGTGTGTGTGTGTGTGTGTGTGTGTGTGTGTGTGTGTGTGTGTGTGTGTGTGTGTGAGAGAGAGAGACTGAGTCATTAGTCATGTCAGAATTCTCACTCGTACTCTCCCTCTTGCCAGGCGGCTGAGTTAGGCCAAAGTTTAAACCAAACTGTTATCAAACCCACTCAGGAGAAGGTAATGACTGACCTCATCTTCACTGATACACCAGGGGGTAGGGCTTGTTGGTGGTGGAGGGGGGCAGACTAACCGACTAACTCACTCTAGAATCAAGTGATTCTTTTACAAATAATGAATCAGTTAATTTAACAAATGAGTAATTGATAAATTTAATAAACGATTCAGTGATCCGTTTAACAAATGATTCAGTGATTTTATTTAATATATTTTAGTTATTGTTTACAAATGATTTGTTTACAAATAATTAAGTAATTGTTTTACATAAATTTAAAACAAGTATTAGTGCTGTAGGGTTCATATGTAATTATTTGAATCTTATGTGTTCTATGATTATATTTAATTTCTCAAGAAAAATCTCCAAATGCCAGTGCAATATTCAGACTTGTTTATAATGAATTACAATAAAAGAACCAGGATGTACAGCTGATTTGCATAAGCGAAAGTGGTGAGGAGGCGCTGAGTGAATGATGTATGTGTGTGGCTTATTTAGGTTAAAGATGGAAAGTTGTTTGATGAAGTCAGCGTCAGCTTCAGTGACTTTGCCTCCAAGGTAGGAGACACAGCCGGTCACGCCCACTTCCTCTGAGCTGAGAATCATGGCATACACTTGTTCACTTCCCCTCCATCAAGTGCCCTTGGCTGCTTATTTAGGGGCATTATGTAATTGTACTGTACTTCTTGGACATCAGTGCAGACGACAGGACCAGAAATTAGAGCTGCACTGATGCCCTCTTCAGTTAGAGCAGCGTATGGACTTGCTGAGTAACACACAACCTGCAGTGTGTGTGTGTGCAGTAACACCTGAGAGTGTGTAGGGGAAGTAGAGAAGAGCTCACCAGTGCTCTGGAGTGTAACCCCAAGCATCTCAGAGGAAGAGGCTGTGGCGGAGCTTTACTGATTATTTTGATAATAACCCTTGTGTTTTTATTCTCTGTGCTGCGAATGATTCTGATGGTGAGTTAATGAGCACCTTATTATCTTGTTCAGCTCTTTACTGGCACTTAAATCACAAGTTCATGCTTTTATTTTTGAGTTATTAAGAGGGTGTGTTTGTATGTGGTTCAGGTTCAGGGTGCTGGAGTGAAAGGTTGGAAAGACATGAGCTCATTCTTCGGTGGAAAACCAGGCGAAGCTGCTGATGGGTAACTTATTATTTTATTTTATTGAGTCAGTTACACTGAGCAGAGAAGGAATTTACAGTATTTTATTAAATTATTTATATAATTCATCATGAAAAAAGTGGCGTTTTCATACATGGGGTTCGGCAGTCATACGCGTGAAGGCACAATCGTACAAGGGGTGGGGCAGTTGTACCAGGCTTTTTATGAAGCATCATAGCTTGTATAAAAACTCCCTTAAAGACTTGTGTGTTGTAATGTTCAAAACTAACTGTAAGGCAATTGCCTCTGTGGCTTGTAAAATTCTCAAACTCCTTAAACTTTAATAATGATAAACCTGAACAGACATGACGTATACTTAACTCAAGAGTTTTACTACAAATGTGAAAATTTATATATAAATTTGTTCTGTTCTGAAATTCATTTTGTTATAGTTATAAATGTGTTTCATTTACAAGTGATGAAGAAAAATACCCAAATATAAAGAATGAAATTACTGTAAATGTTACTCTAGTAGTTTAAAGTGTAAAGCTGTGATTAATGTCCTGAGTGAATCCATCAGTCCTGCAGGGGTCGATGTGTATCATGGTGACTCAGCTGGATATCAGAACAGCGAAAGTGTCGATCACGGCTTCTGGGATGCGTTCGGCACTAGCGCTAACGACAAGACCAAGAAGTCCCCGAGTAGCGAGAGTTGGACACAGGTGGAGAACTCCGGCGGGAAGAAGAGCTCAGACAGCTGGGAGAACTGGGGCTCCGACAATAAGCACAGCACCGGGGACAGCTGGGAGAACTGGGAGAATCACTGGGAGAACGGTGCCGAGAGCAAGAGCAAGAAAAGCCCTAAAGCTGAGGAAGAGGGCTGGGACAACACCAACTGGTAGAGTGGCTGGCTAAACATGTGGGTACACGTGAACTGGAGAAAACAAACCTACCATGAAAAAACATCTCTCTCTCACACACGCAAACACACACACACACACACACACACACACACACACACACACACACATGGTGCTGAAATATCACCACACACTTCAGTACAGAGGTAACATTCATCATGACTCAGTAATTTACTACACCACCTCCATTTTGGTTCCATCCCAAACCATAACGTTCACTGTTAGCGGTGTGACCAGAATTTCACCCATAATTGTTTTTATATTTAATTATTGTTATAAATTGACGAGTTTTAGCTCTGATAGCAAAGAGTGAGCTAATACAGCTAGCACTAGCTAGTGATTTAAAAAACAGTGCTCCAGTGTTACCATAGCAACCACACACACACACACACACACACACACACACAGCCTTTAATCAGGAAAATGAAAATGGACCAGCGGTTAGTTTCTCACACTCCATATTTCTGTACCACACATGCACTGTACTCTCTTTGACACATACACACACAATCACACACAGGTGTTAGAGATGTGTGTGTGTGTGTGTGTGTGTGTGTGTGTGTGTGTGTGTGTGTGTGTGTGTCTGTGTGTGTGTCTGTGTGTGTGTGTTTGGATGCTCCTGTTTAAATCATGTTGTATAGATATTGTTCTACGGTGTGTTTGCAGATAATTATTTCCAGTTAATGTCTGATTAATGTTAAGAAGCTGCACGTATAAAACACCAGATGTGTTTGCTGTAAAATATCCAGCTGTTCCTCTTAGTCTTGAGTATTTTACAGATGTAAAGTTGCAGAAACAAACGCTTTCTCCTGAGTGTGTGAACAACTGTGTTTGAGGTGATCTGCAGGGTTAATGTGATGTTTATTCGTCTTTAGTTATTTATCATTTCATATTCTGTCTGAAACAACCTGAAAATCTAATCCGATTAAAGAATTAAAGATTAAAGACTGCATTCAGTATTTTATCTAATATTTGAATGCCCCCCCCCCCACACACACACATTTTTACATCAGTTTTAATATGACTCAGTTTCATGTACTATTAAATTAAATTATTTACAGATTTTTACTACTAATTTTACTACAGTATAATTAGTATTTTCTCTCAGGGCAGCGGTTCCTTTAATTCCGCCTCTTCTCAGAATAATTGACATTTAAAACAGCCAATAGAAAAAGAAGCGGTTTATTAAAGGCCGCCTATCGACCACAGGGTTGCCAGATCAGTATATTTCATGCCAGACGTTTTTTCTCTCCAACAATATTGGTGCGTTTTGTTTTAGTCATTTATATAATCGTTACATTTATTTAACACAGGAGAGTGTTATTAAATATTTAATATTTGTAACTGCAATAATTGTTTTCACGGCATAATCAATTTACTGTACAACATGCATCATACCTTATGTATTAATCATCATACATCATCATAACATAATACAGTATATCATATATACCATACCATATATCACTATATGTACCCATTATCACCTCTGTTTTCTGAGGAGACTAAAAGAGGCTTGGGAGACATTTATCGCTGCACTACAGAGAGCATCTTCACCAACCTCATCTCAGTGTGGTAGAGCAACTGGACTGCAACACCCCGTAAAGCCCTTCAGCAGGTGCTAAAACCTGACCAACGAATCACTGGCACTTAACTACCATTCATGCTCACTTTAAGAACCTGAAAGACCTTCTGAGGACATCAGGAGTAAATCGGTGTGTGGCAGGACCTACTGGTAAATCTGGCCATACTCTAGATTTAATACTAACCTTTAGTGTAAATAGAGGAAAGACAAACACACACAGTCTACACATCTCATCTCCTTTCAAGTGTGCCTTAGTAATAATGTACATACTTTAAAATGCCATGCTATGTGCACAGAGCTTTATCAGTGATCTCCCAGAGTTATCAGCTATAATTGGACCATTGCTGCCATCAGGTGACTGAATATTTTGTGAACATGCTGTTACACCTTAGGTAATGCAGAAAAATTATTAGAGATATGAAACTATAATGATCACACACACACCTTATAACAGACCACTTGAAATGGATGCTTATTAACTTGGATTCTTTTAACACCTTACTGTCTGGATGTTCAACTAGGTGCATAAACAAGCTCCAGTTAGCAGCAGCGAGAGTCCTCACTAAAACCAGAAAATATGAGCATGCCCCCTCTATTTTATTGTTAGGTTTTAAATGAAGAAGAAGTGTGTCCGAGCTAAGTTTTAAGCTAAGAGAAGAAGAGTTTTAGCTTGTTGTGTCCACTGCACCTTGATACACTTACCGGTCCGGGCCCAATCGACCGGGAGAGACAAACACACACACACACACGGGCACACATGAAGGCATGATGTCTGATGATCTCTATTTATTCTCAGCAAGGAGAGCACATTTAAACGGTGCTACGTCCTGAACATCAAAAGAACCAGCCATTAACATGTCAATCATAGAAAGACCTGAAGACAGACAGGAGATGAAATGCATTTGCATTCTCCTGATTAAACAAAAGGGTTCTAGCAGACGAGAGCCATTTGGATGTATATTTGTCTGTATATTTGTACAGGACATAGAAGGTGTTACCACAGAAGGCGTAAGAAAGCACAGTGAGGGGGATGTTCTCAGGGCACAGGAATCTTCTTATTAGATTACAATGTCTTACAATATTATAAAACCTTACACTTATACATGCTGCATTTGCTCCTGGTGAGAATTCACATTAATTTAATATCATAAAATACTACTTTTGACCTATAAACCAATAAATGGTTTCATGCCACAGTGCTAGTGTCTCCAGTGTGATCCAGGGTGCGTGCTTTGATCAAAGAATGCATGCTGTTTGTCAGTACCGCTTATTATAAAAACCACAGGAGGGGGCAGAGCTTTTTCTTACAAAGGCCCAAAGTTATGGAATAGCCTTCTAATTAATGTTTGGGACTCTGACACAGTCTCAATGTTTAAGTCTAATGTATTGCCTTTTTGAGCAGACGAGATCTGAGGTTTTCTATCTATTTCCTTCTTGAGAAAATCTTTTGCCATGTACCATACATTTTGAATTGAATTTGATCATAAGGATTTATGTATAATATACAGAATACACCAATCAGCTATAACATTAATACCATGTGCTTTTTAATATTGTGTAGCACCATCTTGTGCCTCGAAAACAGCACTGATCCATTGAGGCCTGGACTCCACTAGACTTCTGAAGGTCTGTGTGTGTGTGTGTGTGTGTGTGTGTGTGTGTGTGTGTGTGTGTGGTATCTGAAACGAAGCCGTCAGCAGCAAATCCTTTACGTCTTGTAAGTGTGTGAGGTGAAGTCTTCATGGAATGGACATGTTTCTCCAGCACCTCCCACAGACGCTCTATCGGATTGAGATCTGGAGAATTTGGAGGCAGAGTCAACAACTCTACAGCATCTTCCTCAAACATTCTGGAACAATGTGTGCAGTGCTGAAAGAAACCACTGCCGTCAGGGAACACCGTAACTCAGTCTGTAACAGTGTTTAGGTGGGTAGCATCCACAAAAGGGGATGGACCAAAGGTTTCCCAGCTGAATATCGCACAGAGCATCACATTGCCTCCGCCTGTTTGCCTTCTTCCCATAGTGCATCCTGGTGCTGTTTCTTCTCCAGGTAAGCAACACACACACACTTGTTCTTTATGTGCACATGATGTAAAAGGGAACATGATCCATCAGACCAGGCCATCTACTTCCATTGCTTCGTGGTCCACTTCAGATGTTAACATGTTTTTGGTGAAGGACACTGATCCTGCCCGCTCTGCAGCTACACAGATCCATATGCAACAAACTGCAATGCACTGTTTGTTCTGACCCCTTTCTATGCGAACCAGCATTCACTTTTTTTTTTTTTTTGCAGTTTCAGTTTCTATTAAATCAGACTACACGGGCCAGCCTTCATTCTCCATGTGGATCAGTGAGCATTGAACATCTCACAGAAGCTGCTATTTAGGAGATGTTCTGAGCATGTGATTTGTCACAATGAGTTGCTCAGATTTTTAGACTTGCCTAATTTTTCCTGCCACCACAACACGGAGAACTGCCTGTCCATTTGCTGCCCAATTGCCAGGTGGCGCTGTAAGCAGATAATCAGTGTTCCTCAGCTGACCTGGCAGTGGAGTTGATGCCGAGTGTGTGCAGCTCCGTAACGCTGTGAGGGATTTAAAGAGCTAGCGGGGATTTGGAAAGGGGTTCGTGGTGGATGTGGCAACCCTGGTCTCTGCAGGAGGATGTGTTGAGTATGGAGGAGAGCCGGAGGAGAAGTCACAGCTTTACAGCGCGCTGACTCACTCACACAGGTACCGCTGTCCGCGTCATAACGCCTTTTTAACGCCGCGCCATCACATCACCGCATCACCTGTGTGTGTGTGTGTGTGTGTTTATTTTTACATACAGAACCGCGATAGAATGTGTGTCTCTGTGTGTGTGTGTGTGTGTGTGTTAAAGCCGCAGAGGAGCGCCGTCACTGCACACTGATGTCAGGGTTATTTTACTGGTTATTAGTGGTGTGTGTAGAGGAGAGCTGTCGAGCTGAGTCTCCTCCTCCTCTAACATCCCTCCATGAGTCTCTCTCCATCACTCCATCTCCCCATCATTATCACTCCATCTTCATCATTCCATCTCTCCATCAGTCTCTCTCCATCTCTACATCACTATCACTCTATCACTATTTTTGCATCACTCCCCTATCCCTCTATTACTATCACTTCATCTCTCCATGAGTCTCTCTCCAGCAGTATCACCGTCACTCTCTCTCTCTCTCCATCTCCACATCACTATCACTTCATCTCTCAATCACTTCATCACCATCTCTCAATCTCCATTACTCTCTCTCCATCACTCCATCGGTCCATCACTACTTTACTATCTGTCTATCTCTCTATCTCTCCATCACGATCTCTGCATCTACATCTCCCCATCATTTGTTCCTGCGTTCTATCCTTCCTTTCCCTCGCCTTTGTTTACCCTTCCATCATTTCTTCTGTTCGCTCGCAGCATCAGGTTTCTGTCTGAATGAGTTACTGTGCAGTCTCTCTCCCTCTCTCTCTCTCTCTCTCTCTCTCTCACTCACACACACACACACACACACACACACACACACACACACACACAGCTATAGGATCTTGCACAGTCTGCATTAGTGTCTCTCTAATGCATGAGTCATCGAGAATCCACACACACATATACACACGTGCGCTATCTACACATGAACATTTTGTGTTTATTTTAAAATTGTGTTAAATTAATTAAAATGACAATGAAATCAAATTAAACACACTGGAAGTGACGTCAGTGATGGCTGGTGGATGTGATGTGGTTTATCTGTCCTCATCACACACTCTCGTCTTCTATGCTTTTAACAGATTTGAGATTCTCTCTCTCTCTCTCTCTCTCTCTCTCTCTCTCTCTCTCTCTCTCTCTCACACACACACACACACACACATAAAGCATAAAGGGGACATGTTCTGTACCTGAATGTGTGTGAGAGCGAGAGAGAGAGAGAGAGAGACTGCAGAAGGTGATCTCTTGACGTATTGCACACACACACGTGTTTAGTTTCATTTACTTCCATTTGTTTTGAGACGCTGATCCCAGTGTGAACGAAATGAACAGCGATCTCACAAACCTTTAACTATAATCACTTTTATTTGCAGGAAAACACACACATGTCACTCCAGCGTGAGACAGTTTCACTGCTGCAGTACAGAAGTCTGTGAACATTCCCTCTGGTGTTTATGAGCGGAGGATGAGTGTGCGTTGTCTGCCGTCTGTGGTTTATTCCAGTTTCAGTAGAAATCAGATTGAGAGCAGATTAACAGCGCTGCACTCATACACACATACACAAGCACACGCGCCATATCGCAAACACACTCTGTGTTTTTTATTAAAGACTCAAATCGACAATAATTCCGTCTTTTTTAACATCATCACCAAAACTTTGTCTAAAAAGTCTAAGTATGTTTGTTATCAGGAGATTTAGAACAACCCCCCCCCACACACACGAAGTAAAATTAGCCATGACGCAATGACAGGAAACAGCTGAGGAGCCGAACACTGTGTTTAGTTTCTCATCTGTGAAATACAGCAGTGTGTGAAGCTGTGTAAACTTTAATCTTGTCCTGTTCATGTGTGTGTGTGTGTGTGTGTGTAGGATGCCGCCTCCCTCAGACATTGTGAAAGTGGCCGTCGAGTGGCCCGGAGCGAACGCACAGCTCATCGAGATCGACCAGGTCTGAACTCCTCCTCCTCCTCCTCCTCCTCACACTACTGACGATTTATCTTGTAGCTCTGTCATCAATGTGTGTGTGTGTGTGTGTGTGTGTGTGTGTGTGTTTCAGAAAAAGCCGCTCTCCTCCATTGTAAGAGAAGTGTGTGATGGGTGAGTAAACATGACCAAGTACCACCTTTACTACAGTAATTAAACACTACAGTACTGCTGTTCGTCACACCACCATCCTCTCTGATTGATTGGTCAGAATCACGTTGATTAATTCAGTGGCTGTGGTAGCGCAGGCTACTATTAATGTGATCGCTCTGATATGTTATAGTTTCCATAGCAATGGCTTGTTGACATTGACATGTCCAGCTCTGTATGCTCCACTTGATCCTTAACAGATTATAAACAAGTTAATAACAATGCAATGTTGTGTTAAAGTCAAGTGATTGGCCATGTGTATGCGAGTGTGTCCAGTGTGAGAGTAACAGTTAGTTAGAAAGTTTACTCCTCCCTGCGGTTCCTCAGGTATGTGACGTTTTTCACGTTTTAACCAGGAGAGAGAGAGAATACAGCAAGGCAGGTGTGGGAGCGAGTGTGTTGTAACATACATGAGAGCAGAAACTCACAGTCTCACAGAGGCTCCACTGTGCTAAATAGAGGTACAAATGAATGAAGCGGGGTGAACACTACACACACACACACACACACACACACACACACACACACACACACACACACTGTTCACATGTCCAAAAGCTGCAAAACTGTATAACATACTTGAGAACTTTGCATCACCACAGTTCACTTTGCAGAACTGTTCATACTAGTTGAATCATTGCCATGGAAAGGTGTATTTTATCTCTGAGCTACAGCTGGATCATGGGCACTTACCTCTCAATGTAGGCATTGTTTTTTTTTTTTTAAGTAGATAAATACAATGAGTGATAAAATGTTGTGGAGTAACAGGAATAAAACACTCAGGCACACGCTGCTGTGAGAAAATAATCAGCGTACTGGTTACACTGGAAAGTTAGAAATTCTTTATATGTAAGCCTCCGAGTGGCGCAGTGGTAAAAGCGCTCGCCCTATCATCCGGAGATCGCTAGTTCGAATCCCGGGTGGTGCTGTAACCTCTCGCAGCCGGAGGTCTAGAGAGAGCTGATTGGCCGAGCTCTCTCAGAGGGGAGGGATGAGAGGTACATAGTGCTCCCACATTAATCACGGCTCTACAGCCAGTCAGGGGCGTCTGTGAGCTCGCGCAGCGGAGGGAGCGGATAGCGCTGTCCTCCGAGTGTGTTACGCCGCCCCCAACGGTGCGCGAGCGAGCAGTTCGAAAAGCTGGCGTCACGTGGTTCGGAGGAAACACGTGATAGTCTTCGGCCCTCCCGGCTGAGTGGTAGTAGTAGCCTTAATGTGGGAGCCCCCTAGTGACGGGGAGGAATTGGACACGACTAAATTAGGGAGAAAATCGGGGAAAAATCCCCCCCAAAAAAAGAAATTCTTTATATGTGAGTATCATCCATGGCTTATTAGAATATGTAACAGGGAAACTGTGCTTAAATAAGCCACATTAACAGGTGCCATTATCTAAAATTCACATTTTGATTATGTTTGGACATTTACAGAGAACTCCAGGGGGGGTGTGTTTGTGTGTGTGCACTGGCAAATTATGAGGGGAAAAAAATTCTGCAATTGCCTATAAAAATTCACTTTCTTAAAGGTGTGTGTCAAGACAGCAGCTCATTTTCATTTAAAGCTACAGACACTGAGACAGAAGACAGTTGAGGAGTGGCAGAGCACAGGACCCAAGCTGGGGTTCAGCTGGAGACGTTGTTTAAGAGTATAATACGTTATCTTTTAAATCTGCAGGAAAATCCTGTTCTTGGGCCCTGATGATGTCATAAAGGTCCTACTGAGTATTCATTAGTGATGGCCAGATGAAGCCTCATTTAGGTGTTGAATATTTTTACCAAAAGGTTCATTTCCTAAAGCTTCATGCAAGGGCTCATTGTACTGCCATCTAGTGGACACAGCACAGATAATATGCACATACAGCTGCCCTGTTCAAGGAAATGTTTATGCACAAAATCAAGAACTCTTTCAAAATAAAAAAAAAATAACTAAAGAGTGCACGAGCCTTTACTTAAGCGCCGAACAAGTCAGTCGCGTGATTCTGGCAAACGCCAGGCTTGATTAGTCATTGGTCACGTGACGCTCAGTGAACTGACACATGTCTCGATGCAAGGCTTCATATGGACACGCCCACTTCTGCTTGATACAAGATTTGGAGCTTCTGTGTCAAAGTAACATCACTAGTATTTAATGTGCCGATTGATGTGTGTTATCAGATGGTCTCTGTCTGGGTCAGAGCAGTTCGCATTACGCTACGCTGATGGAGCTCAGCTTTATATCACCGAACAGGTAACACACATACGCACACTTACACAATTCTGATATAGTGTTTGCAGTGTGTATTTGGATGATTAATGTGGATTGTGTTTGTGTATCTCAGAGCCGCGGAGAAATCAAGAACGGCACCATCCTGAGATTAGCCATCTCTCCGGTAAACACACGCTATTGATTAATAAGCTTAAGGACTAAGATTAATTTTATCTCTCACCAGATGTTAAGCACTGAGGTATTAACACAGAGATATTAAACATAGATATTAAACACTGGGATATTAAACACGAATGTATTAAACACAAATTTTAAAGACTGATATATTAAACACTGAGATATTAAACACTGAAGTATTATGCACTACCATATCATTCAACAAGATAATAAACACTAGGATATTAAACACTGAGATATTAAACACTAAGGTGTGTTCTGGGATTTTAATTCTGAACTCAGAAGAGTGCTGATTCTGTTAATAACACACCTGGGTGTTACACATTAAATAAGAGAATCTGGTGTATTGTCACCTCTTTGTGTGCGTTTGTGTTGCTGACAGGCTCGAGCAGCTCGTCAGCTCCTCGACAGGATTCAGTCTCTGAGCATCGACGCTCGTCTGGAGGCACTGAAGGAGCTGGCCAAGCTCTCGGCTGACCCCACCTTTGCCACTGAGTTCATCAACATTGAGGGCATTAACACACTCGCACGACTGGTGGAGAGCGGAACACAGTGAGACACACACACACACACACACACACACACATGATAACTCATCACATCACACATGTACACTGCATCGCACATCCACACTCATGCTCACTAAAATATCTGCTCAGGTTTATT
The DNA here is from genome assembly GCA_013621035.1 of Clarias magur. Taxonomy (NCBI): domain Eukaryota; kingdom Metazoa; phylum Chordata; class Actinopteri; order Siluriformes; family Clariidae; genus Clarias; species Clarias magur. Next base: position 115,337 of record QNUK01000881.1, on the reverse strand, counting down.
CACACACAGCGCCTCAGAGGTTTGTGTTACCTGAGCTCAGCTCAGTGATGTGCAGTGGGATGATGCTATTTTTACTCTGTGTGTTGTAGTTTTGGTGAGATGTTGGCCTTCACACTCACTGCGTTTCTGGAGCTGATGGATCACGGCATCGTATCATGGGATATGATCTCACTGTCTTTCATTAAACAGGTATGTATATACACACACACACACACACACACACACACACACACACACACAGAATGAGGGGTGGGGTTACATAGAGGGGTGTGGTCCGTGTTTGTGGGGTTACAAAGAGGGGTGTGGTCAGTGTGGGGGCAGGGTTACATTATGGCGCGTGGTTACATTGTGTGTGGGCAGGGTCACAGTAAGGAGGATGTAAAGTTAATAAATTAGGTGTAAAGGCATCTCACATCCAGTTCCGAGTCCTTGCTGTTTCCTAGCGACCATCGCCATGGTATCTTTGTCTGTCTATATCTTTCTCTCTCTATTGTCTTTTTTACTCACTATCTTTCTCTATCCTTCCATTCTTCTCTGCCCCTTTCTCTTTTTCTCTCTCTCTCTCTCTCTCTCTTTCTCTCTCCTTCTCTCTCCCTCTCTCCTTTTCCCTCCTCCCTCTCTCCATCTCCCTTTCCCCTCTCTCTCTCTCCCTCTCCCTCCATCTATCTCTCCCTCTCGCTCCATCGCTCCCTCTCTTGCTCCCTCTCAAGATTCAAAGGTGCTTTATTGGCATAACAAATATTTACATTTGCATTGCCTCTCTCTCTCTCTCTCTCTCTCTCTCTCTCTCTCTCTCTCTCTCTCACACACACACACACAATCTCTCTCTGTGAGATGAAAGCTGAGGTTATTAACAGTAATGAGTAGTAGTGCAGTGACAGACGAGGTTGTATGCCTGTTGTGCTCAGATCGCTGGTCATGTGACCCAGCCGCTGGTGGACGTGTCGATCCTGCAGCGCTCCCTGGCGGTGTTGGAGAGCATGGTGCTGAACAGCTGCACTCTGTACCACCGCATCGCTCAGGAGATCCCAATCACACAGCTCATCACACACCTGCAAGTGTGAGCACTTACACACACACACACACGCAGACACACTGCACACACACATACACACCTCTAACACACACGCACACACACACACACGCACACACACTCACAAACACATACACTACACACACGGCTTTGTTCCAAACATCACAGTGTCTTTAACAACAGGCGGTCTCTGACCTGAAGTGGCACACCTCACACCTCAGGTACAGCTACATCATGGGGTTGGGGTTTAGCTCAAATGGGGCGTGTCTGAGTTGCACTCTGTCTGAGTGAGGAGCAGCATCTAGGCCAGTGTGCAGCACCACCATCTGATCATTTGATGGAACTAAAATAGATTTTTAGCTGTAAACACTCACACATATAGATACATACACATATATACACACACTGTGCAGTGTCATTAATTATTATAGACAATATTAAAGACAAAATAAAATTTTTAGTTCACAAAAAGGATTTTTCCGGTGATGTCAGAGGAGGAGTATCTTATGGGTTATTCCGAGGAGTGAATGTATCAGGTGAGTGTTTGTGGTCACAGGAGCATCTGATTCAGGTAATCTGGAAACCTCGGGCATGAACTCTACTCAGAGTACACATATGTATGTAAAAGGACAGAGGTAGATGACACTCTACTGAGGAACTATGGTGTTTGGGACGGAGCCGTAGTGACGATGAGATTAGCTGGAGAGCGAGATACGTCTAACTGTCTGTCTGATCTCAGGTCCAATCAGGAGATTCAGACCTACGCCATTGCCCTGATCAATGCCCTGTTCCTTAAAGCGCCTGAGGACAGACGCCAGGTATTCGCACACACACACATACACATTGTGAGCACCTATTATTATTCTTCTACCATGTCATCCCCCCATCCTCCTTCATCTTTTAATTCTTCATCTATCTTCTTCATCAATTTATCTCGCTTCCTCATTCCTCCATCATGAAAATAATGTGAACTCTGGAGCTTCATGTCTTTCTGTGAGTAGTCTTCATCATCTTGCATTCTTCATCGCAGCTTTCTTCTTGTTCACTCCACAAAGTGATTGTGATATTTTCTTATTTTTTGTGTGTTTATTTGCTGAATGTTTAACCTATCAGACTATATTTATTCATTCTGTGTGTGTGTGTGTGTGTGTGTGTGTGTGTGTGTGTGTGTGTGTGTGTGTTGTAGGAAATGGCGAGCACGTTGATACAGAAGCATTTGCGCTCCATCATCCTCAATGTAAGTGTTTTTATTCTTAAACTCATACAAACTGTGCATGTGACCAAGGGGACTTAATCAAGGAGGCTTATTTAAACGAAATTAATTGAGGTGATTTAACCAGGGTGACTTATTTAAGGGGACTTAAATAGGTTAAGAGTTAAGAGTACTTAACCCATGGAACTTATTTAAAGGGACTTAATCAAGGGGATTTAACCAAGGTAACCTATTTAAGGAAACTTAACCAAGGGTACTTAACCAAGGGGACTTATCTAAGGGAACTTAACCAAAGCGGGTTTAAATCAACTGGCCTTATTTAAAGGGGTTTAATAAAGTCATTTAATGTCTCAATTCTGTTCTATTTCTTCATTAGCATTGTGTGTAATGTGTTTATTTCCCCTCGTCCCTGCAGCACGTGATTCGTGGGAATCGCCCGATTAAAGCGGAGATGGCTCATCAGCTATATGTGCTGCAGGTTCTGACCTTTAACCTTCTGGAGGAGCGAATGATGACCAAAATGGATCCCAACGATCAGGTGATTTATCTTCACCTGAAAACTGTTGAAATGTCAGATTGCAGCAGCAACCCCATGTGATAAACACTGTAATTAATACTGAGAAGATGTACAGTTAGTCCCCTATATACGAACATGCTCTGTTTCGAGCACTCATTCGTATATTCAGTTTGTTCATAAGTCCAACAAACATTGTCTAGGTACTAGGATAATATCATAATTGGCAATCCACAGTATAAAACCAACATGTTCCCTGATCTAGTCCTTGTTCTTTAGAATCGAGCCTATGGTTGAACAATTCCTGTTAAAAGAACAAGCATGTCTTTCATCTTTCCACCTCGCTCCATTTCCTCAATTATTTTCACTTTTGTCTCCATCATTATCACTTGGCTCTTCTAAGCAGTACCATCTACATGATGCTTGCTTCTGGATGAACACTACACGCATGTGCGCCAGACATGTTATCTAACTTCTGCTATTGAACATGCGTGAAGGCATGTTTGTATCTTCAACAGTTCGATTGTTCGTATGTAGGGGAGTTACTGAGTTCTTCTTTGTCTTTCGGCTGTTCCCTTTCATGGGTCGTCACAGCGAATCATCTGCGTCCATCTAACCCTATCCTCAGCATCCTCTTCTCTCTCACCAACTAAATTCATGGCCTCTCTCACTACATCCATAAATCTTCTCTTTGATCTTCCTCTAGACCTTCTGTCTGCTACTTTTATCCACATGTTCCAACCTGCCTGCACACGTCTGTTCACCTCCTTTACACGCACTTCGTGGCTCTGGACCGTTGACCCTAAGTACTTAAAGTCCTTCACCTTCTTTGCCTCTGCTCCAGCCTCTTCTGGAAGAACGTATTCACTGTCATTTCCAAAGTCCTTCTTTGTTCCTGTCCTCAAGACCAAACCTGCCCATCATATTCTCATCACCTCTGTTCCCCAACGTGTCCGTGAAATTTTTTAATAATTCATTTTCTTCTAACTCACATTCTACCTGTGGGGCATAACTACTAACATTGCATATCACACCATCAACCTATCTGATACTCTTTTCACCTCCAGAACATTCCTCACAAACACTTCTTTCAGGATACCTACTCCATTTCTTTTCCTATCCACACCATGGTAAAACTCGAACCCTGCTCCTAAGCTCCTAGCCTTGCTACCTTTCCACCTGGCCTCCTGGACACACAGTATATCCACTTTCCATTCAAAAACATACTTTTTTCTCAATCTTTCCATGTAAAGAGCGTCACAATTCTCACACTTTTTTTCTGCTGGACATGTATAAATAATGGCACCCCTGTGTGAATATGTATGTATGTGTTCAGGCTCAGAGAGATGCCCTATTTGAGCTGCGCAGGTTGGCGTTTGATGGTGAGGGCGACCCGACTGGCACCGAGAAGAGAAAAGCTCTTTACACTAAAGACTACAAACTGCTCGGCTTTACTGTTAGTCACTCGCTCACACGCACAAACACACACACATGCACGCACACAGATAGAAAAAAAGAAAGATAGAATGAGAGTGTGTTGATGTGTGTGTATTGCAGAACGGCATGAACCCTGCACTGGATTTCACTCAGACGCCGCCGGGATTGCTGGCCCTCGATAACATGCTCTATCTCGCTAAAGTCCACCCTGATACCTACACACGGGTAACACACACACATACACACGATCAATTACACAATTTATGCAATTAGTTGCACTACAACTCGGGCTGTAAAACTGTATTACGCAAAGTTATTAACTGTAAGATGCAAAGACTCACACGTAGGTTTATTATGAGGAGTGTGTGTGCTCACGGTGTATGTACTTGCACATTTACTGAATGTGTATTTACATTGTGTATATACAGTTCCATCCAAAACTATTGGAATAGCAAGGCCCATTCTTTTATTTAGCTGTACTCCAGGGCAGCATATGTTACACAGCATGGCACATTTTCTTTAACTGGCAGATGTGTCCTGATGCCCGGGTGTGTTCTGATGCCTGGGTTTGTCCTGTTCGACTGACTGATTAAACAGTTAATGAACAGTGTATAGCATACAAAACAAAAGATCTAGACTACTGTCAAAGAGAACTGAGTAACTACAGTATATTTACATCTGTGAGTGTGTGTGTCAGATTGTTCTGGAGAACAGCAGTCGTGAGGATAAACACGAGTGTCCTTTTGGTCGGTGTGTGATTGAGCTGACGAGAATGTTGTGTGAAATACTGCAGGTTGGAGAACTACGTATGTAACACACACACACACACACACACACACACACACACACACACACACACACACGCGCACAGTCAGCTTTTAATACACACTGATATAAATTAACTGCTAAAGTAAATTTTTTGTGTGTGTGTGTGTGTGTAGCGAATGAGGGCTGTAATGATTATCACCCGATGTTCTTCACTCATGATCGAGCGTGGGAGGAGTTTTTCTGCGTCTGCATCCAGCTGCTTAATAAAACCTGGAAGGAGATGAGAGCCACGACTGAGGACTTTAACAAGGTGTGAGGGTGTATGTGTCTGTGTGTGTGTGCGTGCGTGCATGCGTGTGTGATTGCATGCACTCACTTATTCATTTTCCGATTGCTGGTGGGTGTTGCCAGGCTGAGGTCAATTCAGTTCTGGCCACACACTCCAGATCCAAGTCCCATCTCTCCCAGAGACATCATCATTCCCAACATGAGCTTAGAATTTCTCCATTAGAGGTTCACTCTTCTGCATCTCATCCACATCCTCCAGAAACTCCAGAGCTGCTGCTTGTTTTTTCCTCACATCAGTCCGGTTTGTCCTTCATGAGACTCGCGCTCTCACTGAGACAACCCTCACATCCACTGGGAGAACCTCCTGCTGCGAATCCCACAGCCTCTATAAGGCATTCTCCTCCTGGTTAATTCAGTTCAATTAAATTTTATTTGTATAGTACTTTTAACAAATGACATTGTCGCAAAGCAGCTTTACACAATCAAAAGAATTATTTAAATTTTTGTTTAATTTTTTAAGTTTCATGAAACAAGAATGTGTATGAATCAAAATAATAAAGACTGTCCCTGATGAGCAAGCCGAGGACGACAGGATACACCAAGTGTGTGTTACACATTTCACAAGGTGTTTAGGATAAACCTCAGAATCATCCCTGGTTGGGGGAGAGCTCAGACATGTTCACGAGGGGCATGTCCTACTGAGAGTATACTGCAAGTGCCCCCCCCACCAGGGAAGGTCCTGAGGTGAAAAGGTATGTGTGTGTGCATGTGTGTGTGCGTGTGTGTGGATGCGTATGTGTGCGTATGTGTAAATACTGCTATATTTTTAATATAAAAATAGGTGATGTTTGTGTGTGTGTGTGCAGGTAATGCAGGTGGTCCGGGAGCAGATTGTGCGAGTGTTGGCAATGAAGCCTCTGACTCTGGATCAGCTGAAGGTGAAGCTGTACAGTTTGAGTTATTCAGAGATCCTGAGGCTCAGACACTCTGAGAGAGTGAACCAAGATGATTTCCACTCTGCTCCCATCATGTGAGATGCTCATACAGTCTCCATAACCACGCCCCTCTACAGCCACGCCCTTCAACAACCTCACTTCTATATAGTCACCCCAATCTATAACCACACTCCTCTGCAGCCACACGCCTCTATAACCACATCCCTCGATAAACACACCCTCCATGACCACGCCCTTTACAGCCACACCGCTCAGCAAGCACACTCCTATGTAGCTACGCCTTTATATAACCATGATCCTCAACAGCCATATCCCTCTATAACCACGCCCCTTTACAGTCACATTCCTAATCAACTATGCCCCTCTACAGCCACACCTCTCAGCAACCATGGCCCCCTACACACATTTTCATAACTACACTCCTTTGCAACCACATCCTTCATAAACTCACCTCTCTATACCGACACCTCTCAACAATCTCACCCTTTGATTTAACATGAAATTGTTCAGCAATAATAATATACACTTCCACTTTGTGTGTGTGTGTGTGTGTGTGTGTGTGTTATAGTGAGCTACGTGAGAGGATTCAGCCAGAAATTTTGGAGCTCATTAAGCAGCAGAGACTAAACCGTCTCTGTGAGGGGAGCTGCTTCAGGAAACTCGCACACCGACGCAGACAAGGTTAACTTTTCATCTTTATTATAATAATAGTAATTATTATTATCATCATTGAAAGGGCTGGATGTTTACAGAGTTCTGTATGGAATCATAATCATGTAAAGTAGACTGTAAGGTAAATGTGTAGTAGGAAAAATGGTGCACAAGCAACATGACTGACTGCAAAGCCAATTCAGCACCTTAGGAAAGCTTCACAAGGAATGGAGTGAGGCTGGAGTCAGTGCATAAAGAGCCACCATGCACACACGTCTTCAGGAAATGGGCTAAGGAAATAGCACATGCCCACAGTGCCAAAACTACCACTAACTGGAATGCTGACCATGATATTACTGTGATTGGCCAGCCAACTGACCTGAACTCCATAGAAAATCTATGGGATATTAGCAAGAGGAAGATAGGAAACAACTGACCCAACAGTACAGACGAGTTGAAGGCTGCTATCAAAGCAACCTGGTCCTCAATAAAGCCTCGGCAGTGCTATAGGCTGATCGCCTCCATACCATGTTGTACTGATGCTGTGATTTGTGCTAAAGGTGCCCTGAGTGAATTTCTGTATTGTAAATCCTCTTTTGATTGATCTTAGGTAATATTCTAATAAGGTGTCAATTTCTAATTTTCAGGAGCTTCATAAGTCGTAATCATCAAATTAAAAACAAGTAAAGTTTGCAATATTTCACCTTATGTATAATGAATCTAGAATGTATAAGTCAAATTTTTGTAATTAAATAATGATCGAAAAGTTACTTTTTCATGATATTCTAAGTTGCCGAGATGTGCTGTATAGCGTCATAATTGTGTCATAATATGGTGTCATAAGTCAGAATTATTAGAACAGTAGTGTTAAGTAAATTAATCCTAGTGGTTTGTTTTTACAGAGAAGTTTTGGTTTTGTCGCCTATCTCTGAATCATAAAGTTCTACATTACGGAGATCTGGACGAGTCGCCGCAGGGGGAAGTGCCTTTCGAAATGCTTACAGACAAAAGTGAGAAACAAAAACAACATGATACGACACAACTCTGCACCACAAAACATGACAGCACAGGGTCTCTCGCACATCAGTGTCACTTCTGCAGTAACACAATGTTTTACTACAAGCCATGGAACTAGCACAAATACACTGTAATATTACTACAACCACATGTTAAAATTACTTAAACTCGCATTATTAAAACCACACTTAACCCTTTTGTAGTGTTCATAGTTTTGTTACTCAGCCAGTGTTCTGGGTCTGGTGGAGCCGCCACATTTTGTAGTTTTTAATTCAACACTATCAATCAATTTTATGTTAAAATACTCATCAGATGTTTACTTCATCCTGATTACAAGCAATACACTTAGGATTTAGGGTTAATATTTGCCCTTTACCTTTGTTAGATCACATTTATGAATTAAAGTGCTACTCTTTTTTTTTTCTTTTTTAATAAAATTTAATTTAAAAAAAGTTCAATTATCAATATGAGTAAAAAAAAATCAACAGATTTGCAAATTAAGCAATTATTGATTTTTATTTATATGAACTTAATTAGAAGTTTAACACTTTCACATCATTTTACCCAATACAAACTGAACCTTGTCAGTTACCACCCCAGTTAGTGGTTAGCCAACACATCAGCCCCACTGAACACACTGCCTTTTCATACCAGCCTACACAACACATGAGGGAGTTTCTGTTTTACTGTATAAGTGTTGCATATACTGTATACTTCTTGATGCATGTACATGGTGTTTCTTTGTCCATATGGGTCAACACACTTCACGGCACTTTCTTATGTTGTTGCTGGCTGCAACCAAGAATAATAGGCCCAGGGTTGTAAATATGGGGAGGCGGTGCACCCACTTGTCAGCTAGCTTGTCTCTCTGACATCAGGCTGGTCTGTCATCTTGTTTATCAAAGTGAATAATCCAGGAAATTATATGGAAGTTTTCTTGGAACATTGTTGCATGGAAATGTTCTCTGCCAGTTTTTGCATTCTACTGGGATTCTGTGGATTCCCCCTCGGACCTGAAAGCTCCAGCAAGGATAAGGCCCCCAAAGTGGGCAAAAAAAAGTGGGTGTTCCAAAAAGCATGCCTTCCTTCAAAATTATTGCAATGCAGAATAATTTCCTGGATTGAATCTGGGACCAAAAGATTCAAGAAGACCATTAAATTTTACCATTTTTTTGACATCCATAGTTTCAACATTTCGTTCAAAGTCACTGTCAGATTCAGATTTTCAGAAATGTCATCTTCCTCTACATCATCATCATCAAAAGCATTGAAAGCATCAATTGCAATGACTTCTGAACAGAATCTTTGACTTATCTTGATAAGTTGTGATAAGGAACCATAAAGCTATATTTATTGCATCTGGTCCCCAATTTGGCATATGAAAAATGCAATAGCATAGGAGCAAATAAAGATTGGTTCCTACAAGACGAAGTGTGCAGGAATATGAGAGCAGACAGGTGTCGGTGTTTGAATTTTGCTACAATGTTGTATGACAATGTTTGCAACAGGGCCAAAACACAAAACTCACACTCTTACACACACATACATATTTACAGCAGGCCCAGACAGGAGGAGGACAGAGTGAAGGTACACGGACCTACAATTTTCCCCTGAGTCCAGTGGACCTGAACACTCTCTATGTAATATAATGTGTACAGGGTGTTTTCTGATAGATCACAAATGCTATTTCATGCAACAAACGAAATTTACTACAAAAAACATAAAATGTCACAACAAAAAATTATATAAGAAAAAAATTTACAAAATGAATACAAAATTATTCATGTTTATCTCAAAGTAACTTAAATCCCAAACCAACATCAATCCACATTTACCAACAAGCAAATCTCGCACAGTGACTAAAGATCCATTTCCTTAAAAACATGCACAGTGTAATTTGCAGCAGGAGTAACATCAAAGAAGGTTTTCATTTAATCAATATTCTTACAGGACAAACAACACCGACACTGCACGGGATCTGGACTCTGACACTGGAGCTTTAGCGGCATCTGTGTGTGTGTCTGTGTGTGTGCGTGTGTGTGTGCGTGTGTGTGTGCGTGTGTGTGTGTGCGTGTGTGTGTGCGTGTGTGTGTGCGTGTGTGTGTGCGTGTGTGTGTGCGTGCGTGTGCGTGCGTGTGTGCGTGCGTGTGTGTGTGCGTGTGTGTGTGCGTGTGTGTGTGCGTGTGTGTGTGCGTGTGTGTGTGCGTGTGTGTGTGTGTGTGTGTGTGTGTGAGTGAGTGTGTAGCAAACGAGTGGAAAACTGTAGAGTAAATTATCAGAATGAACAAGCTTCCGAGACACAACAGCAGAGAGATTGTCTCATTTCATTGCTGTGTGTTGTGTCATTTCATGTAGTTTTAAGTGATATGCAGCTGAAACGCTCTAACCTTGTTCTTTCTCCTGTTCAGTCCCAGTGTGTGATATAAAATCAGTGGTGACAGGAAAAGACTGTCCTCACATGAAGGAGAAAAGTGCACTCAAACAGAACAAGGTATACACACACACACACACACACAGACACACACACACAGAATGTTGTTTAAATTTTTTATAAGAATAAAAAGTATAAACTCGATATCTATCAGTTTAATGATGTGTGTGTAGGATGTTTTAGAGTTGGCCTTCTCCATTCTGTACGATCCTGATGAAGCTCTGAACTTTGTGGCTCCGAGTAAATATGAGGTTTGTCTCTCTCTAATTATTATTATAATTAATTTTATTGTATTTATAAGCAAGACATCAAACATGTTTACATTACACGTGTGTCTGTGTGGGTGTGTGCGTGTTTGTGCAGTACTGTATATGGATGGACGGACTCAGTGTGCTAATGGGGAAGGAGATGTGTAGTGATTTGACCCGCAGTGACCTCGACACACTCATTAGCATGGAGATGAAGCTCCGCCTTCTGGACCTGGAAAATATTAGCATACCTGAGGCCCCGCCCCCAATTCCCAAAGAGCCCAGCAGCTACAACTTCACCTACAACTACGGATGAGTGTGTGTGTGTGTGTGTGTGTGTGTGTGTGTGTGTGTGTGTGTGTGTGTGTGTGTGTTGATAATGCGTTCACTCATCATGGCCTTTTATTAGCTCTTACATACGTTTTTTTGCTGCTGCTTTTTCCGATCAGATTTTTACATAGATGTCACCTGCGTGAGAATATTATAGGATGTTACAGGTGTTTGTTTATTTTACGAATCAGCTTTTCATTGGCTGTTTGTCAGTTTAAAAATTTTTACAGTATTTAACACGCAGTAATGGACATGTGAAAGTGTCCTGTGCAAAAGGAGGGTGCCTCGATACACAGGCAGCATTGCAGGAATCATCTTTTAATGACCCTGTTTTTAAAGAAAACAATGCCATAATCCTTTTTACCCATTTAGCGTAAGAATGAGAGCTAATTTTAAATGTCTAATAAAATACAGAATTAAATAAAGAAACTGTAGAAATATAAATGATGAAGATTTATCCCAGAAACACAACATGAAAACACTCATAAATTATTTAAAACTTTTAATTTAAATCTAATATGTAAATATGCACAGTAGTTAATCTGATGAAAGTGATTTAGATGCATATGAATTAGATTTAAAATTAAACTGCTCAAATATTGTCATTATATCAGCCCTACCTTCAGCCAATATAACATGTTAACACAAAAAATTTAATAATAAAAGAACAGTCGTGTGCTGTGTAATGCGACAGAGGTGAGATGTCATTAGATATGTGATGTAAGTGGGTGTTTTCTTATTTACTGTTTTCTATATTTCAGCATTTCGGCTTCGTGATTATTCTACAGTAACATAACCACTCCAGTATTAGCTCCACCCACCAGGGGGAATGGCCTGAATGCCACTAGAGGCTCAGTACTCAGATTAGAGATTTATATATTTTTGTAAATAATGTGACGTGATATGCGAAAAAGGAAATAATTTTACTAATAAACTAAACAAATGTCTTATAGAAGTGAATTAATTTTGATTTTGAAGTTAAAGGTGTTTGTGTTTCTTCATCTTTACATGGTTTATTTGGCTTAACATGAGTTTTATGAATATAATTAATAATTTACAAAATTAAGAGTCTATGTAATTAATTTTACTTTAATATTGTTATTGTTTGCACGCTGACACCAGAATAGCTTCATATATAATATATAATTGTGTGTGTGTTTATGTGTGCGCGCTGCGGTTTTAACTGGTTTGTGTGAATAAATGCTAATTAAACACATACTCTCCAGCTTCATTATTTCATTCAGATCAGTTAAAGCATATACAAACATTAAAACCATTTGCCTAATATTGTGTAGTGCCCCCTTGTGTCTATAAATCAGGCCTCGACTCCTCTACCCCTCTTAAGGTGTGCGTGTATCTGACACCAAGCTGTCAGTAGCAGATCCTTTACGTCCTGTAAGTGTGTGAGGTGGAGCCTTCATGGATCGGACTTCTTTGTACACAGACTCTCGATCGGCTTGAGATCTGGAGAATTTGGAGGTGGAGTCAACACCTCGAACTCTTCATCATGTTCCTCAAACCATTCCTGAACAATGTGTGCAGTGTGTCACGGCCGACACAGAGACAGGGAACACCATCTCCACGAAGGGGTGTAACTCGATCTGTACCAGTGTTGAAGTAGGTGTTAGGAATTTGTATTCTGCAGACATGGCCTAGGTGCAGATGTTAAGAACAGGATAACTGTGATAAACTAGACAGGATATAAACAACAGACTACACAGATGTGAGACAAGGACACTACACAAGACAAAGCCTGAACACTTATAATTTAGAGATCAATGAAATCATGTGACACAGAACTGGACTGTGAAACTACAAACAATGTCAAAATAAAAGTCCTTGAAGCACATAAATCACCAAACACCAAGAATCAATGGGTGCAAAGGGGCTCACTTATCCCTGACATAACCCCCCACCCCACCACCACCACCCCAAAAAGACACTATTTTGGACTACAGGCCATGCTGGGCGTGCAGCTCTGCAAATGTCCAGCTGTATTGCAAGCTTTTTAGTTTGTTGCTGGATGCCATGCAGCTGCTACAGATGTTCAGCATTTCTGCCTCTCTTCACCACGCGGTACAGGGACTTTCCTCAACCTGGACAATTCAACACTGGCTCTGAACTCTTGTTCCTTTGTTTGCTTCTCTGTCATGTGCTCTGGGTATCACTTCTGGCTTGACCCCAAATAGTAGGGCAACCGCCTGCAAAGGGCACTACACGAAACTCAGGCTTAAGTAATACTAATGATTATCAAACTTATCAAAGACTAAAAACAACACACATTGTCAAAATCAGAATCCCTGAAACACATTTGTATTCTGCAGACAAATGTGCTTCAGGGAAACAACAAGAGTCCATGGGTGCAGAGCGCCATCCAGGGGTTAACCCTGGGAGTAGGCGTAAAAGTAAAATTCACATGAAAAGCAGGACCAAGAATCACTCACAGCATCACACTGACTCCTCCCCCTCTCGCCTTTTTCTCATAGTCTGCCTAGTGCCATCTCTTCCCCAGGTAAGCCACACAAATGCATGGACACACACACACACACACACACACACACACACACACGCACGCACGCACGCACACACACACACACCAGCCCCATACACACATCAGCCCCATCCACACAAAAACAAAAGTTTTTATATTCAACTCTGAGGTCAGATTCAGTAGTCAGTAGTGTGTAGTGAGCAGTTTAGGGCACGGCGTGAGATTGATTGTTTCAGTGCTTTACAGTAAATGTGCTCTGAGCCGGAAACACACTTCACACAGTGCTAAATATACACACTCACTAAAATACACTTACTCTCTCTCTCTCTCTCTCTCTCTCTCACCCCCCCACACACACACACAATCAAAGTGAATCACAAAATGAAAGGAGATCCACTTTAGACATTTTTACTTCATTCTCCAAGTGAAAACACAAGCATTCAGCTTCTTGCTGAATAAACCAGCCAATATTAAAATCCATGAGTGTTGTGTGTATCTGAGGAGAAACCAGATATCAGTGTGTGTGTGTGTGTGTGTGTGTGTGTGTGTGTGTGTGTGTGTGTGTGTGTGTGTGTGTGTGTGTGTGTGTGTGTGTGTGTTTTAGCATTTGTTGTCAGTGTATTTATTGTTTGCTCATAAAAGCACTGCAATAACTGACAGGTGTGTGAGAAGAGGGGACGGGTCTTCAGCTGTCAGACCACCCATGAGAACACACATGAAGTGTGAACAGAAACCAGCATGTTACGATTCATAAATATTACTATTACTAGGTTTAAATATTCCATCTTTTATTGTATTTGCATAATCTATATAAAATATTTATAGAGGCATTTGTGTGTTTTAGTATAGACACAGAGCAAAGAATTAACAATAATTATAAATAAATAAAGATGAAACTAAAACACTTATATAATAATAATAAATATTAATATATATTATATTATAATATTATATAATAAATAAAATATTTATTTATTTAGTTATCAGGGTTTATATGTGTTTAAAAAATACAAATATATACGGTTTATTTGGATCAGACTCATTATAACGGTCTGATTATATGGGCGGGGTTATGATGAGGGGCGGAGTTATGAAAATACAGATTGACCTTACACGTTATGTGACTGTGACCATACCTAACTCGTCTCTCTCTCTCCCCCCTTCTTTTGAGCTGCACATGACACTGTTCACTGCTACACTGTTGAGCTGCCAGTGATCCAGACCCCCTCTGCCCTCTGGACCTGTCTGACTCATCCTTATGCTCTACTTCTGGTTGGAGATCTTATCACATGGCCACATCTCGTGTGGTCTGCTTGGCATGCATGTGGTGACTGAAGATGGTCAAGATTCCACTTGACCATAAAGATGGTGTTGGACTCCGCTGATGCAGACAGATGTTCTCTGATGGCTTGTGATTACAGTCGCTAGTAGTAGTAATAATTCAAGATCATTCAAAGTTTGTATGAACAGTTTTGTTCCTGAACCTCCAATAACAAAATTAGACTCCATATTAGCTTAAACACATCTCCTGTTATGCTGAACTTCCAGCCTCCTAACACAGCATGACTGCAGCTCAATCCTTGCTATCTGATGTCACCCAAATGAGGATGGGCTCCCTGTTGAACCTGTTTTTTCTTCGCCTTCGGGTTGCTCATCAGGGACAAACTGATTATTTTAATTTATACATTTTTCCTCACACTTTTCGCACATTTGCTTAATTTTTTTTATTCCGTAAAGCTTCTTTGCGACAATGACCATTACTATATAAAAGCACTATATAAATGAAACTGTATTTAATTGAATTATGATGTGGGTGGGATCATGATGAGGAATAGTGTTTTGATAAATGACTGCATGATGATTCATGATAAGGGGCGGAGTTTTGATGCAGGTCATTTTCTGGCCTGTGCTCTTTTTGTGTCCCTCCTGTCCTCTCACTTAACGATGTTTGAACAAACTCACATTTGCAATATTTTTCATTTCATTCATTAAATGAAATGAAATATATTATACAAAATTTTGTATAATTCATAAGTATCAGTCATTGATATAATAATTGATTATTCATACAAAGATTTAAATATGTAAACGTGTCGTTTACCATATATGTGTGTGTCTCCTATATATTAAATGATTCAATAATATTATTTTCACATCTCTGTGTATTGCAGGTGCGAGGACTTTCAGGTTCAGTCTCGTTTAGAATAAATCTCTGATGTCTCACTGTTATTTTATTCTCTATTCATTGGTGTCCAAGTATCCCAACGTTCTCGTCTGGTATTCGCCTGGCAGAGTGTCAAGTGGAGCTTCAACTGAGAGAGAGAGAGAGAGAGAGAGAGAGAGAGAGAGAGAGAGAGGGAGAGAGAGAAGTGGAGGGGGAGGAGTGTATAGGCTATTCAAGGCTCTTGTCCTCTGTGTGTGTCCATCATAGCCCAGGGGGTGGAGCTCAGACACACACACACACACACACACACCCTGTCCCACTCTTAGATCAGACTGACAGTAAGGAGTGGAGGCACACACACACTGAGAGACAAGACGACCAAGGAGCCAGGATCTCGCTGAGGAGTTTAGGACCTGCTTTGGTGTGTGTGTTTGTGTCCTGTTGTGCCTGTGTGTGTTTTAGTAATGGCACTCCAGCTTACAGTCCCGGTGTGTATGTCCATGTTACTGTGGTCATGTGTGTGTGGCTTTAACCTGGAGACCACTGACACCCTGAGCAAAGAGGGGGAACATGGGAGCTTCTTCGGCTTCTCACTTGCCCTACATACACAGACCACCCCCCGTCGGCAGAGCTGGTGAGTACACACACACACACACAGACACACACACACACACACACTTCTTCTTATAACACAAGTCCAGTCATTGTGAGATATTGCATTATTGCATATAATGATTTACTGATACTGTGGTCTGTGTTTAATATGATGTTCTTCTGTGTCAAGGCTGTGTTGATATATCATAACATCACAATCTTTTTATCTTTATCTCCACTTAAATCTTAAAGTGGCATCATTTAAAGATTTTCAATAATTAACTTTAAAACATTTAAAATTCTCTCTCCGTTACAGCTGTGATGATATATCAGTACAATATTGAGTCTTTTTCTGATATTTATATCTGTATTATATATATATATATTATATTAAACTGTGTTAATTAGCACTAACACTGACTTAATGTCGTTTAATTTGAGTGTAAAATGCACAAATTAACTCCATTCATATCACAGTACTATATGTCATCACAGCCCTGTATTAACATTTCAAAAGTATTAATTCGAAAACAATGACATCATCACTGTTGAACAGCACTTCTCGCAACAGAATTAATGACATCATAACTGTTGAACAACATTTCTCATAACAGATAGATCTGTAATATTGGTATATAAATTATTGTGATATTATTGATATTGTGATGAATTGTCACAACCCTGCACTCACTCTGGTGGACACTCTAAACACACGTCTCAGCTAATATGCTGCATTACGGAGAAATGTTATTGCAGCTAAAGCTAGATTGTAATATACTGACCACACACACACACACACACACACACACACACACACACACACACACACACACACACACACACTGAGCTCATTTTTCTTCTGTATCGACTTTATTGATTAGAGAGCACAGGATGGCCGCATTTCATTATGGTTATGCACCATGTGTGTGTGTGTGTGTGTGTGTGTGTGTGTGTGTGTGTGTGTGTGTGTGTGTGTGTGTGTGTGTGTGTGTGTGTGTGTGTGTGTGTGCGTGTGTGTGTGTTTTTCCTGAGTGAGTAAGATGAGCTGGTGTGGAGAGTGGTGTCCCCCAACATCTTATACACCATTCTATTAACTGAGATTAGTCACATAGTGTCTGCAGTAACACACATATATTTGTATAAATAATTATTCATTATTTTATTTAAATTACTACTACTAAATTGCTTAATGCCTTTTCTGGAAAATTAATAAAAGGGGTACCATCAATAGCCTATGAATCTTTACATTACAAATAACCTATTCAATGGATATACATGAATATGCAAATCAAGGAAATGCCCCCATGACCTCACTTGGATTACTTTTTTGATGCAACGAGTAATCTAACGCGTTAGGTCTGCCATTTAAGTACTTAATTATTTAGTTCTATTTTCAAATATGTAATCCGTTATTCAGACAATTTACGTAATCCGTCCCCCAACACTGGTCACAGGTGAACAAGAACACACTCATCATTTTTCATTAGCATAGTGTGTGTGTGTGTGTGTGTGTGTGTGTGTGTGTGTGTGTGTGTGTGTGTGTGTGCACTATATTTGTGTACTTGCTTGGTGTGTGTGCCCACGTGTGTGTGCGTGTATGTATCAATAAGCACTAGTCATCATCAATGATCTCACACTTTACTGTACAGAGTAAAGTGGATGGGAATGCAACCCTGTGTGTGTGTGTGTGTGTGTGTGTGTG
>QNUK01000881.1:80000-92500 GCA_013621035.1 Clarias magur | reverse complement strand
CATTATCTTTGTGTGTGTGTGTGTGTGTGTGTGTGTGTGTGTGTGTGTGTGTGTGTGTGTGTGTGTGTGTGACTGTATGAGGTAGAGAGTGTGTGTGTGAGAGAGAGAGAGAGAGAGAGAGACAGCAGTGAAAACCTGGCCACTCCACAAATCTCTAAGCAGTACAGTGTAGTACATTTTGGTGAATTGCAACACAGTCAGAGGGGTCAGGGGGTCAAAACTAATTACTTAACAATGACAAGCAAACTGCTGCAGTGGTGTTCTCTCAGTCTACTTCACTAACAACTTTATTCTGTCGAGGGAACCACAGTCTGTCCCAGGGCACCTCGAACACTAAAACATGCTAACCTCCATTCCAGGAACACTAACACCCATCCCAGGAATGCTAACCCATGTCCCAGGAATTCTAATACCTGTCCCAGGAACGCAAACCATCAAAAGCTTTTTCCATCACACAGGTTTTTTGGAATAATTAGCATCATGAAAACATTTGGGCATCATAACTTGAACTAAGTCAGTGACTCGCATTCATGTGCTAAACACTGACTCCCAAACTCCCAGGGGTCAGGAACACTGACCCCCATCCAGGGAACACTGACCCCTGGGTGTGATGTCCTCGCAGTGTGGCAGTGTAGTGGGCTGTAATAGACAGCAGTACAGTACATGTGACAGTAGGCAGGGTGCTGATTTAGTGCAGTGTGGAACCATCATACAGAATGTTTCCTGAGATTCCAGAACCTTCTGAGGTCCCAAAAGCAGAGTTTTACTGCAGAGTTTTAGTTCTGCAGGAATTGGGAGTGTTACAAAGAATAAATTACAGTGATACACAGGAACAATGCATTTATTAATATTAATATTCATGAGCATACCTGAGTGGAGCTGACTTCTTTGTGTGATGTTTATTTTATGTAACATCTCTCTGTGTAGCATTTATTGTGTAGCACAGTATTTATTGTTGGCACGGTGGTGTAGTAGTTAGCACTGTCGCCTTGCACCTCCAGTGTCCGGGTTCGATCCCCGGCCGGGCTCGCTTCCCGTCTCTGTGTGCGAGGAGTTTGAATGTTCTCCCCGTGCTTGGTGGGTTTCCTCTGGGTACTCCAGTTTCCTCCCACATTCCAAAGACATGTAGGTTAGGTTAATTGGCGTTCCCAAATTGCCTCATGCCCTAAGTCTCCTGGGATAGGCTCCAGGCCCCCCATGACCTTGAATACAGGATTAAGCGGTAATGATGATGAGTGAGTGAGAGTGAGTATTTATTGTGTAGAATTTACTCTGTGGCATTTACTGTGTAATGTTTATTGTGTAGAATTTACTGTGTGGCGTTTACGGTGTAGTGTTTACTTTGTGATGTTTATTATGTGATGATTATTGTGTGCCATTTATTGTATCGTGTTTACTGTGTAGGATGTATTGTGTGGTATTTACTGTGGAGCATTTATTGTGTAGTGTTTACTGTGTAGCGCATATCGTGTAGCAATTACTGTGTAGCACCTATTGTGTAGCATTTACTGTGTAGCACCTATTGTGTAGTATTTACTGTGAGGTGTTCACTGTGTAATGTTTACTGTGATAGTATTGTGTATCATTTATTGTGTGGCGTTTATTTTGTAATGTTTATTGTGTAGTGTTTATTGTGTTGCAAAATTTTATTGTGTGGCACTTAATGTGTAGTGTTTATAGTGTAGTGTTTATTGTGTGACATTTACTGTGTAATGTCTACTGTGTAGTATTCATTGTGTATTGTTAACGAGGTGCTGTTTATTGTGTGTCAGAGCTCAAAGTGGGATTTGGATCCATGCTGTGTCTGTTTTTAAAATAGCCCTCCAAAGTCTGAGCGGCCAAATAAGGGCGCAAGCAGCGACTCTATGCTAAACATATAAATAGCCATGAAACACTTAAAGACCTGAAATTTACCCCCAGAGTGTAAAATCAAACACTGTACCTTTAAACACACACTCACACATAAACACACACATGCAGCCCCCCACCACCACACACACACAGAGACGCAGTGCCTTGCTTGTTTTTTTTCTTTTTCTTTTACAGTTAAACATGGACAAATTTTTCAGATAATGCTAAAACTAACATAGCAGTGTGTGTGTGTTTGTGTGTGTGTGTGTATGCATTGTTTCTATAGGATCCTCGTGGGGGCACCACGAGCTCGTGGTCTTAGTCACCTGCGTCACACTCACACAGGTGCGCTGTATCGCTGTCCAATCACAGCTGAGGAGTTTGATTGTGAGCGAGTTGACATCGATGGAGACGGTCAGCTGAACAACACAATTACACACAGATACACACAACATTTCGCATTTTACACAAAAAGTCATATATACAGTAGTGTATATAAAAAAGTGTATTTTATATACACTTTTTTTACACATAAAGTTATACAGAAAAAGCAATCAAACCAAGAGATTTAATATAGAGAACAATTTACACACAGAGCTACACGTTTAAATACAACACTGTACACTACACTGAAACTACACAAAAAAATACAGAATTACACACACAATGACCTGTTTACATACACTCACCTAAAGGATTATTAGGAACACCATACTAATACAGTGTTTGATACCCTTTGGCCTTCAGAACTGCCTTAATTCTACATGGTATTGATTCAACAAGGTGCTGAAAGCATTCTTTAGAAACGTTGGCCCATATTGATAGGATAGCATCTTGCAATTGATGGAGATTTGTGGGATGCACATCCTGGGCACAAAGCTCCCGTTCCATCACATCCCAAAGATGCTCTATTGGGTTGAGATCTGGTGACTGTGGGGGCCATTTTAGTACAGTGAACTCACTGTCATGTTCAAGAAACCAATTTGAAATGATTCAAGTTTTGTGGCATGGTGCATTATCCTGCTGGAAGTAGCCATCAGAGGATGGGTACATGGTGGTCATAAAGGGGTGGACATGGTCAGAAACAATGCTCAGGTAGGCCGTGGCATTTAAGCGATGCACAATTGGCACAGTGGTAACAAGCCATGATGGATCCATATTCTCATTCTGTTTACACGAAATTCTCACTCTACCATTTGAATGTCTCAACAGAAATCGAGACTCATCAGACCAGGCAACATTTTCCCAGTCATCAACTGTCCAATTTTGGTGAGCTCGTGCAAATTGTAGCCTCTTTTTCCTATTTGTAGTGGAGATGAGTGGTACCGGTGGGGTCTTCTGCTGTTGTAGCCCATCCGCCTCAAGGTTGTGCGTGTTGTGGCTTCACAAATGCTTTGCTGCATACCTCGGTTGTAATGAGTGGTTATTTCAGTCAAAGTTGCTCTTCTATCAGCTTGAATCAGTCGGCCCATTCTCCTCTGACATCTAGCATCAATAAGGCACACAGGACTGCCGCATACTGGATATTTTTCCCTTTTCACACCATGCTTTGTAAACCCTAGAAATGGTTGTGCTTGGAAATCCCAGTAACTGAGCAGATTGTGAAATACTCAGACTGACCCATCTGGCACCAACAATCATGCCACGCTCAAGTTTAGGAGATTGTCTTGACCAGGACCACACCCCTTGATTAGATAATTGCATTAATGTTAAATTGAACAGGTGTTCCTAATAATCCTTTAGGTGAGTGTACAACGCTACATATTTTACACACAGAAACAAATCCTGCTTCAAATCAGTGTGAGGAATAAGAAGTGCTGTAGCAGACAGTTATTTGTGTGTGTGTGTGTGTGTGTGTGTGTTACAGTACGTTTGGACAGAGAGAGTAAAGACAATCAGTGGCTGGGCGTGACGGTGAAGAGTCAGGGCATCGGAGGAAAAGTTGTGGTGAATATTTTACATAAAATTATATAAACACATGAGTCCATACTCTGTAGCTATAGCTACTCTATCTAGCTATATTACAGTAGCTAATGATTTAATGACATTAAACACACTAACGGGTGAGACAGGTGATGAGTCCTGAATAAAAAGCACATTTAATGAGAATATTAATGTAATAAGGATGAATATCTCCATCACACTCCACTCTGCATGTTCTCACCTGCACCTTCTCATTACCTGCAGACCTGTGCTCACCTGTATGAGCTCCGGCAGCGTGTTAGCCAGCCATCCGAGACACGTGACCCAATTGGCCGATGCTACGTCCTGAGCGAAGACCTGAGTGAGAGAGACGACCTGGATGGAGGAGAGTGGAAGTTCTGTGAAGGTCGTCCTCAAGGTCACGAGCAGTTCGGTTTCTGTCAGCAGGGACTGGCAGCGAGCTTCACCCCCGATAATAACTACATCCTGTTCGGAGCCCCGGGAACCTACAACTGGAAAGGTGTAGATCCGTCCAATTCGGGTTTGACGGGTATACACTGTCTACTGTAAACAAAACAACAATTAAAACAACAGCATCAACAGACCACACAAACACACATCTGTTTCCACTGCACTTTTATAGTGTGTGTGTGTGTGTCTTTCTGTAAGTGGGTATGGGTGTAGGTGTGTGTAATTCTGTGTTTGTGTGTGTGTTTGTATATTTTGCAAATGTGTGTATTTCTGTGAGAGCTTTTTTGAGTTTGTATTAATTTGAATGTGTGTCTGTTTCTGAAAGTGTGTGCGTCCATTTCTGTGTGTAAGCATTTGTGTGGATGTATTTGTTTGAATGTTTGTATTTCTGTGTGTGTGTGTAATTCTATGAGTGTAATTTTATGTGTGTGTATTTGTGGAAAGTGTATGTTCTTTAGGTGTGTGTGGGTGTGTGTGTCTCTGTGTATACATATGTGTGTGCGTGTGTGTGTGTGGTTGTGTGTGTGTGTGCCTGTGTTTGTGTGTGTCCTTACCTGTATTAATGTTCCAGGTGAGATGCACGTTCAGCTGCTGAACCAAACAGTGCTGGATTGGGGTTACTACGACGACGGGCCGTATGAGGTGGCAGATGAAAGACAGTTAAATGCTGCATTAATTCCTCTTCCATATCACAGCTACCTGGGTACGACTTACCTGAGTCACACGCACTCTGTAGAGGAAACGCATGAGCACCGCCCCCCTCTTAAAGGCACACCCGACCTCCTTCTTGGCTGAGCCCCACCTACTCATAATGGACTCCAATCCACACCCTCTACATCACCAACCAGTCGTATTTAAGTTACACCTGTCCGTCTCTCACACCTGCATGTTTGTTTTCTTTTTCTCCCCATCACCCTCTCCCCAACAATCCCCGGTATTCAGGGCTATTGTTTATGGCGAGCGTGCTTGAGGACGCGCTGGTGTTTAAAACTCTGGAACCGTCTAAACGACCCACACTACAGGACGTGGCCCAGAATAGCTACTTAGGTTTGTTGGATAATGTTTGGTGTTTGTTTAAAACAGAAGTGACCTTTCTCGTCTCCTGCGTATGTGCTAGCATGTGTGTATGTGTGTGTGTGAGAGAGAGAGAGAAAACGTTTGCTTGTTGTTTGTTACAGATAACTTCTCATTTACAAAAAGAAAAGCAAACTAAATAGGCCTCAGAATTGACTTTGGAGAGTTGACTCATTTGATTAATTTGAATATGTTTTGCATTATTTTATTGATTTGATTTTTTTTAAAGCAGTGAATTGTAGCTTATGAAATTCAGTTTCAACTTAAAGTTTTAAATATTAAACTGAACTGAGAGTTCTTGCTCTTCAGTAATTCCATTCACATTGATTCTTTTTGGCTACTGATTTAGCCAAGTCATGAAGCATTTCAGTTTGTTTGTGAATTACTCAACACTACTGAATAAATGATTATATATAAAACTTTTGTAATTAGAGAAGTTAATCAGTGTGTGCAGGTGCTGCAGTGCTTAGTGTTATTAAATTACGGTGTGTACAGTGTGTGTAGCATTAGTGTGTGTAGTGTGTCACATCAGTGTGTAGTTTACAGCTGCATGTGTGTTGGTGGGTTGAAGGTTTGATGGATATGGGTGTTGAACTTCTCACACAAGTGTGCTAGCTAAAGACACATTAGCAAAGAGTCTAATCCAGTAACCAGTTAGTTATTGGTTTTATTCTCTTCATGCATTATCCTTTTTTCACTATTAAACAGAGTGATACAATTAGTTAATCAGGAAAACAAATTAGCTACAGTAGCATTTTCCAAGTAACTGAGCTTATACAGTAGATTAGCATGTTACCATGGCTAACATTATATAAACCTGAATAGCTAGCTCAGTACTAGTTTGGTGTCTAAAAGCCCTTAGTGTAGTAACTTGCTTACAGTCATGGTTTGTGTGTTGTGTGTAACAGGGGTGTGATAGTTCTATAGCACTATAATAATAATAAAAATAATATCCGAATAAAAATAGCTTCCAAGTGTGTTTATTTCCAGCACACATTAGCATAACATTAACATATTTAATCACCTGCATGCTCCTAGTTGCTTACTGCTCTTTAACATGCTTCTCAGTTCTGTCTTTTATTTTATTGTTCATGCTGTATTTTGATCTTAATTTTTGATTTCCTCATGGAAACATACGCATCACACTTACATGGGAACAATGCATGGGTCAAACATCAGAATGGCTGGCTAACAACGTTAAATGTTCCCTCACTTATATATCATAGGGTGACCGTGCATCCTCTTTTCCCCCGGACACGGCTTCTTTTTGGGACAAAAAAAAATGTGTTCGGCCAGGATCTCCTAAAATGCCTTGTTAAAAAAGGCTTTCCCTGATTTTGAGACAGTGCAAAAATTTTCAAGCACTTGTACAAAAACTGAAGCAATTGTTAACGCTATGATAGCGCCACATTCAGTTGACATACTGCAGCTCTGGAAGCACTGAAAGACATACCTTATTGTGGTGTTTCTGCTGATGGAAGCAATTACGATATTACTGCGGTATTACTGCAATTACTGCATTTGTGAAATTCCATGTGAAATATTCCCTCTGCTTAATCAATATTTTGATTGGAAGAATGGTGGCATACAAAGTAAATTTTACTTAAAACACCCCAAATGAGTCAGCTGATACAATTGCACAATACATCAAATGAGTCAGCTGATACAATTGCACAATACATCAAAGAAACAGTGGGGGGGGGGGGGGGTTTTTTTTTTGGGGGGGGGGGGGATTTTTTTTTTTTCAAAATGTATTTCGTTTACAGGTGACAACTACAATACAATGCTCAGGGTAATTTCTGGCATAATGAAGAAGGAAAGAATGTTTGTGCAAACTTAAAGAGGTCATTGCAGCAGAAGTCATTAATTAGTCTGTGTGGGCTGCCCAGCACACATCTTGATCAACTGTGTTCATTCCAGTTGTGTTCATGGCCCCGAGTGGCGCAGTGGTAAAGTGCTCACCCTATCATCTGGAGAACATTGCTGGTTCGGTTCCCGGGTGGTACTGTAACCTCTTGCAGCTGGAGGTCTGGAGAGAGCTGATTGGCCGAGCTCTCTCAGAGGGAGGAATGATAGGTACTTGGTGCTCCCACATTCGTGGCTCTACAGCCAGTCAGGGGTGTCTGTGAGCTCACGTGACGGAAGGAGCGGATAGCGCTGTCCTCCGAGTGTGTTACGCCGCCCCCAGCGATGCGTGAGCGAGCAGTTCGAAAAAAAGCGGTCGGTTGGCGCCACGTGGTTCAGAGGAAACACATGATAGTCTTCGGCCATAATATTAATTAATTAATAATTGATAATTAGTACCCGTAATGTTGGAGTCCCCTAGTGACGGGGAGGAATTGGACATCACTAAATTGAGGGGAGAAAATCAAATTGGGAAAAAAGAAAATCAATTGTGTTCATTACGACCCAGTGCTCGTTCCGTTTCATAGTTTTGTTTAGTCGTAGCTTTATGCTTGGTGGGTTCTTGTTTAGAGTTTGTTTGTTCATTTATTTTTGTTTTTCCTTATTAAAAACATCTTTAAGTCTTAACCTCCTGCGCTTATGCCTCGTCGGCAACCCCACTTCCATGACAGCGCCATGCTTTGTTGAATGCAAGACCAATAACTTTATGGTCCCTTATGGTCAATGGGGCTACTAGCACAAAAGCACAAGGATGGACTTAATAAGAGATGTGACTATTTCAGTGCTAAAGTACAGGGTCTGTTCATGCCTGGAGTATCTGGAGAAAAAGATGGCTCGCATGAAGGAGTTCTCCTGTTTCATGACTGGAATGACATAAAAGCTTGTATCGAATACCTGGGAGAAAAGGGATGCCAATTGGCGATGCAAAGTCCTTTGATCAGGTCAGCAACCTGAAGAAATTCATAGATAGGTTTAATGGTGATGGAGATTTCTGTGATCTGCAAGCACACAAGAAGTGGAATATTGTGAAAATATTTTGAAAGATCCAAAAGCATGGATTTTTATTCAGCGCTATGGAAGATTGCAGTTTTTGTTTGCTATTCCTTCTGGAATGCCAGTGGACAAAGGAAAGGAATAACTTGTCTGTTGAGTCACTGAACAGTACAACTTTCAACACATGTCTGCCTCATGCCTCAACTGTCCCCTTTTTGAAAACTCAAATATAGTCACTCTAATATAGCAGATTAATGTGAGGTTGTCATTAGTGTTATTTTAGTATAGTGTTAGCATTATGGTGGTTTTAGCATAACATTTGGCATAGTGTTAGCCGGAGTTGGGGTAGTGTTGATTAGTCAGATTGGTGGCACATAAACTGGTGGAACACAAACCCTGCAGTCCTCTCTGTACTGCTCTTTTATACCTGTGTCATGTCACACCATCATGCTGCATGTGTTCTAACCACACTCCTTCACCTGATTGTCCTGAGAGTAAGATGGCTGTGGTGTTGTGTACAGTAACTCACCTGTGTGTGATGCTAATTCGTGTCCAGGGTTTTCGGTGGACTCCGCTAAAGGAGTGATGCAGCACTCAGAGCTGACGTTCATAGCTGGAGCGCCTCGTGCTAATCATACCGGTGCTGTGGTGTTGCTGAGGAAGGACAGCGCGTACCGTCTTGTCCCTGAGGTCATCCTGTGGGGGGAGGAGCTAGCATCCTCGTTCGGATACTCCGTCTCGACAACTGACCTTAACCAGGATGGGTGAGAGATGCACGCACAAACACGTGCACACACACACACACACACACACACACACACACACACACACACACACACACACACACACACACACACACACACACACACACACAAACACACATACAATCAAAGTCAGAGGGGTGGAGTCATCAAATTGGGTGGGTAAAGGAGGAGCGCTCTTCTTTAAGGGAGAACCAATGGGAATTTAGAATATTTGATCACACTGTGAAAATATATTAGAACATGGAAAAAGAAGATTTAAACTGAAAGGAGGAGGAGGGAGATCAAGACCAGAAGGTGGCGGTAATGCAACTTATTGGATGCCAACTGCCATAAAACATGAACAAATATAGCTGTAAGCAACGATGAGCGAGCCCAAGCACCCTGCGACATCTCCACCCGAAAGTGGTGACAGTGGGCGCAGTGGGCCCAGGCATTTAAAAGGGAAAACCCAATACCTTTATGACAATTTTAGAAAAGGTTGAATTTTATGTTTAGACCTCCAAAAAGGCACAGATGTTGGGAAAAAAAAGGATCACACTATGATGCCACTCAATGTGATGTCACTCAATATGATGTCCCACTGAAAGTTATTAACCACTTTTCAACATAAGTTTAAGGCATCGTCACGGTTGACCCATTTGAGATATCAAAAACCCCTCAATAATGTTTCCTCAATGTCTTTAAATCACATAATTCCCTAGGAAGAGGTTATCAAATTCCTTTGGGTGCATTTTGGCAAAGGACACAAAGTAATTGACTTCCTGTTGAGCTGACATGCGTTGTGAAAGTTGTTTAGCTCAGTGTACTGTGTACCAGGTTTCGTGCATATGTGCAAGTTGGTATGATCTATGCATCAAAATCTCATGTGAAGGCTACGCCCGGGGCCAAGACTCTCTGGCATCCTATTTTCAAACCTGTCTGCCGATTTTCATGAGTTTTTGAGTTAAGACGCCAAAAAACTCAAAATGGTGGAAAAACTAATCCTTTGGAAAACAATAGGGCCCTTCACACCTATACATGCTTTTTACATGCTGCAGGTGGACAGATTTAATTGTGGGCGCTCCAAACTTCTTCGACCGTAAGGCAGAAATCGGGGGGGCGGTTTATGTGTTCCTGAACCCAGCCGGTCACTGGGATGAGGCGCGGCCCATCCGCCTCAACGGAACCTACGACTCCATGTTTGGCATGACGGTGAGCCCTGCGGGAGACCTCGACCAGGATGGATACGCAGGTGACAACAACAGCAACACACACACACAATGCTGAGCTGACTTTGTGATGTGATTATATGCAAATTAAAGCCATGCTCATATTTACATATTCTAACATTAACATAGTTCTTCATTAATGTTATTTATTATATTGGAATAGTTATATTGTTTAGGGTAATGCTTTACACACGTGTGTGTGTGTGTGTGTGTGTGTGTGTGTGTGTGTGTGTGTGTGTGTGTGTGTGTGTTTGTTTGTTAGACTTTGCAGTCGGAGCACCATTTGATGGACAGGGGAAAGTATATATATTCAGAGGTTCAGCTGAAGGACTTGACACTAAACCGGCTCAGGTGTGTAAATCCTGACATGTCTTTGATGTGATGTGTGTGTGTGTGTAAGGGTGTGATTTGTGTAAGTGTGT
The DNA here is from genome assembly GCA_013621035.1 of Clarias magur. Classification (NCBI taxonomy): domain Eukaryota; kingdom Metazoa; phylum Chordata; class Actinopteri; order Siluriformes; family Clariidae; genus Clarias; species Clarias magur. Next base: position 81,889 of record QNUK01000881.1, on the reverse strand, counting down.
GATGTGATGTATGCTGAAGGTGGATCTCTTCTGCAGGTTCTGGACGGGTCAAACGCAGGAGTGTCCCGTTTTGGTTACTCCATATCCGGAGGTTTGGATATTGATGGGAATTTGTACCCGGACCTGGTGGTCGGATCCCTCACAGACCAGGTGGTTCTGTTCAGGTACATCATACAGCACCATTTACAGGTCACCAATGAGCTCAAATTGACATTGTCACTGAGCGTGTGTGGGTATCTGTGTGGCTGTGTGTTTGAACGACCACTTTAAGCCTTATTGGAAATCTGTGCTTCTTAGCATGTGGCTTGACCTTTGTCCCGGTGACCTTTGACCCCCCAGGGCACGGCCGGTGATCCATGTGATCAGAGATATTTCGGTGGACCCGCAGCACATCGACCTGACACAGCACACCTGCACGGGCAGAGTGGGAGTGTGGTGAGTCCGAAATAAAATAGACTCCAAATATTAATTAAACACAGTATTATATTTTCTCCTAGAGCCATGATGGAGTTGTGTGTGCGTGTGCGTATGTGCGTTTGTGTGTTTGTGTATTTGTGTATGTAAATAATTATTTCCGTGTCTTTTTTTTCCCTCAGTGTGGAGGTGAAGGCCTGTTACAGATACACAGCTCAGCCTGAGTCGTACTCACCTTACATCAGTATGCTACACACACACACACACACACACACACACACACACACACACACACACACACACACACACACACACACACACACACCTGTCTTAACAACACTACATGATGTAATTATTAATCTCTGTTATTGCAGCTCTCGGGGTTCATTTTGAGGCAGATACTGAGCGCAGAAAGTCAGGGCTGCAGCACAGGGTTCACTTCCTGGGTCGAAGGTCATCTGAACCTGAATACGCTCATTCAGAGGAGCTCGAGCTGCGAGGCCAAAATCACCCAGCCTGCCAGACCGCCACCTTTGTACTGCAGGTAAACACAAACAGGCAACGAGGCAGACAGACAAACAGACAGGCACAGAGAGAGAGCGGGACAAACTGTCAGAGAGACAGACTGACAGGCAGTCAGACAGAGAGGCAGAAAGACAGACAGAGAGAGAGAGACAGGCAGCAAATGAGAGCACATGGCACAGTAAGGGCTATAAGTGTATAAGGGAGTGGCGTAGAAGGGAACAGGGAGTAGGGTATAAAGGAACTGGGAGTGGGGTATAAGGGGGAACATGGAGTGGGGTATAAGGGTATGAGGGAACAGGGTGTGGGGTGTAAGAGAACAGAACATGGAGTAGGGTATAAGGGAACATTGAATGAGGTATAAGGGAGCATGGACTGGGTTATAAGGGTTTACGGGAGCAGGGAGTTGGGTATAAGGGAGCAGAGAGTGGGGTATAAGAGGACATAGAGTGTGGTATAATGGTATAAGGAAACAGTGAGTGCGGTATAAGGGAGGTATAAGGGAACAGGGGAGTGGGCATTAAGTGTGTAGCAAAGCATTTGGGACGAACTCTGTGCCCGAGCATGTCTTTATAAACGCGTGTCCTGCAGGAGAACATCAGAGATAAATTGCGTCCGGTCTCCCTGGCCATCACACACACCATAAAGAAGACGCGACACGACGGACACGGTGCTGATCACACACACCATCGTCTGGGACACCTCACCCCCGTGCTGAGTCTCACCCCTCCTAACACACTCCACTCTGAGGTAACACACAACCAGGGTGGGACTTCAGGGCTTTGCCTCCACCAGAACAACCCATAATAAACATTACACACATTGTATGTGTGTGTGTGTGTGTGTGTGTGTGTGTGTGTGGTGTAGGTGAACTTCATCAGAGAGGGCTGCGGCGATGACAACATCTGCCAGAGTAACCTGAAGCTGAACTACAGATTTGGAACACGACCCTT
>QNUK01000881.1:67500-75000 GCA_013621035.1 Clarias magur | reverse complement strand
TTTCTTAATACACCAGATGGTACAATTTGGACATATCATCAGTGATGAACCCACGGCCCAGCTGGGGGTGGTCAGTCCCTGGCATGTGTTCAAGTGGCACACTACACATAGGACTCTGATGTCAGTAAGGCAGTCCCTACTTCAGACACTCTGTAGGGATTGCCCTGTAACACCCCTGCAGCCCACCTCAGTTGGTTCACATCGAGACTTCCATCCATACCTTCTGAAGTATTATACAAGCTTCAGATATTTAAACCTTTTTACACTAGAGCCTCCTAAAACCAGTCTTCCTATGGGGCAGTGTTCTCCATGTGATGTGCTTAGAACACTAGGATATTAAGTCCAAATCTGGATGTCGTCCTCGGAACAGGTTCTGGAACCTTCAGCTGCTTCCTTAGGTTGAATTCTGCTCCGGGAAACACCTTCTCAAACACAGAAGAAATGCTAGGGTGTTGGCTAGACCCTAGGAATATAGTTTTGATGGGCTCAGGAGGATTTCATACGTTGATCGGATCTGAAACATGGTTCTGACGCCTGACTTTGTTGCCTACAGAGGAGATTGCCTGTATTGGATGAATCAGTGTAAAGTAGGGCCTCTCTGGCTCTGTTAACCTTAAAGTTCATTCATTAAGGCTCTGTTTGGAGGTTGCTGCATGCCAGATATGGTCTGGGCCCCTGCATTACACAAGATTGACTTGACAAGAACATTCATCACAAAGGCAAACAAAGACACTGATGTGATAAAAAAAAAAAAAAAAAAAATAGTTAAATTCAATAAAATTTTATGTGTACAGTATAGCATTTTTAACAATGGTCATTGTCACAAAGCAGCTTTACAGAATCAAAAGAAAATTATGGAAATGTGTATGAAATGTGAGAAAATGTGTATTGACCTTGATGAGCAAGCCGAGGATGACGGTGGCAAGGATAAACTCCCTGAGATGGCAATAGGAAGAAACTTTAAGAGGAACCAGACTCAACAGGGAACCTATCCTCATTTTGGTGATATCAGATAGCAGGAATTGATCTGCAATTGTACCCTGTGTTTGGCTACTGGAAGTTCAATATAACAGATGATGTGTTTAACTTAATATGGAGTCCAGTTCATTATAGGCGGCTCAGGTAGAAAACTGTAGGAAATTGAGCAACTGTTGAACTAGTTGCTGAACTATTGAGCAACAGCAGTCAAAAGTCCTCAAAGAGCAGCTGTCTGCATCAGCAGAGGTAAGGCCTGTTTTCATATTAAAGTGGATCATACATATACAAAGTCATCATATACCTCCCAAGCAGACCACATGAGGCCTTCTTGTGACAAGACCTCCAACCAGAAGTGGTTTGAGCAGCATGTGTCATTCGAAAGAGAGAGACAGGGAGAGGGAGAGAGAAAAGAGAGATAACAATTAGGTATGGTAACAGTCACATAATATATAAAGTAAATGTATAGATCTTTTGATATGGTGCCACAGTTGTCTTACTGTTTTTGTTAGTTTGTTCTGTTTTTTTGGTTTTCAAATATAATCAGCTACACCAGGGCTGAACTGCTGTACATTCAGCAGAACACACCACACAATCTTCAACCAGTTTTTCATTATTCTGAAGTTTTGTTGAACATTGTAACTGGCAGAGCAGCGGCGCTGTCCAAATGCTTTAAGAAGCGCAGATGAGGAAAGAGAGCCAGGGCACTCAAGGTCAAGGTTCGACAGCACAGCTTTAGAACTGCACTGCTTACTGTAGTATGCATCTGGCGAATCTTCACTCTCTACACAACAAAATGGATTTCAACCTGCCACAGCAGCTGCTCAGACAGTTCTACTCAGCCATCATTGAATCTGTCATGTGCACTTCAATAACTGTCTGGTTTGGCGCAGCTACACAATCAGACATCAGAAGACTACAAAAGACGGTTCAGCCTGCTGAAAAGATTATTGGCTATTATTAGGATTAGGATTATGGATATTATTATATCCAGAGTGAAGAAAAGGGCTCTGAATATCACACCTAAGTCACCTTTTCTTTGAATTTTTGCAGTCTGGTCAGTGCTACAGAGCACTGAACACCAGGACAGTCAGGCACAAGAAATTTTTCCCCCCCAGACAATTTACCTCATGAACAGTTAAACATTCTTCTCAATGTGCAATAAATATAGTTAAACATTTTTCTCACTGTGCAATCATACATGTACAATGTCCTGTGTAATACTACTGTGCAATATATACTACTGTGCAGTATTACTGATATTTATTTGACCTATTTGATAAAACCCCACATCCCACACAGTTTGTTAACTGCTTTCCCCCCCTGTGTTGTGTGTTTTTGCTGTCTTTGAAAGCTCTGTTACCAAAACAGATTTCTTGTATGTGCGAACGTACTTGTTAAGATTCTGATTCTGATATTTAGTGCAGAGTGCAAACAGGGACTCCGGCAGAACTAACTATGGCAGCATAACTAAAAGGGAGAGCCAGAAGGAAACACAGACATGAGGGTTCCCTGGGCAATAAAGCAATCAGTCACTCTTCCATCAACATCAACCTAACTAGTGAAGTAACGGCGCGGATCTCACGAGGGTCATATCCGTGAGGTGACACACTGCATTGTTCAGAATGGGCAGATCTGCAGGCAGCTACGGTGCAGAGTTCTGAACAGGCAGATCCGTGGTCACCCAGATGTGTGGTTGCTAGGTGATGTCCCTGTAAGCTCAAACAGCTTAGAACGTGGTACATCTGCGAGCGCGTTTATTTACCTCCCTAGAAACCGGCACATGACGTGCAAATATCAGGTATGAGAGCATATTGCTCCAGTAGTAGGGCCAAAGAAAAGACAAAGTGCAAAAACAAAGACAAAAACAAAGACCCAGCCCAAGTCCACTAAAGCAGCCGGCAACTTAGAGAGAGGGCACCGTCTGACATTAGGACAGTTATGGAGAGAGCAGCATGCAGTACGATTAGCGCGCAATCTCAGTTATAGTTTAAAAGATAATAACAGAATGTTCCCACCATCTGAAGAGCATGCAGGTTTGAAGAGGGTGCAGGAAATGTGCTTGATAAACATGAGAAAGCCATAACCGCTTTCATTTCGGAGATGCATGGGAAACCAAAGCACCTCGAGCATATATATAGGCCGCTCAAGTTGCAGGACAGTTCTCTCAAACTCTCATTTCTTATTCATCCTTCAGGTCTCCTGTTTTAACTGTAATCTGCTCTCTCTCTCTCTCTCTCTCTTTCTCTTTTCCCTCCTGATCATGTTTTTCTCATTGTTTTTCTTCTCCTGTGTGTATGTATCAGTGTGGGTTCTTTAAGCAGACAGAGAGACGTCATCATTATGAGACGGAGTTTTATCGTGCTCATCTTCACCTGCAACCATCTGATGCAGACAAACCCACGGTGGCACAATAATGCCATCACACATAGACACACACACTCCAGCCCGTGGTAAACACACACGGTGTGATTGATGTGTGAATCACAGCACTGCTGAGCGCCAGACAGATTTTAACCCCTGTGTGTTATATGTGTGTGTGTGTGTGTGTGTGTGTGTGTGTGTGTGTGTGTGTGTGTGTGTGTGTGTGTGTGTGTCAGGTAAATGTTGAATGCTCCTGAGCTGTGCTTTAATGTTTTTTATTCTGTTTAATCTGAAATAAGTGATTATCTAAATCTCAGCATGCACATCACTTTACACCAACAGTGAATGTGTGTGAGTTAGGTGTGTGTCTCACTACACTAATCTGCAATTAATTTACTGCAGAAGCCAAATGTAAGCATGGTAGCTTGATGACATATGGCTGCAGTGTTTAAATTTATACCTGACTCCTGGTCACACCCCAACTCACAATCAGACTTTACACTACGACTCACAATCAGACTTTTCACCCTGACCCTGAATCAGACTTACACCCTGACTCACAATAAAACTTTTTAAACAGTGACTCACGGTCAGACTGTGCTGCTTATTTGTATTTAGTTATTCATGAGCCACAATATAACTAAATATATTCCATTGTCTGTCTTTCTTTCTGTTTCTGTCTGTTTGTCTGTATGTCTGTTTGTGTGACAGTTTGGATTTTTCCGGAGGTCTTCTTATAAGGACAGCGTTCCTCAGTATCATGCAGTGCGAATCCGACAACAGGAACGATCTCATCTCCACCCCGACCTACAACCTGAAAAATTCCCCAAACCTGAACAAAACCCCACACCAAACATCAAACAGTGGAAGACACAGTGGAGTGATGGCACACATTGACACACAAACACCCACACACACTGACACACACATAAACACACACACTGAGTTTATTCAGCATGTGCAACTAATCAGTTAAACGATATTACATGCATACACAACAGCATTATAGTGAAGACTTCAGAATTCCAGATTTTCCCTGTGTTCTACTAAGGAGGCTGCCTACATAGGGTGTGTCTTTATGACTCATATTTGGAATAGGGTCTGTATTTATGGTATATATGGAATAGGGTGTGTCTTTATGCTCTATATATGGAATAGGGTGTGTCTTTATGGTCCATTTATGGAATAGGACATCTTTGAGCCCATATATATAAATCGTGGTGGTGAGTATGTATAGCATGTGAGTGTCTTACAGAAATTAAAGTTTTAAAGAAAAAGCCTTATTGTAACAAATAGTTTTTTCACAATTCTTGGCTTTTTGGAAGTTGGCGACAAAGGTCAGGGTCAAGCGTGATACAGTGCTTTATGGTGCCGTCCAGCCCATACTTGTGGTGCTGGAATTTTAACACTTGACCTCCTGATCAGTTGCCCAGCACTGTTAGCACCACTGGCCTGTCCCTGATAAGGGTGTGTGTCCTTAAGATTAAAAAAAGGAGGACACATACCTTAAGTCAGTATGTGTCTGCCTTCAATTAGCAAACAACCGACGTGTACGTATTTTACAAGTTTTAAATGGCTAGTGATGTGACTACAATCATGAAAATCAATTTAGTATGCTTAACGTTTAAGTGGTTGTAGTGATAAATAAACCAGACAAACACTTGACCACAAACAAAACGTCTTCCTAAATTTGGATTAAATGTAGAAAAGCACGTCATCTTCTTGAAAACTGTTATCCTATAATTCTATTAAAGTCTAAAAAGAAATGTCTCTCAGACACAAGACTGGGAACAAATATTTTAACTGTCATCAGGTCTAAGATTCACCTGTGGCTGCTTTTACATTCAATCCTTAGCAATAAATAATGTTTGTCTGAGTACAACACACACACATACACACACAAATGTACATACATACAAATGTATATTTATGCTGCTGAGTGGCATCTTCTTTTTTAATTAGTGTAAACACTGTTAATGTCCATGAGACGTATGCAAAGTTTACTAACATGCTGCGAGCTTACACTAATACACTTGTGATTCACATATTTGCCCATTAGAGGGCATCTGCATGGAATCTCTTCTACAGCTCAGGTGCCCTGTAGTGGGCAAACGTAAATATGTTCATAAATTAAGCATTTGTGACTGAAGATTTTTTCACGAAATTAGTGGATGCTGTGTGATGATCCTGATGTTTCATTTCTTTGTTAAATCGATGTGTAAGTTTTCAGACATAATCATAATTTGATCACATTAATATTTTATGTATTTCCACACTTACTCATCACCATGTATTTCTAAAAAATGTTCCTTAATTCTTTGCTGTATATAATATATTAATATATATATATAAAAGGATACATGCAAGTTTAGAAACTTCTGAAAGGAAGCTCTCGGTAGCTTATAGAAAATGTGTGTGTGTTATTTGTCATTTCTGATGCAAGTGCCTTAAAGGAATATCACTGACACCTAAACATCATTCAGAGGAGCTAAGTTTATTCACAAGCTGTTATACACTTCTCATTAAAATGTCAAACAAACATCAAGTGCGAGATGGATTTGTTTAGTTAGATTTGTTAGTTAGAGCACGGCGTATTCATGAACAAACTGAACCGTATGATGATGCTCACGAGTCACTGACTCACTTAAATCGTGTGACTCATCTGACTCACTTAAATCCAGGAGTCATTTGACTCACATGAATCAAACTGGTGTGACTTAATAATTAAGCTACTGTTTAAATAAATCACTGAGAATGATTGTTATCCTAATTTCCTATTTTTATACATGATACTGATCTCACACGCTTATAATTTAAAGTTAATATTTTGATTCATTTGAATCCATTGATTCAGACTAACATTTGACTCCATTTCCCTATCTGTTACTCAAAGTGTAAAAAATTTAATTCAGCTGATTCTCAGTTTCAACTAAATTTATTATTTTTTTCTACATTAGGTTTTTTTTTATTTATATGTCTGTTTTATCAAATCCTTCTAAATTACCAGTAGAAATGAATTAATTTTGCTTTTTGTATTACTTTAAATATTTGTTTTTTAATTATCTATTATAACTAGCTGAAGAAGTATAATTCTTGGTCTTATTGTGAAAATGTTTTCTTCTGATTAAATAATTTTATAAGGATTTGTTTAATGAAAGAATACGCATCGCTCGTGCTGCGGTGATATTTGAGTTTTGGAGCCCATAAATAACGGCTTAATTTTTTTAAATGAATTATGATGATTTTTATTTAAAGTAATTAAAATGACACACACACACACACACACACATGAAGTGTGTATAATATAATTATAATCATGTGTGTAATGAATGAAAGATCTGCGCAATGATTAATGCTGGACAATCTTAAATCTGATGCTAATTTAATTTTAAAAGCATGAAACACTGATTTCCTCTTTAGGTCATGTGACCTGCTGATTATATTAATGTTACTGTAAATAAAATGAATCATAAAGGTCAAGAAGAATGTTCTGGGTGAAGGATTAACAAACCTAATTAATGTTTTTGTGCTTTATTTAATGTTATTTGTTTTATAATTTATGTTTTATTTCCCTGAATGCACTGGGCTCTGAGTAAATGAATATAATTTAATGAAATGTAAAAATAAAATTACAATAAAATATTAATGTAAAAAATTTTTTTAATAAAATATTAATGTAAAAAATATAAACATTGCATTACATTTAGATTTGGATTTAGTATAGAGAATAGAGAACATTTAATGAATAGAAAAAATGTAAATGGAAAGGTAAAAGTATTTACTCTCACTACTCACTGACAATTTTCTTTTAAAATTTAAATGTTAACTTACGGACTATGATCTAATGAATCTATAAAAACATAATCATAATTATATATAGTGGTACCGTATATCTAAATGATCTGTTATAATTGTCACAAATTTAAAGAAAAGTCTTTGTCTGGTTTTTTAGCTCTCAAAGCTCTAATCTGATCGGTTGTCATGACGATTAATTGATTATTAAGTGTTAATCCAGAGTGGTGTGTGTGTGTGTGTGTGTGTGTGTGTGTGTGTGTGTGTGTGTGTGTGTGTGTGTGTGTGTGTTTAAAATAGCAATAAATCCTGTTTAATCCTCACTTTACTCACTCTAAGAAGATTCTTAGGAGACATTTGTTAATGGAG
>QNUK01000881.1:0-62500 GCA_013621035.1 Clarias magur | reverse complement strand
ATACTGGGATTTTAGATATTCATCATCATCATCACCCTCACTCTAATTTCACCCTCCTTGATTTGTCCTACACCACTCTGTCTGTCTGTCTCTGATCTGCATTTGTCTGTCTTTGGAATGGAGGGAAGTCCTAGGAAAATCCAGTTTACGGTTCCACTGCTGGACTCTCATCTGGACCCTGAAGCTGCTGAACAGGTAGGGAGGTGTGTGTGTGTGTGTGTGTTAATCTAGAGTATGGGTGAGCTGATTGGTGTTTTTAGGTTCAACTGCACTTTTATACCTTTATGTGTCACATGATTAAATAACCTGCTCTGATTGGCCTGTGAGGTGTGATGGAGGCAACAGTGTGTAATGAGTTCAGGATAAAGGTAAAGTGGCTTTGGGTTTAAATTTATACTGATCACCCACATAACAATATTTCTAAATTAAGTAGACAGTGTGTGTGTGTGTGTGTGTGTGTGTGTGTGTGTGTGTGTGTGTGTGTGTGTGCATGTGTGCTGTCCTCCAGATTCAGTCCAGAGCACATTTCAACTCCACCACATGGTTCCTGTAAGGATGAAGGGAACAGAAATTAATTTGGAACAAAACAACAAAAAAATTAGTCCAAGTGGCTCTTGAATGCTATCTACATTTGTATGGTGGCTTTACCAGAGTCTGATGATGTATGGTTCAAAAATTATGAAGAGCATTAGTGTGTTATCTTGCATCAGGAGGAGGTGTGTTATTCTGTGTCTTAAAGAGGAGGTGTGTTACTCTGTCTCTCGAGGAGGAGGTGTGTAACTCTGTGTTTTGAAGAGGACATGTGTTACTCTATGTCTTGAGGTAACTCTGTTTCCGGAGGAGGAGGTGTGTTACTTTGTGTCTTGTAGAGGAGAAGAGGGGTACTCTGTTTCAGGTATTGTAAATTTTGAAAAAATAATAAAAATAATGAAGAAAAATATTTGTTGACAACCTTTTTCATGTGTCTAAGATGAGGCAGTGACGAAATCAGCATGCAATATTTTTGACAAAAAAAGATAAGACTAAAAGATAAGACTATTTTTGTCAACATATAAGTTTCGTCACAATCTGCTCCAATACGCTGTTCATTCATTATGGCATGAGCAGCAGTGTTTCCCGCGTCACAGTGCATGGCATATCAGGGGTAGTTTGTGCGCACAGTGACGGGGTGTTTAACACACATCTTTAACTCTTCATCATCACAACAGTATTAGTCGGGCGAAAAAGAAGAGCCGATATTTGGGCCCATTTGCTTTATATTTAACCGGAGAAAAAAAGCAGATGTGTAGTAATATCAAAGGTGGGAAAATACCACAAACCTGAAGAGATGCATCAAGGCATACCATAATAATCACCCAGTTTTACAGCCTCTTTATGGTAATTATGTTACCAGATGTTAACATAATTATGTTGTGATATATTTTGTTTCATTTTATTTTATTTTATAGTTAAATTGTAGCCAAACACATTAAGCTAATAGGCTAGCAAATGATTGTGACCATAGGAGCTACAGTATCCCTACAACAGTCCAAGTGTGTGAATTCATATAAAAAAAAAAGGGTTTAAAACATTGTATTGTCCATACTGCTTCTACTGTTTTGTAATTAAAAAATATGCACTTGCAGCAGTTGTGATGGTTAAAAATAAATATAATTAGCTGAAAACATCAGATGAAAAGATACATTTTAAATGTTAAGATAATTATTTTGTGAAAAACCTTTAAAAAGGGTTTTGGCTAGACTAGATTGACCGTAGGGTTAAGTAATAATAATCCTATTGCTAAAATGTTTTCATTGACTAAAACTAGACGAAAATAGTTAAAGGTTCCTCTGACTAAAACTAGACTAAAATGTCCAGACCTTTAGTCAACGAAAACTCGACTGAACAAAAATAGAATAAGATTGACTAAATATGATTAAAAAACTAGCAGGAACATTTATCCCAGGACTAAGTCTAAGACTAAAATGTAAAATATCTGACAAAAGTAACACTAGTTTCAGGAGAAGAAGAAGGTGTATTACAGGATGTTTTCAAATGCAAGCGGTTCACTCAGGCAGTCTACAGAAAGCTTTCTCTCAGCAGACGCTTTCAGTTTTCAGCTCAGAATAAAACTCATGGTTGTTTGCTCACTGACCCGAATATGCCTCAAAGCAGGGGTAACATTTGGCGCTGTTTGTTACCATGGTTACTTTAATCTTCACCACTGAAGGTGCTGAAGATGAAGAGCAGAAATCTTGAGCTCTATAAATGCCTGACCTCCAGCTCAGGACATCATACACACAACGACACAAACTCCATGATGGGAATAAATCAGGATGTGTGTGATGTAAACTTTGGAAATTTGTAATGTAATTTCAAGTTCTGTAGATGTACACAGTGCTCAGGGGTGAGGACAAGACACAACCAGGACACAAGCAGAACACAACCAGTACAGAACCAGGTCACGAGCAGGACAGGACCAAAAAATGAGTAGGGCATGGCAAGGACAGGGCAGGGCTAGGACATAAGCAGGACATAAGCAGGACATGAGCAGGACATGAGCAGGACATGAGCAAGACATGAGCAGGACATGAACAGGACAGGACCAGGACAAGACTAGGACGCGTGCAGGACACGAGTAGGACATGAGCATGAATGACAGTGACGGGATGTTGTGATGAATTTAGTATTAGAGTGCACACCCTGCAAATCCGCTTTACTGATACCTGAGAAAGTGTGTGTATGTTTAAGTATGTTTTTTTTTCACATGTTAAAAGAAACTAGAAACCTAGAAGGCTTGAACATGACTATAATATTGAACTTTATAGTGAGTAGGACAAAAGCACTTGGTTCTTGTAGGTCATGAGGACTTGTGGTTTTGCAAGTGTGTTACTGAGAAGAGGCCACGCCCCAAAGGACTGACAGTCACAGTGGCAACGCCCCCTTGTGAAACACACAGGGATGATGTGTGTGGTTTTAAACTTGAGCTCCATTTGGATCGTGGCAGTATGCTGCAGAATTACAGTCTCAGTTTGCTTACTAAAACAGATGGAGTGAACAGAAGAGTGTAACTGACTCACTGTGTGTGTGTGTGTGTGTGTGTGTGTGTGTGTGTGTGTGTGTGTGTGTGTGTGTGTGTGTGTGAAATAAAGCACTGATGGAGAGACTCTGCTCTCTGTGGGATGAGTGGAATGAGACCAAAGGATTGTGTGTGTGTGTGTGTGTGTGTGTGTGTGTGTGTGTGTGTGTGTGTGTGTGTGTGTGTGTGTGTGTGCGCATGTGCGAGTGGGAAGGTGGAATGTTACTGTGTAGACCTACACACACTCCAGTGTGCTGCAGCATGTCTGAAGACCTAGCCAACACACACACACACACACACACACACACACACACACTGGATAGAACCTTTCGTATTCAATTCTAAATCTGAATGTCTGTGGTGTTATATTCATGGGAAACTTAAATTGTATTTCTCCCTTGCTCTTATTCACTTTCTTTTGCTAGTGTTTTGTGTGTGTGTGTGTGTGTGTGTGTGTGTGTGTGTGTGTGTTTGTGTGTGTGTGTGTGTGCGCGTGCGCGCTAGATAACTGTTTTGCTGAAATATTACTGATTAGTCTTTCAAAGCCTTTCCAGTTGTAATATATTGAAATTCCCTTTTTTTGTCCAAGTCCGGTTGATCCGGTTCACTCTTTATGTAGTGTGAACACATGGATGAGTAAAACCACTTCTCTAAGTGCACATCTTAACATTGACTTTACTCTAGAGAATTTGTATGTGACCGGGTGGTGATCACTGGTGTTTGTGTAGTGCCCATTTTATCTCAGACATAAATCTTCATAAAATCGATTTAATGCACTCCAGTAGAGATCCAACACATGACGGCGCGGTGGCATAGTGGTTAAAACCGATGCCTTGCACCACCATTGTCCAAGTTCAATTCCCAGCTAGGCTTGTTTCCTGTCTTAGTTTGCATGGAGTTCGGATGTTCTCTCCATGCTTGGTGAGCTTCCTCCACGTTATTCGACATGTCCAAAGACATGCAGATTAGGCTAATTGGCGTTCCCCAATGAAATGAGAAAAACTGAGATGAGAAAAAAAACAATGCAGACATATTAAACCACTTCCTGTATTATGACGCTGCTACGGGTTTAGTGAGTGCGGTGCTATGATACAACAGAGATTTATAGTGTGTATGAGAGGTATGATGGATCTATCTATCCATTAGGCATGCACCGATACCACTTTTTTGGAAAACAAGTACGAGTACTTGCATTTCAGTACTTGCCGATACCGATACCAAGTACTTAATAAAAACATGATTTTTAACAATTTCGCTGAGCACAATTTGCAGTCCGCCTTTGTTTTGTCTCCTTCATTCACTTTGAAATAATTCCACACGGCTGACATGTCTCATTTCACATCGCCTTCTTCTTGTGATTAACCCCTTACATGCCGCTCAAACATAGACATTTCTCAGACCGTGTAATCGGTCCCTGGTATCGAGGGACTTTTAACGAGGGCGGTATCGGTATTGGTGCATCCCTACTATTCATCCATCTATCTATTTATTCGTGAAATTTTTAACCTAACGTGTAATTCTCTGTGTGTTACCTGTGTGTGTCTCATACAGATCAGGAGGAGACGTCCTACTCCTGCTTCTCTGGTCGCATCCAGTGATCAGTCATCTCCCGGTAAACTTTATGCATCAGTCATGATCATGATCAATCAGAACACATTGTACTGCTTTTAGCCAATCAGATCATACCATATTTACTTTTGGCCCATCCGAACACAACATATTTCTCTCAGCGAATCAGAACACAACATACTGTTCTTAGCCAATCAGAACACACCATACTGCTCTCTGCCAATCAAAACATAACATACTGCTCTCAACTAATCAGATCATACTATACTTGCTCTCGGGCAATCAGAACACACCATACTCCTCTGAGGCCAATCAACAGAGATGTGTGTGGGTTTGTGTGTGGGTTTGTGTGTGGGTTTGTGTGTGGGTTTGTGTGTGCGCGTGTGTGTGCGCGTGTGTGTGCGCGTGTATGAGAGACAGAGAGAGAGAGAGAGAGAGAGAGAGAGAGAGAAAGTAACAGTTTTCTACATAATGTCTGGGGATGCTGCAGTTGCTAGGCAACAGATTACTACATCCCAAAGATAGACAGCATAGAAAAAGTTAAAGTTTTTCAAACTGCTGCAGATAAAAGCAGATAAGTAACCTGGGAGTGTGATATTCCACATTATAACACTTTGTATAGGTCTGGATGAGACAGATGGCAGTAACGCTAACACAGCGCCTTTATGTTGGTGTGTTCGTGTCTGTCCCTGATATGATGCAGGTACAGTAAACATCTGAGATGTGTGCACGATCAGTAGTCTGGTCGGGACACTAGAAACAAAGCCCAGAGCTGTAAGAGACAGTAGAGTATAGTCAGATCTGGCGAGCATTGTGTGTTACGCCCCTGGGCTCTCAGGACAGCTGGTGGCGCTACAGGAAGTGGAATCAGATCAAGCACTGGGGAGACTAGGCTAACAGCTAGCTCAAACAAACCAGCAATTCTGACTGTTTATTGAACAAAAAAGTAAACCAGATCAGGGAACATCTGCGCACACCTCGAGGGGCGCTCTGTCTTTACAGCTTACAGAGGAGTACATTTGGAGGCTACATTTGTAGTCAAGTGTGACATGAAGTCTGAGTTCATGAGTGGGACATGCTGAGCCTAACACAAGCATGACTACCACTAACACTCTACAGTGTGTGTAGTGATGGTAATACAGTGTACATAAGATAATTTATATCTCTTTGTGTGTGTGTGTGTGTGTGTGTGTGTGTGTGTGTGTGTGTGTGTGTGTGTGTGTGTGTAGAAATAGATGAAGACCGTCTCCCACACCAGTTGTATAAGGTATAAACTTTTGCTTACTTACTTTTCTTCTACTTATTATTATTATTATTATTACTATTACTATTGTTGTTGTTGGTATTTCCCAGCAAGCCTTGCTGAATTCACCACGGCAGAGACGGAGAGGTGTGAAGGGAACTCCAACAAAGAAAGGTGCATATATTTACTGATATTAAACTTAGACACTGAGAGTCATATTTCAGGCCTTATATGTAATTTTGTATGTTTGTATCTGTGTGTGTGTGTGTGTGTGTGTGTAGAGCTGCAGTACCTGGTAGAACATCATGCGCATCAGCAGCAGCGCTCGGTTTCAGCAGCCGACGAGTCGTCAGAGAGCTGTGTGTCAGATGTGGGTGGAGATGAAGACGAAGCAGAGCATGATGGGAGTTTAATGTCCACAGACACAGCAGAAGAGTTTGAGAAGCTGCGCTGTCAGATGGAGGGTGAGGAGAGAGCAAGTGTGTGATGAGCGTGTGATAAAAATGTATTTCATGTGTTTGATGGTGTGTGTTTAGTTTGTGATTCCTGTGTTATTAGCATGTATGAGAAGAGTGTATTTAGTGTGTAACTAAAGAGTGAATGGTGTGTGATTTGTAAGTTTGATGAGAATGTATGATTGGTGTGATTTGGATTCGATTTCTGTGTGTGTATGTGATTAGATAACTTTGTGATTAGTCTATTAATTTATAATTAATATGTGAGATTAAAGTGTGATTAGTGTGTGTGATTAATGTCTGGTTAATGTCTGATTAGTGTGACTTATTTAGCATGTGTGATTTGTGTGAGTGTGATTAGTGTGTAATTAAAGTATGATTAGTGTGTGTGTGTGGGGGGGGGGTGGTGGTGATTAGTGTTTGATTAGAATCTGTCATTAGTACGTGGTTAGTATGTGGGATGAGTGTGGAATAAGTGTGTAATGAAAGTCTGATTAGTGTGTGATTAGAGTGTTAAGTGTGTGTCATTAGTGTGTAGTTAGAATGTGTGATTGGTGTGTGATTAGTGTGCGCGGTCAGAATTTTATTAGTGTGTAATTAAACTGTGATTAGTGTGGGTCATTATTGTGTGTGTGTGATTAGTGTGTGTGATAAATGTATGATTAGAATATGTCATTAGTATGTGATTAGTGTGTGTGATTAATGTCTGGTTAGTGTCTGATTAGTGTGTGTGTGATTAGAGTTGATTAGCTGTTGTTAGTGTCTGATTAGCATGTGTGTGTTACAGTACGTGTGTGATTATTGTGTGTGTGAATAGAGTGTTTAATTAAAGTGTGATTAGTGTGGGTGATTAATGTCTGGTTAGTGTTTGATTAGTGTGATTAGCTGTTATTAGTGTCTGATTAGTGGGATTAGTATGTGATCAGTGTGAGCGATTAGTGTGTGTGATTGTGTGTGTGTGAGATTATTGTCTGTGTGTGTGATTAGTGCCTGGGATTAGTGTGTGACTAGTATCTGATTAGAGCAGGGGAGTCAAACTCCGTTCCTGAAGGGCCGCAGACCCGCAGGGTTTTTTTCCAACCCTTGAGGACCTGCAGAGTTTAGCTTCAACCATAATTAAAAACACCTGATCCACCTAACCAAATCATTAAGGCTTATTTGAAAACTACATGGCATATATGTTGGAGCAGGGTTGGAACAAAACCCTGCGGGTCTGCGGCCCTTCAGGAACGGAGTTTGACACCCCTGGATTAGAGTATGTGTGATTATTGTGTGAGATCATGTGTTTGATTAGTGTGTGTGTATGTGTGTGTGTGTGTGTGATTAGTGTGATTAGTTGATCCGGTATCTTGTCGTTCTCCTAACAGCGTTTTCAAGAGAGAGTTTATCAGACACTGCTGACATCGAAGGCTGTTATTCTCAGGACAGATCTGATACTCAAACATCGACACACCACACACACTCAGGTAAACATACTCAGCACACACAAATGAAAGAACAACATTAAACATACACACATTATTATTATTATTATTAGTAGTAGTAGTAGTAGTAGTAGTAGTAATGGAGCTCTCTTGGTGTGTGTTGTCCATCTTTGTCTTTGTCTGCAGCACAACCAGCTCAAAGGAAGGAAATAAAACACTGATGATGATAAAGAAGATGAAGGATAAACACACAGAGTCACACTACAGACAATCTGCAGAGTTTATTCACATATAAATGTTAATTAAACAAACACGGTTGGTGCAGTTGATAATAATGTTAATATTATATTAATATTGAATATTATATTAATTAATATTCATATTAATATTAACTGGGATATGGGGGGGGTTGGGCTGTAACCTGGAGCTATAATTATGTCATGAATATTAGCCATGCCCCCTGTCACTCTTACTGTAGTGCCAAAATATAATGAAGCTTTTAAACTAAACTTCTGATTATGAAACCCACTGTGTGTGTGTGTGTGTGTGTGTGTGTGTGTGTGTGTGTGTGTGTGTGTGTGTGTGTGTGTGTGTGTGTGTGTGTGTTACTTCTGGCTCTGAGAGAGGTGAAATTAAGGGTTGTGCTGTAATGGGACATTTCATTACACTTCTCTCGCTACTTACTACTCACACTCCTACTGTAGCACTACTGATCTATACTACACACACCTGTTACACACATCTACCACAAACACCTACTTCACACATCTACTACACACACTTATTACACACCTACTACACACTCCCCTGCTGTGTATCTGGCTGTGGAGTTTGTCACTGTGCTTTGCTCAGCTGGGGTTTAGCAGACCAATCTGTGTATGTGTGTTTGTGTGTGCCCAGGTTTGTGTGAGAGACAGAGCGAGGGAGAAAGAGAGCAAGAGACTGCCAGTAAGAAGTGGTTATATTGACACACGTTTCATTTTCTTTAAATTACTGTACAGATTTCATCTGAATTTATGTACATGGTGTAAGTAGCAGGTGTCCACAGGTAGGGGGCGTACGTTTATTACAGTACATTTACAGTACAGTCATCAGAAGTAAGTAAGACAGCATCACGCTTCACTCCATCAGAAAACATCAACAGAAAATCTCTCTCTCTATCTCTCTCACCCTGGTGCTGCTTTTCAAAGTACTGGACTGCCGCCAGTTACAAAGCAACTGCTCAGGATGTGAGCTCAGAGCTGGATCTACCTGCACAGTGCACTTGATACTCACCTGTAACCTGCTGCATCACCACACACACACACACACACACAAGTTTTTATTTATTTGTTCAGTGTGTAGATTTTTAAACACTCGTTTCCGCCCCCTGATTATACACGTCACAGTAAAACATTCCAGTGAGGATTTATTCAGTGTTAATAAATATTAATAAATGGTAATGGATTATAATTAATAGTTAATTTTTATTATTTACAGTGTGTTTCAGTCAATATGTTTAATATTTATTGGAGATATTACAGACTATAGAAGAAGTTCCTCAACAGATGAGAGTCTAACTGTGTGTGTGTGTGTGTGTGACAGAGAGAGATGTGGTTGTATATGGTGGTGTGCAATATTCTATACAGTGTGACGTAAACAGTGAGGTGTGTATTAAAAGAATAAACACAGAAATGTGTAGAGTGAATTCAGCTTCAAAGGCCATCAGGCCACACATCATCCTCCTCATCCTCATCATCTCTCCACATTCCTTTCCTCCAACTTTTCTTCCTTCCTGCATTCATTTCTTTATGCAGATTTTTGTCCTGTCTGCATTTCAGGCTCGTCTTTAATATCAGACACACCTGCAGGCATGCACAGACAGACAGGCAGACAGACAGTTAATAAATTTTGTTATAAACAAAATCTGTACAATGAATTTTGGTTTGTTTCTCTGTTCTGGATGAGAAATCTGTAAATCTTTTTCAATGTTTATATTTTGTGTGTGTGGGTGTGTGTTAATATACAGTTTGTGTGTCTTTGGACTGTATTGTGTTTATAATTTCATGTATTACTGTTGTTTATCTTGTCTCTCCACTTGCTCTTGTTCTCCTCAGTGTGTCTCATCCACATGGATCTGAAGCTAACAAGGTCCGCCACAGTCCACTGGAGTCCTCTACACACACACACACACACACACACACACACACACACACACACACACACACTGCTGTAATGAATATAAGAGGACAGCCTCCTTTGCCTTCTACAGTCATCAGAGGGAGACAGAGAGTATCTGTGTGTATTGCAGGCTTCTGCCACCAGAGGGAGACAGAGAGCATTATTTTAATTATAACGAGCGACATAAACTCCACCTGTACCTGAAGCTATTTAAAGAGCGCTCTCTGCAGGCTACATGCTGAGTCTTGAGTTAACATTATTTGTTGGTGTTTTATGCTAAGGGAACTCAGGTAACGATCTCCTCGTAAGTTTTAAAAAGAGTTTCACTATATGTTGTTTTGTTCCAGACTGCTTGCCTTGCACTTGGACCCCGCTAACCCCCCCCCCACCACCACCCCCTGCGATGGTCTCTGTGGTAGCCCACTTGGATCAGGGTTCTCACGTCTGAGCATGATGCAGTGACACGTACCTGTACCTGCTGCAGGTTGGTGAAGGATCAGGAGTGTCCTGTATCAGAGGGATGACGATTTGCTCAGCCATGTCGCTGATTAAGGAAAATGTTGGCTCCACGATAAACTCTATGAAAGCTGAAATACACAAACATCGTACTCACATATTTATTTACTGTGAATCATCTCTATAATTTTATAGTCCCGCCCCTAAAACATATGACCCCACCCACTGAGTCTATAGTTCCGCCCCTGAACATGCAGTCCTTCCCCCTGAATCTACAGTGTTCTGTGTTTAGTGAGTGTATATATGGATGAATAAATTTGTGAGATTAGCAATGATTAATATTGAGATGTCTCACCAATCTGAGACTGAGCGACTGGTGTGTTCTGTCTGTCACACAGAGGAGAGATAGCCAAACCAAGTTCAGCTTCTTTGTCACCCTGTAGCACGCAAACACACACAGAAAACAACAACAATAATAATAATAATAAGTGGTGGTGGTGTGTGTGTGTGTGCGTGTACCTGTGTGAAAAACTCCTCCATCAGTCTGGGGGTCCAGCGTGAGTGTAAGCTCCAGGATTTAGCAGGATGACTAATATCAGCTGCATGCAGAATCAGCGACAGTGCCTTCGGTTTATCTATGCTGATTAACACACACACACACCGATTCTCCATAAGATTACAATCTAAAAACTTGAGCCCAGCATTGTATAGGTTCCCCACGTGTCAGCAGAGTGGCTTTGACTCCTTGGGGCGTGGATCTGCGGGGCCAATGCAGAGCGCTGTGGTGTCTGGCACCAGGATGTTGGCAGCTAAGCTTGTTTGTCCAGTGCATCCTATGGGGCTCGATTGGATTGGCATGTGGGGAGTTTGGAGGCTGGGTCGGGGGCTTCCCTAAGCTAAGCTCATGAGGCTGTCACGTAATGAAAGAACGACTGGAAAAGCCAGAAGACTCGACACAGGTGAACTAATTCCTGTACAGAACCTATGATATTCCACATGGACGACTGAGCAAATCATTCCTGAGACGACTTGTTCTTAGTGAGTCACACTTAAGATTTGCTCAAAATGAACAGATCGTTCAGGAACGACACATCACCAATAGTTGCCAGTCACGTATGCAAAATGGACAGAAGTGGGAAGAACAGAACTGACGCGCAGAACAGAAAAAGAAAAAGAAAAACAGTGTCTTAAAATGAGGACAGCAATGTCAAAGTGGATAAAAAGAGATTGGTAAGCTTGACCTATCATTTTGTATTACTGTAAGTCTTTAAGTTCATCAACATTTAACGTTATTTAACTGGGCATAGTTACTGTCCATTAATATTGAATCATTATTCATGAAAAAATAGGCGCTTGGTTTAAATAAAAATAACTTATTGTTAAAAATGTTAACTGAGGTTCTCACCTCCAAGCACAACCAAGTTATTGGGCTCTTGCCTTGTCCTCTCAGTTCGTTATGTTCAGTCTAGGGGCGCAATAGATGCCCTGCTGTGTAAACAGAACGAGACTAGCGTATGGATCCCTCTACACGTTCATTCATATAGTATTCCAGACCCTATTGTAAGCTTTTTGTAAACAGGATTCTCAAAAACAGCTTGAAAAACCACAAAGTTTCTAAAAAAAAAATGCAGTTTAAATGTATTAATGCATGAGCTTTTTTCTGTTTCTGTTGTAATAACAGTGCTAATGAAATTACATCACTGTTTAGCAAATACAATCATTTTAATGCTTTGTACATGAGTGTTCATAAAAAAGACGAAAAAGATGAAGAGTACAGAGAGATAGCAAATAAGTCAAGAGCAGGTGAAGAGAACAGGTGGAGCTACCACACAGGATACTATGACTTAAAGGAGTCATTACATACATTTACCATTTTAATGTGTTTTCTGATGTACACTTATAAAGTAAGTTACAGTTTTTTGTGCACCAGAATTATAAATGTTTTTTATTGTGCAGTGACCTCTTATTTGTCAAAAAATCAAGTAAAATTTTATTAATCTTCTCATGACCACTTTAAACAATATAAACAAAACATAAATTTGGGATTGATGATTTAAAATATATATTTTGTGAAATATCTGGTTCATTTACTTAGCCATGAAGATGAGGAGGACAATGAAGCAATGATATAAAATGAGTTCAGAACAGGTGAAGAAAACAGGTAGGTAAAGGCCAGACAGGATTTTATGACTTACACAGTATTAAGAAACATTGCGAATAAGTTATTGTAGCCTTAAGAAACAATGTTTGTGAAACATTTTGTTTACTCAGTTGTGAAGATTTTTCACATTTTTGAAAATGGCCTTGATGTGGAAAAGTACTGCACCACGTCAGGGTCTGAGCATACGTATTGTGCACTTTTCCTTGTCAGAGTACTGCAGGTACTGCAAGTTATTTTTGCAGCTTGCCATTCTTACATTTTATATGTAAATGACATTAAATGGCGGGGGGTGGGGGGCACAACCCATGATCTTGCATACCCCTCTACAAATGTGCAGTTGCGCCCCTGCCCATCACTACTCATTATTGTCCATGTTTGTATGCGACAATGGTATGAGTGTTACTGAGTGTGTGTTACCTTTCATTCTGCTGTAAACACGTCTTCATGGCTTTGACGTGCAACACGTGAGATGACATATCAGTTCCCAGCACCATCTCTATCACCAGAGACCGCAGCTCACTGACACACACACACACACACACACACCTAAATTAACAACGCATACTGTGTGTGTGTGTGTGCGTGTGTGTGTGTGTGTGTGTGTGTGTGTGCGCGTGTGTATATGAGACTCACAGCCACTCAGTGCGCGTCAGGTTCATGAAGATGTTTGTGTTTTCGTCCTGCAGAAGGCGGAAGGCAGCACTTACGTGGTGACTCTCCTGCACCGAACGATCATTATAGACCATCGCCAACTCAGACCTAAACACACACACACACACACACACACACAGAGGTCATGAACATGGCTATACCATCACTTATCTTTCAGAAGCTGATATACACAATGTGACACACCGTGTGTATATGTGGAAGTTGTTGGTGCGTCCTGTGTGTTCGTAATCATGAACCGCCGCTGCAAACAGACACGCCAACATCTCCAGTTCGGTCAGCCAGTACTATACACACACACACACATTATTTATAAGCTCCCATGTTTTACAACCACATTACTCATTGTTCAGCATTCATTGTTTACACACATAAATAGAAAGAGAGTGAGATGTGTACGCGCATGCACGCGCACACACACACACACACACACACAGACAGGTACCAGTACTCCAGTGCGCAGCAGTAGACAGTGCACTGTGTGTGTGACATCAGCAGCATGTGTGTGATTGTGGTAGGCGTTTGTGTGTTTGCTGTAACCGCGTTCCAGCTCACACAGGAATGACATCAAACATGATAGAGGCACCTGGAACACACAGACACACACACGTGCAATTAATATTTACATTTACATGCATTTATCCAGATAGTGCTTAGGTTTCCGTTATTGGACAGATCCTGGGAAGGTTTTTTTTTTGTGTGCCTAGATGCATATCCTCCTCTCTCTGAAAGGTGGTGGGACCATCTCCTGGAGGATCGGAGGGAACGTGGTTTTGAATTTATATGGGCAGTTACAGGAAGCCAGTGGAGGGAGCAGAGAAGTCGGGTGGGGTTGGAGAACTTGGGGATGTTG
Organism: Clarias magur; assembly: GCA_013621035.1. NCBI lineage: Eukaryota > Metazoa > Chordata > Actinopteri > Siluriformes > Clariidae > Clarias > Clarias magur. The sequence goes on along the minus strand of QNUK01000881.1, from coordinate 48,452 downwards.
AAGAAGAGATGTGCAGCTGCGTTCTTGATCAGCTGCAGAGAACAAATGGTGGTCAGACGTGCCAGGAGTGAGTTTGCAGTAGTCCCGTCTTGAAATAACAAGGGACTGAACAAGCACCTGAGTGGCCTGTGAAGAAAAAATGGGCGGATTCTTCTGATGTTGTAAAGAAGAAACTCAATAGAGCGAGTAAGGTTAGCGATGTGTGGGGAAAATTTTTTCCATTTTCCCAATTCAATTTTATTTGTATAGCGCTTTTAACAATTGTCAATCATCGCAAAACAGCTTTACACAATCAAAAGAATTATTTAAGTTTGTATGAAATGTGAATGTGTATGAATCAAAAAATTTTCAGATTGTCCCTGATGAGCAAGCCAAGGGCGACAGTGGAAAGGAAAAACTCCCTGAGATGGCAGTAGGAAGAAAAATTGAGAGGAACCGGACTCAACAGGGAACACATCCTCATTTGGGTGAAACAGAAAGCAGGAATTGATCTGCATTCATACTGTGTGTTGGGTGGCAGGCAGTTCAGTATAATAGTTGTTAATAGATGTTAATTGATGTTAATATGTAGTCCAGGTAGTTATTGGAGGACTCGGGTAGACTTGCAGGAAATTCCAGTCGTGAACTATCGAGCGACTGTAGCCAAGTCTGCAGAGAAATAGCCGTCAACATCATGCGAGGCCAGAACTGTCTTCCTAGTAGAGTGAAACCGTCCCCAGACATCGGACACATCCTAAAGAGATCTCCAACCAGAAGTGGGGCACCAGGATGAGCCAGGCAGGTCCAGAGGGCAGAGGAAGTCTGGATCAATGGCAGCTCAGGAACGACGTGTGTAGCTCGACAGAGAGAGGGAAATAGAGAGAGGGAGAGAGAACAAGAGAGGGGAGAGCAAAAGAGGAGAGATAACAGTTAGGTATGGTCACAGCCGCATAATGTATAAGGTGAATGTATATTTAGTGTCAAGTGCAAGCAGGGACTCCGGCAGGACTAACTATAACAGCATAACTAAAAGGGAGAGCCAGAAGGAAACACAGACCTATCAACAATCAACCAAGCAACCAATCACCTCACCGTCAACAAACCTGAGTGATCAATGAGAGTGGGGAGGACAGCATCTAAACACCAGTTCACCAGAATACTCTATGTCCATGAGTCCCCCAGATCTGCTCCTTTACCTAAGCCACATCTATTTACAAATTGCTTGGTTAAATAAATTGGTTTTTAGCCGAGTCTTAAACACTGAGACTGTGTCTGAGTCCCGAACACTATTTGGAAGACTATTCCATAACTTTGGGGTTTTGTAAGAAAAAGTTCTGCCCCCTGCTGTAGTTTTAATAATATGCGGTACTGACAGGCAGCCTGCATTCTTTGATTGAAGTAGGCGTGGCGGATTGTAAGACACTAACAGTTCCCTTACAGTTCCCGGCGCGAGACCATTTAATTAGTGTTTAGTGTCTAATGAGTTAAGTCTAAATCTGTTGTTTGTTTACGGGGTTCAGCATTAAGTGTGTTCAATGTTTGATGCATTAATTGTTTGTTGTGTTTGTTTATGTTCTGTGTAAAGTCTGTTTAGTGTTGTACCTTAAATCTGCCGTTCAGTTGGTGTTTGATGATCAGCTCGATGAAGAGTGTTTTTAGTGAATGACCTGAACTTCCAGCATCCAGAGCGAACACGTCAAAACTCCACCTGTCCACATCCTAAACATCAACACGCAATCAAAACACAAACAATATAATCAGCGCGAAATCAGTGCACAATAACCACACAATCAGCACACAATGCACACGCAATCAACACATAATGAACACACAGTAAGCACACAACACACTGTGTAATCCAGATGAGTATGGGCATTCACCAGCCTGTGGCTGCATGACAGCGGGGCACTACCCACAGACCTGCATGTACATTCATTTCCTCCCCTTTTTTCCTTCCTCCCTCCTTTTAACCCTTTCCTTCCCCTACTTTCCAAATAAAATTATCCGTTTTCCATAAGACCTCACGTCATGTTTGTGATGCCGCCCCATGTGTACAACCCATTACAGCACACACAATTAGCACTCTATAAACACACTATCAGCGCACGATCGCCCTTCTATATTTATATATATTTTTTATACTTCTCAGTTTTGCACTTACACTTTGCACTGTGTGTAAATATTTATATATATTTATAATTTAAATTTGTAAAACTTTTGTACATTTGTATATTGAATTCCGATTTCTTTTTTGACATTTTAATTTCTATTTTAGGAGTAGTAGTTGTAATTGCACACTTACTGTTTAAGCACGTTTTTAAATATGTACAATGCCATCTGTGGAATTTTGAAACGAACTACAGTGGAACCTCAGATTGTGAGTAACACGATTTGCGAGTGTTCCGCAAGACAAGCAAAAAATTTTTAGAAGATTTTCCTTGAAAAACGAGGGTTAGGAGTATTTTAACGCCGAGCGTCATGTGATCACAACTGAGCCAGTGTTCTTTCTCTCTCTTGCGCTGCAGAATTGTGTATAATCGTCTCCCCTGCTCTGTCTTAGTGAGTGTCTCTCGCTGGTATAATCAACATCCGTGCACGCGTGTACTGTTTACTATATCACTGTTACCACCAGTGGCGGCCGATCAAAACGGGGGGCAGAGGTGCCAACCCCCTTAAAGTTAGGCAGAGAAGAATGCTACTTTAACATGTAAGTATTTAACATAATAATTATTTATTTTAATAATGAAATAAAGTCATTTAGTCACAATATTCTGCTGTATTTCTTAATATAATTTATTTGAAATTTGAAAAAATCTAAACTGTATTACGTTCATTTGTGTTCGTGTACGCAGGGCACCAGACAAACGAGTGTCTATGTAGGCACGTCAATTTTTGAAATGCATGTGACTTCAGGCTGAGCTCTAATTGGATCTTTTTAAATCATCCTTGGAGCGCAGCACTGTGCACCCTGAACCCTCCCACTTTTGTTCTTAGCGAATCAATATTGTTTTTAAATATTTGGGCTCATGTGATTGTACCATTCTCAACGAGTCTTTTCCAGCAATTCTTATGACAAGCGGAGCTGCTGACTGGATGCGATGTGCATCATGCCTTGATTTTATACTAGTAGTAATGATGCTTAATCACCTAATAAATGGCTATTTACAGGCGAGTATTAAAAGTTAATTTTTAAAAGTTAATTTTTTATTTTGTATGCATATTGTATATGCATATTTACATACTGTATAGTGTGTGTGTGTGTGTGTGTGTGTGTGTGTGTGTGTGTGTGTGTTTGTGTGTGTGTGAAAGGCGTCCTTTCACACGTGCATGTACTGTTTATTATAACACACGTGTGTGCGCGCATGTAAAGCAAAAGCAAGTCTCATTAGAGAGGTTAAAGATCCATTCTCTCTCTCTCTCTCTCTCTCTCTCTCTTTCTCTCTATCAGCCTGCATTGATTCCGTTAGTGTGTGTGCGCGCACATCATTGGATACTGTGCCCCTTCCCTCCTCCTCTTGCCTTCACGCACTTTTCTTTTCAAAGATAAATTGCAGGTTAATTTGTTTTATTTTTACTTTATAGCAGTGATTTTGTTAGTGTGTGCGTGCTCGCTCGAGTGTCAGAGAGGTTTCTTGTTAAGTTTACCGGTGAGGCGGTGGTTGCATTAGTGTGTGTGTGTGTGTGTGTGCGTGCGTGCGTGCGTGCGTGTGTGTGTGTGAAGGTCGTCTCACACAGGAGGAAGGATTACTGTGTAAGACAAGAGGAGGGAGAGGGGAGGGTTTAATTTCTCCTCCCTTCTTACTTTAGCTTCACACACACGCACACCCATACACACACACAGTGCCTGCGTGCACAAACACACAAATACACAGCGCGTGCACACACAAACACTAAGGGAGACACTTATCTGTCTGGATTTATTGTTACTTAAGATAAAGTGCAGGTTGTGGAATGAATAATATGAATTTCCATTATTTCTTATGAGGAAATTTGCTTTGATTCACGACGTTCCTGAACAAATTATCCAAGGTTCTACTTGGATATTCTTTGGTTCTACTTGGTTCTACTATTATTCTACTGTATGTATAGATTGGAAATTCTTCTTTAGAATTTTTGAAAATTTCTATCTTTAGCTTAATTATATTCTTCTACTGCAGTTTTCCTTTTAATTTAGTGAAATCTTTCCACTTTATTCTATCTTTCCAGTTTAGGTCACAGACAGTCGTATAAGCATTTCACTTCAAATCCCACCCTGTATGGATATGTATGTGACATATAAAATTTGAATTTAAATCTACACTTAATCACACACATCATTAGCGCTGTGCATGGCACTGTTTGTCAGTCTGATGCTCAGTTCTGAATGTACAAAAGAAAGTTACCCGTAAACAGTTGATCACGTCAGCAGGTTGATCCGGCATGGCAGTGGAGTATGCTTTACGGAACATCCTGCAGACGAAGAGCGCAGGAACATCATGCAGGTGTATAAACTAACAAAACATGCAACATACACACCGTAACACTGCACAGCTGTGTTTAGCCACGCCCACTTCAAAAAACACTGCAATGAGGTTTAGATACTGAATTTATTCATACTAATTCATGTCAGAGTAACAAGAATTTATTTGTGTATTATATTGTGTTCATGTAATTTGGGTTTGTAAGAAATCACAAGAAAAAAAAAGGAAATAAAGGCAGGTTCACTTACACTCACTCACTCATCGTCTATACCGCTTTATCCTGTATTCAGGGGCCCCCTTATGGGCATGTTGAGCAAAACAAAAACTGCTGAAATTTTATAAAACCATGGTCCTACTCAAGTAGGGAATGAGCTGAATATATTTTGCAGAGAACAAGCCCAAGTGTTTAAATGTCATCTAGACCACTGACAGCAAAGTGAGTCAGAGCTCTGGATCTCTAGAGAATATAAGCTCCGAATTCAGGCCATACACTGCTTTGTGCCCAGAGTCCCTTGAAAAAGACGCCCGGTCCGTTGGTCTAATTGTATGAAGACAATGTTACACACAGGCACTGGGATGTTAAGGCATGCTTGAGATGTACAGAGGCAGAAAAATGATCTAAGATAAAAGATTATTCAAATGAAGCAAACATTCTTCAACATATGATTTGCAAAAACCTCACTCATGATTTGCAAGCCAATGCACCTTTTGTGCAAGGCCCAGATTCATATAGAGGCCTGCAAAAGGAAGGCTTAAATCTTATGCCAACTTAAATATGTGGTGCTAAGAAGTGCTGTGGTGACTCCTGTACAGGGAGTAGATGAAAAAAGAAAAACGCTGTGTGTGTGTGTGTGTGTGTGTGTGTGTGTGTGTGTGTGTGTGTGTGTGTGTGTGTGTGTGTGCGTGTGCATGTAAAGTATGCCTCACCTCTCCACGAATATCCCAGCCTGCACTGCATGAACGATGCTGCGGAATCGTGGCTTCTCTTCCGGCCGTCTGCTGATTGGCTGGACTCTCTGAGTAAACGTGGATGCGAGCCAATCACGAACCTCCACAGGAACGACATCAGAACGAAGTTGCAGGTCATCATCAGCATCGAAGGAAGGTCTGAAACACACACACACACGCACACGCACACACACACACACACGCACAAACACACACAGTATGACAGCTTTAATAAATGCACTGTAACAATTGTAACAATACAGTAAGTGTGTGTGTGTGTGTGTGTGTGTGTGTGTGTGTGTGTGTGTGTGTGTGTGTGTGTGTGTGTTACCGTGTTCCATCAGTGTAAAGAGCCTCAAGTAACGAGGCGGTGAACTCCAGGTTTCTCTTCAACTCCTCAAAATCCACATCACTGACCTCCAACTGCTGTAACATTCGCTTCAGCCTGCATCACAATACACACCCATCAACATAGTGTGTGTGTGTGTGTGTGTGTGTGTGTGTGTGTGTGTGTGTGTGTGTGTGTTGGTTGCATGTCTTACCTACAGATGGGAGAGTGCAAAAGTGTTTTTTTAACTTTCAGTATCTCAGCCATTACACACGCACAGACACACACACACACACAGAAAAAAAGACTAGAATAGAAAACAGAGAGTGAGATAGATGGAGAGACTCAAAAATGAGAAGATGTCATGTGATGTTGAATCTCTCTCTCTCTCTCTTGCTCTTTCTCTCTCTCTTACACACACACACACACACACTTGCTTATAAATTATTTTCATGTTGAAACATCTCTGTGAGAGCTTATATCTTTAAAGCCCTTATTTATGTGTGTGTGTGTGTGTGTGTGTGTGTGTGTGTGTGTGTGTGTGTGTGTGTGTGTGTGTGTGTGGTAGAGTGAGAGAGAGCGAGAGAGATCGTGGGAAAAACAAGGTCAGTAATGATGGCCAGTGAATAGGTTTTCCCTCGCACACACACGCACACACACACACACACACACACACACACACACACACACACACACACACACACATCCTATCCTCAAATATGATTATCGCGTTCTGTGTATCTTTGTGTGTGTACTTACTGTATGATGATGGACCTCCATGTGTCCGCACTGATGTGTGCGTTCTGTGTTTTTCCCTGTTGTGGTGCCATGGTGCGTCTCCTCCCTGATGACCTGCACTCTAATGGACACACACTTTTATTTTCCACTCGCTGCGTCAGCAGAGTCTCTAAAGAGAAGCACACACACAAACACACACTGAGAGACTACAATAAAGTAGTGGGTGATGGTCAGGAGCATTATGTGATTGGACAGAAGGCATGTGTGATATCACAAGGGACAGTTACAGTCATGATGTCTTCAGCAGGAATATCTCCAGAGTCACAGCAGGAAAAAACACAGAGCCGACAAATCGGCACACACATAAATTTCCCTACAGAAAAATGTACTTCCTGTGGGCATGGCCTGTTGCTAAGTTTTGATGTATACACGTGGACAAAATTGTTGGTCCCCTTTGGTCAATGAAAGAAAAACTCACAATTATCACATAAATAACTTTAATCTGACAAAAGTAATAATTAAAAAAAATTCTATGAATGTTAACCAATGAAAGTCAGACATTGCTTTTCAACCATGCTTCAACAGAATTATTTACAAAAATAAACTCATGGAACAGGCCTGGACAAAAATGATGGTACCCCTAGAAAATACTGAAAATAATGTGACCAAAGGGACATGTTAATTCAAGGTGTGTCCACTAATTAGCATCACAGGTGTCTACAATCTTGTAATCAGTCAGTGGGCCTATATATAGGGCTCCAGGTAGTCACTGTGTTGTTTGGTGACATGGTATGTACCACACTCAACATGGACCAGAGGAAACGAAGGAAAGAGTTGTCTCAGGAGATTCGAAAGAAAATTATAGACAAGCATGTTAAAGGTAAAGGCTATAAGACCAATTCCAAGCAGCTAGATGTTCCTGTGACTACAGTTGCACATATTATTCAGAAATTTAAGATCCATGGGACTGTAGCCAACCTCCCTGGACGTGGCCGCACGAGGAAAATTGATGACAAATCAAAGAGACGGATAATCCGAATGGTAACAAAAGAGCCCAGAAAGACTTCTAAAGATCCAAGGTGAACTTCATGCTCAAGGAACATCAATGTCAGATCTCACCATCCGTCGTTGTTTGAGCCAAAGTGGACTACATGGAGACGACCAAGGAGGACACCATTGTTGAAAACAAATCATAAAAACTGAAATATGCCAAACTACATGTTGACAAGCCACAAAGCTTCTGGGAGAATGTCCTATGGACAGATGAGACAAAAATGGAACTTTTTGCCAAGGCACATCAGCTCTATGTTCACAGACGGAAAAATGAAGCATATCAAGAAAAGAACACTGTCCCTACTGTGAAACATGGAGGAGGCTCTGTTATGTTCTGGGGCTGCTTTGCTGCACAGGCACAGGGTGTCTTGAATCTGTGCAGGGTACAATGAAATCTCAAGACTATCAAGGGATTCTAGAGAGAAATGTGCTGGCCAGTGTCAGAAAACTGGGTCTCAGTCGCAGGTCATGGGTCTTGCAACAGGACAATGACCCAAAACACACAGCTAAAAACACCCAGGAATGGCTAAGAGGAAAACATTGGACTATTCTAAAGTGGCCTTCTATGAGCCCTGACCTCAATCCTATTGAGCATCTTTGGAAGGAGCTGAAACATGCTGTCTGGAAAAGGCACCCTTCAAACCGGAAACAACTGGAGCAGCTTGCTCATGAGGAGTGGGCCAAAATACCTGCAGAGAGGTACAGAAGTCTCATTGACAGTTACAGGAATCGTTTGATTGCAGTGATTGCCTCAAAAGGGTGTGCAACAAACTATTAAGTTAGGGGTAACATCATTTTTGTCCAGGCCTGTTCCATCAGTTCATTTTTTTTTTATAATTCCGTTGAAGCATGGTTGAAAAGCAATGTCTGACTTTCATTGGTTAACATTCATAGAATTTTTATTTATTATTACTTTTGTCAGATTAAAGTTATTTCTGTGACCACTGAGTTTTTCTTTCATTGACCGAAGGGTACCAACAATTTTGTCCACGTGTGTATAATGAACCTGCAGGATCTGAAGATCCGGGTTTTAGCCCTGCTGTTGGTGGTTGCGAAACCCTATACTACCCATCCACTACATGCAGTGCCAGTCCCAAACCAGTTAGAAAAACATAAATTGTTTGGAACGGCATTCAGCATAAAAACCTGTAAGTTGTGTGTGGGTTGGATGGTCCGCTGTGGCAACCCTTTGACGGGAGCACCCAAAAGAAAGTTTCTAGGATCAATAGTGTGTCATGATCTGAGTGCTGTACGGTAATGTTTAAGTGTAATTAAAAGACCTTATACAGAAACAAGCTATAAATGAAAAGAGGATAAAATACATAGAGAGATCTGACCGTAGCAGTCTATTTCACACACATATGCTTTATACTTCTGAACATCTAAGTTTACATTCCAAAGTCTAATCTGACCTTTTCCTTACTTAAAAAAATCTAATAAAAGTCTGAACACATCTCTGATTCATGTATAAGGTCAGAGCGTGTAGCTGCACTTAGTGTGATTTAAGTCAGGGTTCAATATTAGTCTTTCCATGGCAATAGAGCAGTTATAATCACGACTGGTGGTGGTAGTGGTAGTTGTGTTGGTAGAATAAGCAGTAGCAGTGGTAGCAATAGGTAAAGTCCTCCCTGAGACACGAGGGCAGCACCGATCTCTGTTTCCTGTTCTTGTTTTGATTTCTTGTTGCTAGTGTATTGCTAGTGTATTGTGTTGCTAGATTGTTACCTGGCGCCCGGGTCAAGGTTCAAACTCGCAGCCTTACAATCACAAGCTGAATGTTTTAACCACTAGTCCACAGTGAGACTTGTTTGTATTAGTAGTAGTTTAAGTTTCAGTGGAATTAGTAGTAAATACTGTAGTGTTGGTAGTGTACATTTGGTACTGTTGGTGGTGTAAGTAGCAGTACTAACAGCAAATGTATTTGTGTAAGATTTCATAGAATTAGTAGTAGTCTCATTATTAGTAATATAAGTAGCAGTAATAGTACTGATAGTAGTATTAGTTGTATTTATAGCAGTAATAGTCGTATTTGTTTTAAAAGCATTATTATTAGTAATAGTTTACGATTTACTATAATTAGTAGTAATAGTATTAGTAGTAGTAGTAGTACTATTAGCATTAGTATGGGACATTTATACAGTAGCTCATAGGGTTAAGGTCACTAATCACAAGGAAATTGGTTCAAACCCCAGCTCCACCAAGCTGCCACTGTTTGAACCCTTGAGCATGGCCCATAACTGCTCCTGGGGGCACTGTATCCTGGCTGACCGTACTCTCTGAATCAGGCCCAAAGCTGTGAATAAAAAATGTTTCTGTACAATAATGTATATGTAACAAATAAAGGCTTAAGGTAATAATGCTACCCTCCTTTCTGTACATACATCTCCCCTGACGTCAGACTTTAGGAAACACAGTCTCCTTTCCAACTGCTGTGCAGATTTGACCTACAGATCTTTTCCATAAAAGTAGACACTGATGGAGTATCCTTAACGGAGTGTTCAGGAGAAATAAAAACCTGCCTGGAATTCTCATTTAAATGGAAGTAAAACAGAAGTGGTGCTATTTGACCCCCTGCTGTTCCTCCTGATACAAGTCCTGGTTCCTCGGCTTTATCTCTGAAATAATGTAATTAATTTGGGAGTAAGGTTTGGTTTTTCAACTTAAACTATTATCCAAGGTGAAGTCTTTTTGTCTCCTTTTGTTAGGAACCTCCACCAGAGGTCACTGTTCATGTCTGTGTAGTTCTTGTTGGTTGACTCAGTTTCCCGGAAGGCACCTCAGTCAGGTGATGAGTGCTCACCTGAACTGAGGTGGCTCATTAAAGCTTCTATAAATAGCAGTTTGTTCTGGGAAACTGGGTTGAGCATTGTTTGTTTGTTTGTATTACTGTCATGTGGGCAGTCCTTTTTGTTACTTTACTTTATTTATATTTGGTTTATGTTTTGTAACCTTTGTTTTCAGAGGGCTCTAGTTTTGTTTTCTGTATGTTCCTTGTTCTGATGGATTCATGGAGCTGCCTTGTTCAGTGTTTAGTTAGGCTGTGTCTCCTCCTGTGTAAGTACTGTTCTGTCTTCTGGTTTATTCCCTTGTATGTGTAGCCACATGAGGGCTTGGCCGTTAGCAGGGTTAGCCGCTGGTAGGCCTTGACGGCTAGTAGGGTTAGCCTCTAGTGGGATTGACTGCTAGTGGTTCTGGTCACCAGTAGGTTAGCCGCTAGTTTGGTGTAGCCCCATGTGTGCCCTGCCTTTTGTGTTCTGTTTCCCTATTAGGTCAGTACTAACCTGGTTAGCCACTAATCCCTTAGATACTAACCCGGTTAGGTCAGCATCCAGTGTCCCATATTCCATGTAGCTACTAATTCTATTAACCACTAACCCATCTGGTCTCTAGTCTCTCCTGTCTAGCCCCGTCTCTCGTTCCCCTATGTGTCTTTAGTTAGCTCCAGCTCCATGTTTCCATCTGTTGGTTCCCTGTGTCAGCTCCTGGTTCCCTGTGTTCAGTTCTTGTTCCTGTGTTTTTTCCTGAGCCCTAGTGTGAGTTTGTTTTGGTTCCTTTTTTTGTTTGTCTGTTTATTGAGTTGTAAATAAAGACACTTTCTGCTGAACTCCTCTGCCTTCATGCCTGCCATATTTGCCCACGGCCACTACATCAGCCGGTCTAGCGAGTACAACCACCAGCTAGACCCATGACACCTTTTTACATACATATCTACTATCCAGTATGAACCCTTTTCTCTACATTGCAGAAAAAAATTCACCATGGCTGCTGTGAAAGTGGATACTGCCTTTGTGTTATTTGTTGTAAGGCATCTTTCTGGAGGTACAGGATGAATGTACAGTTCAGTTGCTGCACCAGAGCTAAAGTGAGTTGCACACTTGTACAGACCTGTGAATGAACTTAATCCCATAATGTAGTAGCAGAGCAAATGTCACAAATGCGCTGCAGAGAAATCTCATCTCTCTCACACACACACACAAAATAGGGATGATTCTTACTGTACATTCATTCTGAACTCTTACTGTATACAACACACACAAAGATACACATCAGTCATTTAATGCTGAGTTACTCTTGCACAGTTCCCTAGATTTATACACAGTAAAGCAATAAGAAGAGGTTCTGTAATAAACACTTACGGAGTGATATGATTCACTTGATCGTCCACATCAGCATTCAGAGCCGTAATGTTTCTCATTCAGGTCTTTCTTCCTACACACACCTCTCCCCTGCTCCTCCTCTCATACCTTTTTTACGTCATCGTTGTCTCTAGAGAAAGAGGATCATGGGAAATCAGGTTCCACGGCAGACACCCAGAGGAACACTGGATTGTAATAGAACTCATCCTGTACAACAACCATCACTATAATACACAAATTTCATTTGACGTTAGCAGGAGCACTAATGTAAACCTGATCATGGTTAGATTCCATGTTAATTGAGAGCATTTTGTTCACCATGACTGCTGTGTTTCAGCTTGTGTACTGCAGAGAACTCCTGGAGATAAATGTCAGTGATGTTCATCAAGCTGGGGAAAGGCATCAGAGTGAGTGTGGCATCACAAATCAGCAATTATGAAGGTGAGGATATAGATATTAACCAAAACACATACCTAAGCTAATGTTAGCTCACACATTTCACTGATAACAGCTTGTGCTGGTGCAATCAGCGTATTAAGCATTGTGAGGAGTGAAACATCTGCTACAGTTCAGCATACATTTGGAAATGGTCCAGGTTTGCTAACTGTTGTTTACTGAGATCACTCCAAGGTGATGCTGTGCAGAGGAACACGGGTGTGCTTGTGACCTTTCTTTACTTTTTAATATAATTTTAAAGGTATTATTTTTGTATAAGTTTTAAATGTCTTGGCTCCCTAATATGAAATTAGGCTGTGAATGGTATTATAATTTTAATTGTTGTTTTTATTTTTATTTTTTAAGTTTTCATCATCATCAGTTTACACAGGTCAGGTCTGTTTAACCTTCATGATGTGCTTTTATTTTAAACGCTGCTGTAGAATTTTTTTTTTTATTTTGTTTGTTTTGAAAAACCTTATTATACTATTATAAAGGTTAAACAGCCCTGACCTGTGTAAACCGGTTAGAAACATCATAGTCACAGCTCAGAATGCTATCTCACTCACAGAGACAGAATCTAATGTCACTATATTCATCTTAATTTTACTTCCTGCACTGTAAACCCAATTAAGTTGGGAAAACTTAAAATATTTGAGGTAATCAGTTACATCAATTTTTTAAGTAATGATGTTTCCAATTTTAAGTAAACACAACTATCAGTTTTTGAGTTTGTTGTACACATTCATATTAATCGTTATTTACTTGCATTACTGAGTAGCCCAACTCATACGATACTTTTTTAAGTTGTTGCAAATTAAATAAATTGTTGTTGGTCTTTCGCCTGTTCCTGGCAATGGGTCGCCACAGCAGTATGTCACAAGTTTTTATGCCAGATGCCCTTCTGAACACAACCCATTTTTTATCTGTGCTTGGGACAGGCACTTCATCCAATGGCTGGGAATCGAACCCGGCCCCTTCACATGGGAGGCGAAACACCTGAGCCACCAGTGCTCTGTTACAAATCAAATAAGTATTATTTGACAACTTTTGGGTGCCCAGATTTGTAAAGATTATACTTACAGCATCATATGAAGACAGACCAATCCACCATCTTGATCAAAACAATTCAATGTGGGCAGTTTACATGTGCATTGATGATGTCAGACACAAAATCGCTAGACTGAAAGATTTTAAGTTGCTGGAACTTTAAGGAGACAGTTACTGTGGCTTAAAATATCAAACTTGTTCAGCTAACTTGAGAAGTGTCATTTCTACAAACTCATTAATACCAAAACGTTCTAAATACTCATCAAGGTCTATTAATGTAAACTAATTGTAATTGTTTAAGTTAACAGTATTCAATATGTTTAATTACTTTGAGCATTAGGGTTTACAGTATAGTGGTGATGTTGCCGACACACAGAAACACACACACACACAATCACACACACTGAAACAGTCAAACTGGAAATGCAATATTTTGCTATCTACATGATAAAAAAAAATACAGTACAACATTGAGGATCAAAAAAAATAATTGTGTTTATTTATTTATTCATGATCATAAAGCAGGTGATTATAATGTTGACATACTACAGAAGCACAATGCATTCACAAAAGAAAAAACAGTCACAGATCTTATCTGACAATGATGACTAACTAACTCAGTGGCATGAACAACTCCCAGTGCATTGAATCGATAGATGTGAGCACCACTGTCCCTGTCTTGTCAAAAGTGATGGCCACTTAACCTTTTCTGATGATCATAAGATCAGAATGTCATAATAATGAGATAAGATCTATGATTTTTTTTCCTTTTGTGAATGCAATGATGACAAAACACACTGTGATAAAAAAGCAACCACCAGAGATTAAAAACTGAAATTAATAATTATTAATAATGAAAAATAATTTATTATAATATGCAGGAATTTCAATAAGCAACAATTAACCATTAGAATATACTATAAATTCAAAAACATTTCTACACATCATGAGCTTACTGTTTATATTCTGGTTTCTTTGGCTGTCTGTGTTGCTTCACCCTAGCCACGCCCTCTCATGTGCAGTCTTAGCATAGGATAACCTAAAAATAAAACGTGTGTGTGCGTGTGTGGGTGTTTATCCCATATTATGTATGAAAATCTTGTGCACTTCTCTGTAGGCATTACGGAGGAGCACGTAGGGGAAGCAGTTCTCCAACACATCCTGACTGAGAAACGGGGACTGTTCCACTATCTGCAACGCACAAACACACACAAATTATTTCTGAGCAGCACTTATATAAATAGAAGATAATGAGACAAAGTTAATACATTCACACTTACAGTAACCATGATTTACATGTCTATGTACAGTAATGTGTGTTAGCTGGGTTTAGAGTGTGGACAGATCTGTTTGTGTAAATAAGACAAATGTCTGATCACCATGTCCAGCAACAGGTAGACAGAGTCTCTGTGTCTAATCTCCACTTTCTCAATGTTCTGTCCAAGCTGCAGTAATGCTGATGATGCAATCTGTAAACAAATCAAAACATCACACGCACGCACGCACACACACACGCGCACGCACACACACACAAACCATTATACAGCATGAGAGAACATAATTCCTGAGTGATTGCCTGAGCATGTGTGTGTGTATAAACTGACCAGCAGAAACTCGCGGAGGTGCTGTTCAATGTTCTTGTTCTGGACGGTGAACATGGCAGCAGCAAGATGGTTAATTGCGGAGGCGAGACAGTGGATGTTGTTCTGGTGACCTGCAGAGAAAGAACAGAAAAGTTCAAATCCAACTGTCACATGATCCTTCTGTTTACATACTGTTTCCTTCCTGTTTTAATTTGCTCCCAATTGGACCACACTGTGTGTGTGTGTGTGTGTGTGTGTGTGTGTGTGTGTGTGTGTGTGTGTGTGCTGGGGTTTCTGCTCCATGCCACCATCACACAATTTCACATTCGCATGGCAGGATAGTGAATATCAAGATATTGGCTCTCACTCTCCACAGGCACTCCTGACGACACTCTGAGGACTCTGCATGCTGCTGACCCACTTCCTGGCAATGAGCATATCAGCGTTGCCGCTCAGAGGAAACTCCTCAGGCCTCCGATGACTTTAAACCCTTGGAGCACATGAAGGCCAGTGACCCTAGATGTGTCAAAAAGGCCTGGGAAGACAAGCCAGGATTTGTGGAATCAGCCCCCTTGTCCAACAACCCTTGGAGAAAGCCCAGGACAAACTGCGATGAGAAAACAACCTACCCACACAACCTAGAGTTTCAGCCAGGAGAGTGGGTTCTGCTCATCCTACCTGACACCATCTCTAAATTTCTAGCTCACTTGCAAAAGGCCTTGCAATATTGAGAAATGAGAAATGATAATTGAATGAGGGATAATTCCAATGAAAGGGATAATTCCACTAGTTCCTGGACCAATCTGATTTCATTATAGTCCCCAAGCACAGGAGTTACCTCCATCTTTACAACACATTCCGGCAGCTGATTAGGATACCAGAATTTGACAGCTGCCCCTTGCACAAAGTGGGTTACCTGGTGGTTTGACTGAGGAAAGTCCCATTCCTTTTTAATTCACTCTGGAACTAACCAAGTGGTGTTTCAGGAGGCCCTCGGGTTATATGGCAAGCAAAAACAAGTGAATCCCTGTGTCGTCTGGGACTAAAAGAGGAACAGTACCTGAAACATCACATCTGCAGGGGCCTCCTCAAGCCTGCGATGAAGAAGGCAGAGGCACTACAAAAATTACACGTGCAATGACATTTTTCCCCCACGAGTGCGTATCGGCCAACAGCACCACCACAGCCACTTCTGTGGGCATTATCACCACCGCCGGCGCTCTGCTTCCTCAACGTCCTTGCTCACCATGCTGACACCACTGCCACCAGACATCAGGTATAAGCCCTTCAGCTTCTGTGTGTGTGTGTGTGTGTGTGTGTGTGTGTGTGTGTGTGTGTGTGTCTATTCACCTCCAAGTTCCCGACTGTAGAATGAGTTTGGGTCAATGGCGAGTATGGGCAATGACACTGCAGCGAACACCAGCAGCAGACAGGCCAGTTTATATTCCTCTTCCACTGAAGCATTGTCTAAGTACACACAGGATTAGATTACATCATTAAATTAATCATTACATAAAATTAAACAAATTAACAAAAATAAATCCTAAGTTACCTGAAAATGTCTCACTGTGACTCACCTGAGCGCATGTTCGCGATGGCAGCAACGAGGGTGGGGTCAATGTCACACTGCACACCTGCTGAAGATGCCAGCTCATACACACTCAACACCAACTACACATACACACAAACACATTTCCAACAGAGACACACACCACAGGAGACTCAGACTCATACACACACAAAAGCACCTCTAACAGATTACAGCTTTTTGTGTGTGTGAATCTGTGTTGTGTGTGTATTTGACCTTGATTTCAGTGTCAGGGCTGATCAGATCCCGCACACACTCGATGGGTCCCATCAGGAATGGACAGTGTTTGTGCATCACCTAGACACAGAAAGTTTATCACACACACACACATTATTATTTCATACTGAAATTACACACACAGTCCTGAAGTTACATGAGAATCATATGACACACAAGCTGGGTTTTGTCTTCAATAGGTGAGGAGTGATATTAAAGTCCATCGCCACCATTCGATAGTTTAATGTAAATATGACATGTCATGCTGAACTCTAATTCAGTAGCATATGAATATTCATCAGTGTAACACTCTACCTCCTCCAGCGCTTCCTGCACCATGGTGCGAAACGACAGAATCACTCCAATGATGGTCAAACGCTTCAGCACATTCTCACACCCTTTATTAACACACACACACACACAGTCATACACAATCATACAATTTATTATTACACATTCAATTTACACTTAACACTTAAATTAACAGTGTGTTTAATGTGTGTGAGCCTCCTCCTGTGTGTGTGTGTGTGTGTGTGTGTGTGTGTGTGTGTGTGTGTGTGTGTGTGTGTGTACTTACCTGTGAGTCTCTTCTGAAGGCCGCTTGTAACATCAGGTTTGTCAAAATTTGCTCGGATCTGCACCAAAATGTCCATGTTCTCAAACACCAGCTTCTGCTCACAAACACACACATCACATAAGAGTAATTTAGTACATTTACATTAAATTAAAAAAAACTTTTTTTGCACCTTTAACTCTGAGATCTGGGAAGTGATGTGCCACATCAGATTCTCTCCAAGAAACTTCATTCCATATGGACCAATCAGCTCTGCCAGAGCTCGCAACTCTGAGCACACACACACACACACACACACACACACAGACACAGACACAGACGAAAAAGCTGATATTACATCATTGCAAATACATTATTACATTAAGAGATTTTTTCTGTTTGTGTGTGTAGTGGGTTCACCGCAGATGTCGGAGAACTCCTCTGCTTTGAAGTTTTGCTCATTCTCCACAGTGATATTGGTGAAGCAGTGCATTGTGGGACAGTGAGCAATGACTCCGCCACTTGCCTGTCGCAGCAAACTCTCCAAATACCTGCAGCACGACCCTCTCCTCATTAACATCTCATTCGTATCTCATTAACATCTCATTAGCGTCGTTGTGAGCTACGGTGAGTGCAATGAGTTCTAATAAAAAGTGTTTAGTGAGCATGAGTATAAATGTGTGTGTGTGTGTGTGGGTGCGTGTGTGTGAGTGTGCGTACCAATTGGTGTAGAGCGTGGTGATGGTGTGTGTGCCATGCGCATCCAGCGGGTGAGTGTGTTGCAGAAGGACGCTTTTCATGACGCGGCTGACATCGGTGTGGACGAAGGCACTCAGGGTGTTTAAGCTGGTCATGTACGACTCAATCAGCGACTGCAGCTCAGAGGGGCGACAGATCTCACGTGTGTTTTGGTTGAAGTTTACCAAACGCACAATAGTCCTGTGACACACACGCACACACACACACAATGATGTTAACATTTTCACTGTGACTTCACTGATGAGTGTCATGATGAGGCACTGTGTGTGTGTGTGTGTGTGTGTGTGTGTGTGTGTGTGTGTGTGTGTGTATGTGTGTCTTTACTTGCTGAGCCGCAGTTCCAGCTGTGTGATGAGGAACTCTGTAGGAACTATGAGGTGTTTAAACACACTGAACTCTGAACATACACTGTATGAGGAGCTGAGCTCCGTCAGAGCCATGTGTAGTTTATCCATCCTGTAACACACAGTACTCACATTATTTTTGTGTGTGTGTGTGTGTGAGAGAGAGAGAGAGAAGGAGAGAGAGAGAGAGACTGACGTGGTAACGACAGATCGGTTCTTCCTCTGACTCTCAGCTCCAGGTTTGCTCTTCACCGTTTCTCCTTTCTTTGGTGGAGGTTTTTTCAGTTTCTTATTCCGTGCAGTACTGATTGTCTCAGCGGAGTGTTTCGGCAACAGCTGCACACACAAACACACACACACAGGCACACACAGGGAAAGCACACAAAAATTGTGTGTCTGCTAGATGATCTCGCAGCTTTGATTATTCTCATTGTGTGTGTGTGTATGTGTGTATATATGTGTGTGGTGTGTGTGTGTGTGTGTGCGCGTGTGCCTACCTGTTCATGCAGGTTACACTGTTCAGCAGAAAGCTCCAGGAAGACTGTACACGTCTGATTGGCGATCTGCTCCAGAAACTTAATACACAGTCTGAGAGTGCTTTTCTCCATCAGCTCTGCCTACACACACACACACACAGTGTCCTGAATGAGTGTTTAACCACAGTTTAAAGTGCAATGTGTGTGTGTGTATGTGCATGTGTGTGTGCGGTGTGTGTGTGTGTGTGTCACATACTTCTTCAGGACACAGTGTGTGTGTGTAGTGACTCAAGTGAGAGAAGGTCATCGGGAAGGCCATTAAGAATCTGTGCATTGATGGATCCTCACTGCTCAGGGAGAACAAACGCTCACATACACGTGGGTAAAACCTGAAACACACACACACACAAACATAGAGCACATTTAAAAACTGTGGTTAAACACTCATTCAGGACACTGTGTGTGTGTGTGTGTGTGTGTTTGTGTGTGTGTGTGTGTGTGTGTGTGTGCGCTCATGTGTGTACCCGAGTATGGACACATCGCCTGTCTCGTTGAGAAGCTCGTCCACATCGTCCATCATGCGAGTGTGAAACTGTGTCATGTTCATGATTTTAGCCAGATCACAGTAATCCTTCAGAGCCAGAGGGGCTTTAGCCACACTCGTGTATGCCTAATCACACACACACACACACACAAACACACGCACACATATATGCACACATAAATCATACAGCCATTACACCATATTCAAATACATCATGTGTGTTTAAGGTGTTTAAATGTTCAGTGTCAGTGAATGATAGTGATTCCATTGCTCGGTGTCGGTGTGTGATAGTGTTTAAATGTTTGGTGTCGGTGTGTGATGGTGTTTAAATGTTTGGTGTCGGTGTGTGTTGGGTTTAAATGTTTGGTGTTGGTGTGTGACGGTGTTTAAATGTTTGGTGTTGGTGTGTGACGGTGTTTAAATGTTTGATGTCGGTGTGTGATGGGGTTTAAATGTTTGGTGTCGGTGTGTGATGGGGTTTAAATGTTTGGTGTTGGTGTGTGATGGTGTTTAAATGTTTGGTGTCGGTGTGTGACGGTGTTTAAATGTTTGGTGTCGGTGTGTGATGGGGTTTAAATGTTTGGTGTCGGTGTGTGATGGTGTTTAAATGTTTGGTGTCGGTGTGTGACGGTGTTTAAACGTTTGGCGTGTGACGGTGTTTAAATGTTTGGTGTCGGTGTGTGATGGGGTTTAAATGTTTGGTGTCGGTGTGTGATGGTGTTTAATTGTTTGGTGTCGGTGTGTGACGGTGTTTAAATGTTTGGCGTGTGACGGTGTTTAAATGTTTGGTGTTGGTGTGTGATAGTGTTTAAATGTTTGGTGTTGGTGTGTGACAGCGTTTAAATATTTGGTGTGTGACGGTGTTTAAATGTTTGGTGTGTGACGGTGTTTAAATGTTTGGTGTTGGTGTGTGATGGGGTTTAAATGTTTGGTGTTGGTGTGTGATGGTGTTTAAATGTTTGGTGTCGGTGTGTGACGGTGTTTAAATGTTTGGTGTGTGACGGTGTTTAAATGTTTGGTGCGGTTTGTGAAGGTGTTTAAATGTTTGGTGTTGGTGTGTGACGGTGTTTAAATGTTTGGTGTTGGTGTGTGACGGTGTTTTCAATGTTTGGTGTCGGTGTGTGACGGTGTTTAAATGTTTGGTGTTGGTGTGTGACGGTGTTTAAATGTTTGGTGTGTGACGGTGTTTAAATGTTTGGTGTTGGTGTGTGATGGGGTTTAAATGTTTGGTGTTGGTGTGTGATGGTGTTTAAATGTTTGGTGTCGGTGTGTGACGGTGTTTAAATGTTTGGTGTGTGACAGTGTTTAAATGTTTGGTGCGGTTTGTGAAGGTGTTTAAATGTTTGGTGTTGGTGTGTGACGGTGTTTAAATGTTTGGTGTTGGTGTGTGACGGTGTTTTCAATGTTTGGTGTCGGTGTGTGATGGTGTTTAAATGTTTGGTGTCGGTGTGTGACGGTGTTTAAATGTTTGGTGTCGGTGTGTGATGGGGTTTAAATGTTTGGTGTCGGTGTGTGATGGTGTTTAAATGTTTGGTGTCGGTGTGTGACGGTGTTTAAATGTTTGGCGTGTGACGGTGTTTAAATGTTTGGTGTCGGTGTGTGATGGGGTTTAAATGTTTGGTGTCGGTGTGTGACAGTGTTTAAATGTTTGGCGTGTGACGGTGTTTAAATGTTTGGCGTGTGACGGTGTTTAAATGTTTGGTGTCGGTGTGTGATGGGGTTTAAATGTTTGGTGTCGGTGTGTGATGGTGTTTAAATGTTTGGTGTCAGTGTGTGACAGTGTTTAAATGTTTGGCGTGTGACGGTGTTTAAATGTTTGGTGTTGGTGTGTGATAGTGTTTAAATGTTTGGTGTGTGACGGTGTTTAAATGTTTGGTGTTGGTGTGTGATGGGGTTTAAATGTTTGGTGTTGGTGTGTGATGGTGTTTAAATGTTTGGCGTGTGACGGTGTTTAAATGTTTGGTGTTGGTGTGTGATAGTGTTTAAATGTTTGGTGTGTGACGGTGTTTAAATGTTTGGTGTTGGTGTGTGATGGGGTTTAAATGTTTGGTGTTGGTGTGTGATGGTGTTTAAATGTTTGGTGTCGGTGTGTGACGGTGTTTAAATGTTTGGTGTGTGACGGTGTTTAAATGTTTGGTGCGGTTTGTGAAGGTGTTTAAATGTTTGGTGTCGGTGTGTGACGGTGTTTAAATGTTTGGTGTTGGTGTGTGATGGTGTTTAAATGTTTGGTGTCGGTGTGTGACGGTGTTTAAATGTTTGGCTGTCAGTGTTTAAATGTTTGTGTCGTGTGTGATGGGGTTTAAATGTTTGGTGTCGGTGTGTGATGGTGTTTAAATGTTTGGTGTCGGTGTGTGACGGTGTTTAAATGTTTGGCGTGTGACGGTGTTTAAATGTTTGGTGTTGGTGTGTGATAGTGTTTAAATGTTTGGTGTTGGTGTGTAACAGCGTTTAAATATTTGGTGTGTGACGGTGTTTAAATGTTTGGTGTGTGACGGTGTTTAAATGTTTGGTGTTGGTGTGTGATGGGGTTTAAATGTTTGGTGTTGGTGTGTGATGGTGTTTAAATGTTTGGTGTCGGTGTGTGACGGTGTTTAAATGTTTGGTGTGTGACGGTGTTTAAATGTTTGGTGCGGTTTGTGAAGGTGTTTAAATGTTTGGTGTTGGTGTGTGACGGTGTTTAAATGTTTGGTGTTGGTGTGTGACAGTGTTTTCAATGTTTGGTGTCGGTGTGTGATGGTGTTTAAATGTTTGGTGTCGGTGTGTGACGGTGTTTAAATGTTTGGTGTCGGTGTGTGATGGGGTTTAAATGTTTGGTGTCGGTGTGTGATGGTGTTTAAATGTTTGGTGTCGGTGTGTGACGGTGTTTAAATGTTTGGCGTGTGACGGTGTTTAAATGTTTGGTGTCGGTGTGTGATGGGGTTTAAATGTTTGGTGTCGGTGTGTGATGGTGTTTAAATGTTTGGTGTCGGTGTGTGACAGTGTTTAAATGTTTGGCGTGTGACGGTGTTTAAATGTTTGGTGTGTGACGGTGTTTAAATGTTTGGTGTCGGTGTGTGATGGGGTTTAAATGTTTGGTGTCGGTGTGTGATGGTGTTTAAATGTTTGGTGTCGGTGTGTGACAGTGTTTAAATGTTTGGCGTGTGACGGTGTTTAAATGTTTGGTGTTGGTGTGTGATAGTGTTTAAATGTTTGGTGTGTGACGGTGTTTAAATGTTTGGTGTGTGACGGTGTTTAAATGTTTGGTGTTGGTGTGTGATGGGGTTTAAATGTTTGGTGTTGGTGTGTGATGGTGTTTAAATGTTTGGTGTCGGTGTGTCACGGTGTTTAAATGTTTGGTGTGTGACGGTGTTTAAATGTTTGGTGCGGTTTGTGATGGTGTTTAAATGTTTGGTGTTGGTGTGTGACGGTGTTTAAATGTTTGGTGTGTGACAGTGTTTAAATGTTTGGTTCGGTTTGTGATGGTGTTTAAATGTTTGGTGTTGGTGTGTGACGGTGTTTAAATGTTTGGTGTCGGTGTGTGACGGTGTTTAAATGTTTAGTGTGTGACGGTGTTTAAATGTTTGGTGTTGGTGTGTGATAGTGTTTAAATGTTTGGTGTTGGTGTGTGACAGTGTTTAAATGTTTGGTGTCGATGTGTGACGGTATTTA
Organism: Clarias magur; assembly: GCA_013621035.1. Lineage (NCBI taxonomy): Eukaryota > Metazoa > Chordata > Actinopteri > Siluriformes > Clariidae > Clarias > Clarias magur. Next base: position 25,614 of record QNUK01000881.1, on the reverse strand, counting down.
AATGTTTGGTGTGTGACGGTGTTTAAATGTTTAGTGTGTGACGGTGTTTAAATGTTTGGTGCTGGTGTGAGACAGTGTTTAAATGTTTGGTGTCTGTGTGTGACGGTGTTTAAATGTTTGGTGTTGGTGTGTGACGGTGTTTAAATGTTTGGTGTTGGTGTGTGACGGTGTTTAAATGTTTGGTGTCGGTGTGTGACGGTGTTTAAATGTTTAGTGTGTGACGGTGTTTAAATGTTTGGTGTTGGTGTGTGATAGTGTTTAAATGTTTGGTGTTGGTGTGTGACAGTGTTTAATTGTTTGGTGTCGATGTGTGACGGTATTTAAATGTTTGGTGTGTGACGGTGTTTAAATGTTTAGTGTGTGACGGTGTTTAAATGTTTGGTGCTGGTGTGAGACGGTGTTTAAATGTTTGGTGTCTGTGTGTGACGGTGTTTAAATGTTTGGTGTGTGACGGTGTTTAAATGTTTGGTGTGTGACGGTGATTAAATGTTTGGTGTTGTTGAGTGACGTTGTTGAAATGTTTGGTGTCGGTGTGTGATGGTGTTTAAATGTTTGCTGTTGGTCTGTGACGGTGTTTAAATGTTTGGTGCTGGTGTGTGACAATGTTTAAATGTTTGGTGTGTGACGGTGTTTAAATGTTTGGTGTCGGTGTGTGACGGTGTTTAAATGTTTGGTGTTGGTGTGTGATAGTGTTTAAATGTTTGGTGTCGGTGTGTGACGGTATTTAAATGTTTGGTGTGTGACGGTGTTTAAATGTTTGGTGTTGGTGTGTGATAGTGTTTAAATGTTTGGTGTCGGTGTGTGACGGTATTTAAATGTTTGGTGTGTGACGGTGTTTAAATGTTTGGTGTTGGTGTGTGATAGTGTTTAAATGTTTGGTGTCGGTGTGTGACGGTATTTAAATGTTTGGTGTGTGACGGTGTTTAAATGTTTGGTGTCTGTGTGTGACGGTGTTTAAATGTTTGGTGTCTGTGTGTGACGGTGTTTAAATGTTTGGTGTGTGACGGTGTTTAAATGTTTGGTGTGTGACGGTGTTTAAATGTTTGGTGTTGTTGAGTGATGGTGTTTAAATGTTTGGTGTCGGTGTGTGACGGTGTTTAAATGTTTGGTGTCGGTATGTGATGGTGTTTAAATGTTTGGTGTTGGTGTGTGATGATTTTTAAGTGTTTCGGTACCTGTAAACGTAACCAGTCAAGTCTTAGGGCCTTAAAATCCAGTTCATCTGCACAATCCACTGCATGATAAATGGGTTATTTTAAATAAACACATGTATAACTTGATAAACACTGAACATTTACATAATGATAAATGTAAATATAATGGAATAACAGTTACGCTGTTTGAGTGTGAGCGCGCTCAGATCTGAAACAAACGACGTCATGAGCACAGACTCCTCCTCCGGACACACAACCATGCTCTGAAAATCATCAACATTTATAAACTTAATCTCAGAAGTCTGAGTTTATTCATTTTAAGTGTATGATTTTATCCCTAACGAGTGGCTGAAGACAATTGTGGTGAAGGAAAAGTCCCTGAGATGAAGAAACCTTAATTCTACAGTGAACCCATGCTCAACTAGGCAGGACCAGATGATTTGATTATAAATCATTATATTGTACACTCAGGAAGTGCTGCGTGTGTTAACAATTCTTTGGTATGAGTATCGGGGATATATTTCATTTCATTTCATTTCATTTGTGTTTTAGCTTCAAACTTCAAAAATTTCTAAATATTTCTATCTTTCCTATTTAACAAATCCTACACATTATTACCTGGATGGTGTCATTTAGTATGAGAGCGTCGAAGCGGGAGAGATACTGTAGATGGTAACGTTGAAGAACCGAGCAGTAACGCTGCATCAGATTCCGAAGCTTCTCCATGTAGAACAGCAGCTCTGCTATCATACTGCAGGGGGCACAGTGCTCATCATCATGTTCAGCAATAGTTTGTGAAAATTTGTAAAATATTTTAAAATGTGCTGACTAATGTGATGACTAATACGCCTCCGGAACAGATTAAATTCATATGCCAAAGTACCACTTTGTATGTAAGCATAAATAATTGTTCCTGATAGAATTACACATATTATTAATATCATATTATTTTTTATTAATTTTTGTTAGGTTTTGTAATTAATGAACTAGACAATTTAAAGATTTTTTTAAATACTCACGCATCAGTATAATCCTCAGGAGTTTTAGTTTTTGGGACATTTTCATGATGACGCACCAACCAGCAGATTTCATCACGTGAGAACGACATAGCCATAAACACAAACAGCGCCTGAGGGAGAAACGAGAGAAAAGATAAGGAGAAGGGCATAAACACGTACTAAAATGAATGTCATTACATCACTTCATTATTAACTAAATATAATTAATATAACAGAAAGAAGAACAGATCTATTTTTCACACTGAAAATGACCTTCGGTCCAAGCAGAGCTGGTTGGTCCTCTAACACTTTCGTCAGCTCCTTTAAAGCATTTCTCAGGAAGTGTCGCTTCTCCCGGTGAATCGCTCCACTGTATGGTTTAACACAGGAGCCTGAGTGTGTTCACGTTCACTTACAAACACATCACCATGAGCAGGATTCTGTAACTTACCAGTTAGCTGTTGCATGTTCTTTAGACTCTTTAATATCAGCAACTCGTTTACTGTAACTACAGGGAGAAAAGGACATGTGATTATTTACTGCAGGAACAACAACAGACAATCAGACCGTGCATGAGAACAAACTGCCATGCAAATCATTTTAAAGTGTTTCTGTAGGACTGGTTATGTTCTAGCAAAGTGTCTAGGAAGAAGCAGGGCGGGTGGCATGTAGTTCAGCAAATGATAGAGGTGAAATGCTTCTGTCAAGGCAGCTTGGAAAAGAAGCAAATGTATGGATGTTTGGTGTCAGCAGTTCTCCTCACTGCTCTCCTCTTTGCACTGATGAAGCACACATCCTTGTTTTTGGTGAATTCAGAGCTGATGAACTTCTGGACCACTGACTGCAGTTTGGTCTTACAGATGGAAGAGCCTGTGAGGAAACATTGATGTTAAAGTAACTGGTCTATAACCCTCATTCCTGGTAGCGGGTCCATTTTGCACACAAAGAAGGTTTTTTTGGAGGTATGAGGAAATCTGTAATACCTGTAATAAGGTTAGAAATAAGGGGGAAATACAGGAGCTTGTTATCATAAGATCTTGTTGTCATAAGGAGCAGTGTTATAACACAGGACACAGTGTGCTTCAGATGCATTCTTGGCCTGATGCTTGCTGAAGATACTCTAAATGTTATCCTGTTTCACTAATCATTTATGGCAGTAAAGGTAGTTCTGTTGGTTTGCCGGATCATGTCTATACAAGGAGCTCCAAACATCTCTGCTGTTTTTTTCTGCTAAGTCGTTTTCCAAATGTTCCTTATATATGGCCTGTATAGCTCTAATTGTGCTATTAATCTGATGATTCCTTCCTGTAAGATCTTTAGGCTTGGCCTTTATTGATCTGAGCATCCTCAGTTCTTTAGGAAATCATGGCTTCTCATTGTTGTACCTCACCACGGTCTTCTTACCCTCCCATTGCCTCCCAATTAGTGAATTCCAGGACTTCCCTCAATCTCTACACAGCCTCAGGTGTCCAGTGCTTCAGACTTCTTTAGTATGTGTACAAGTCCAGTGTCATCCGAGTTACAAAGCATTCTCTGTGAAAAGGAACAGAATGCCCCTTTTATGGTGGCTCAGAAATGGTCAAAGGTCTTTTCACCTCAAGTGGTTTGGATGATCTGCTAAGAGTTGTTGATCATGTAACAGTGGATTTTCTAGATGATGGCTTTGCTCCTGGAGAATGAGCCTGAGATTTCACTAGGCTTCACCTGGGATCAAAGATGAATATTACTTTCGCAAGTACAGTGCCTTACAGTGGCGGCTGGTGCAAAAAAAATTTTTTGGGGGGCGCAAACAAAATTAAAATTAAACTTTTAATACTCACCTGTAAATAGATATTTATCAGGTGATTATGCGTTGATCATTACTCCTAGTATAAAATAAAGGCATGACTCACATCGCATCCAGTCAGCAGCTCCGCTTGCCATAAGAAGTGCTGGAAGACTCGTTGAGAATGGTCCAATCACATGAGCCCAAATATTTAAAAACAATATTGATTCGCTAAGAACAAACGTGGGAGGGTTCAGGGCGCACAGTGCTGCGCCCGAAGGATGATGTGAAAAGATCCAATCAGAGCTCAGACTCAAGTCACATGCTTTTCAAAAATATACGTGTAATGTACATAGACACTCGTTTGTCCGGCGCCCCGCGTACACGAACACAAATGAACGTAATACAGTTTAGATTTTTTTTTTATTGCAAATAAATTATATTAAGAAATACAGCGGAATATTATGACCAAATCACTTTATTTCATTATTACAATTAGTAATTATTATGTTAAATAATTACATTTTAAAGTAGCATTCTTCTCTGCCTAACTTTAAGGGGGGTGGCGCCCCTGCGCCCAGTATTGACCGGCCGCCACTGGTGCCTTATAGTGAATTAAAAAGGCACTGGTGCACCAACCGATGTTAACATAAAAGCACAACCCCAAGGGGTCTAGAGCCAAAGAGTGCAGACCTGAGAAACAGGTATTAATTCTAGAGGAGCGTTCTCCTTTAGTGTCAGAAGATCTTTTTATCTAATGAAAAGATATTTTTACCTTCCATCAGCACAATAATTCAGAGTAAAGACATGAAATGAAGTAGTGTATAACGAGCAAGACAAGTAAAAAAGACAGGAAAATAGATACAGTAGATACAGTAAATAAAGTCTCTCACCCTTTGATGGAGTCGAAATGGTCCTCAGACAGTTTGTGGATGTTAATAACTTCATCTCTGATGAGTGTAACGTAAAACCCGCTGCGTAAAGCCATCTTCCACAAATCCAGAGATGCAGCGTTTGGGGCCAGACTACTGTGGCACAACAGGAATCCCACTAAAACACACACACACACACACAGAGCTTCACTAATCACAGTTCACTGAGAACTGCAGAGAAAATATTTAGATTCGATGAAACTGAGGATAGTTACTTTCATTTAAGAATAAACCAGAACATTTTTTTTTAAGTTTCTGATTAGTAACGACCCTGAGAGCACTGACTACACACACAGTTTACCAAACCTTAAAAATTATTTTTAAAATGAATGATTTATTTTATTTAAAATCTGGTATAAAACTTTTAAATAAATACAGACTGTAAAATATTTATTGTATTAAAAGAAAAACACTCACAAATGATCCAGCGCTCCATCACCTCCAATGATAAATACTCACACGCCATCTGTATCACACACACACACACACACACACACACACACACACACACACACACACACAATAAATGTGTCGCTGGTTTCGGGTTCAATCACAGCTGTATTATAATATTATAATGAAATGGCAATGAACCATGTCACTGGGGTTAATCACGGCTGTATTATAAGATATTAATAAGATGGTAATAAACCATGTCGCGGGTCTCCTGATTAATCATAGCTTTATTATAATATTATAAAGAGATGTTAATGACCTTAATGATGACGTGTCGCTGGTCTCCAGGTTAATCACGTTTTTATTATAATATTATAATAAGACAGTAATAAAACATGTTGCTGGTCTTAGGGTTAATCGCGACTATATTATAGTATTATAATGAGATGGTAGTGACCGTGTCGCTGGTCTCTGGGTTAATCATGGTTGCTGGGGTGTTGATGATGCTCAGAAGCTGAGCGCTGCGCCACTGCTCTGCCTGCAGGTTCCTTCGTGGATAAACATACTGCAGTGATAGCAGAGCCTCTGTCACTGACTAACACATACAATACAAACAAAAACACGCGCACACACACACACACACACACACACACACACACACACACAGAGTGTTAGGATGATGGCTGATTTAGAATGATGGGTGAAGCTAAAGTCAAGTAGGTGTGTGTGTGTGTGTGTATGTGTGTGTGTGTGTGTGTGTGTGTGTGTGTGTGTGTGTGTGTTAGTATGTGTGTATACCTTAGTATGTGGTCCAAATTCCTCTGTGAGTTTTTTTAGGGGATTTTCATACTCTATGATCATTTGCCCGAGGCGAGGGAACGATGGGTCACTGCAAAAATATCAGAATGATGTTGAAAGCCCGCCATAGTGTGCTTGTGTGTGTGTGTGTGTGTGTGTGTGTGTGTGTGTGTGTGTGATCAACTAACCTGCTGCCATTAGAGAGCTCATATGCACAGTTGTACATGCCGATTAGAGCTTTTCTATCCTCTATGCGAGACAGCATGAGAATGACAGAGGTGTAGGTGATGATAAGGTCCAGGTAATTCTTAGTGAAGTCAAAGTTCACGGCCTGGAGCAGAACATTTAGTACATTTAGATCTGTCTGTCTATCTATCTATCTATCTATCTATAGCAACTGTTCAAGAACCAGAGTTACTGAGAGCTTCAGGAAAATAATCTCTTCACTTACGATGTTGAAGTAGCACTGGCAGGCATCAATGGTGTTCAGAACCTCATAAACATGATCCTATATTGTCACACACACACACACACACACAAATACATACTTAGTGTGGAATTACTATTAGTTTGGAATTCCGTAGTGAGGTTATTAAAGTGATGGTGGTTCCTGTTTGAGCTCCTGCAGTGTCTCACCCTGAATTCCATCACATCAATGAAAGAGTCATAGAAGCTGCTCAGGGCCTCCAGCACACCAGACTTCTGCTTCTGAATGCTACTGAGCTGCTGCTGTAGGGCCACACAAACACACACACACACACACATTCAGCTCACAGCTACACAGTACGACACAACACTACATACAAATAACACAAGACTATACAACATTCTTTGTGTTAATATTTCTGTATTAGTGTCTGTGCTGTGTTAAAAAAATTGTGTGTGTGTGTGTTATTGTGTGTAACTGTTTGGGTTGTGCTGCGTGTGTGTGTGTGTGTGTGTGTGTGTGTGTGTGTGTGTGTGTGTGTGTGTGTGTGTGTGTGTGTGTGTGTAAATTACACTTCCTCCTCTGAAGTCAATGTTGGGAAACTTCCTGTTGATGAATTTTATGGCAGGTTCCATGGATTTATCTGAGAAAAAGGCGGGTCGGCGATTCGCATCTGCACACGTCTGAGAGGGACGAGAGAGAGACATGTTCTAATGACTAAAGCAAATGTTTGTTACACAGAAGTATAAAGGTTCCTCTTCTCCTTCATGCACTGACTGAACTCTGTGTGTGTGCTGAGGATTAATCGCATTCTGTTTCTGTGTGAAAAAAGGAAACTGTAAGTACAAATGCTGACACACATACTCACACACACATCATGTGGGACTGGACTGGATTGCATTTATCACATTACTAAGCTGGACTCACTGGAGAGCAATGCTACAAGCATTGCTCTCACACACTACGAGAGAGAGAGAGAGAGAGTATGTGTGTGTGTGTGTGGTTTGTGTCGAGCTGCCGCTGGTTTCCTGTTTGCACTTCCTTTTTTAATTTTCTGCTCTGAATTACACTCTTTAAACCATTTAGCACCTAAACAAATGTACATTTTATTTTATTTCACACACACACACACACACACACACACTTAACAGTACTCTGATATGCATATTAACAAGATCCAATTGTAAACGTTAATATTAACAAACTGATGGATCTGAATAAAGACTTTTTGTTTAGCGCTCCTCATTAAATCTGTATTTTCAAACACACAGAAATTAATTAGAAACAAAGTGTCCAATTAAAAACATAAAAACTTAATTATAGTCATACGTGTGCTTTGTAAATGTTCTAACTGTAGATTCATCATGTTCCTGTTTTCTGGGGCGTTGGTGACAAGGCCTTGCAAGACCATTTCTATATATTTTTATGATAATATTTTTTTAGTAATCAAATATTTCTGACCTTTTTGATATGATTCATGCGAATTAACACTCCTCTTCCCCGCTCGTTTAAAACCACCAGTTTCTCTGCCAGTTTTAGTTGGTAAGCCATGATCGACACACATATACACAAACACACATATATATACGAACACACAGACGAACAGAGTGGAACCCTATAGCCACACCTACATTGAAGAGGAGGAGCCAGTTATGAGAATGAGCACTCCATGTGCGTGGCATTAAGGTTATTATAAACACTAATATAACATAAATGTTTATTTCTATTATCCATAAGTTATTCTGTAGTGTTAGCAAATGAAATGTTGTAACAATAGAACCAATAATAGCTTATCTGTAAAATACATGTATGAATAGAATATATAGAATAACTCAATATACACACAATTATATTACAGTTATAATGTCCGTATATCAGAATTTTTATTCTCATTTCCAGCTGCAGTCAATCTTTCGCAGGCAGTCGCTCAGCTGCAGGTGGAAAGCCTGTTCCCATTTGTTTATCCTAGGTAGGCTGATGCACAGATGTATATGTTAGACTCCGCCTACGTCATGGCCTACGTCAGGTAGGAATTATATCAGTACATATCTATACTGATCATGTGTTGGTAGTCTGTCTTCTGTGTGTGTGTGTATGTGTGTGTGTGTGTGTGTGTGTGTGTGTGTGTGTGTGTGTGTGTGTGTGTGTGTGTGTGTGTGTGTGTGTGTGTGCGTGCGTGTGTGTGTGTGTTTGATGGGTTGTCAGTAACACATGCAAACGTAGCCCATCTCTGTTTTATTATTCAAGTCAATGGAAATTGAAATAAATTGATCAGGAACATTGATTTATGCGCATATAAACTTTTCTCATGATTTATAAATAATGCCTAGTGTGGACCGGCTCACAACGGTTTTTCATTTTTATAAAGTAGGTCCCTAGGACAAAAATGTTTTTGGGAGACATTTGCTGTAAATCACACTGTTGTAATCTGTAAACACCAGCACCTTGTGTTTGTTCACGAGTGCTGTGATTTTGGGTATGGTTTGGTGTGCCTCTTGGTGAGGTTTAGTAAAAAAAAAATTGGGGAGGTGTTTTAACACACTCACACCTGCACTACTGGTGCCTTTTTTTTTTTTTACTGCTTTTTCCCATTTTATGACACTGTATTTGCTAGAGGCAAAACAAAGGGACATGTGAAGCAAACATGAATCACCTTCTGTTGTCCTGCTGGGACATGTGCCAGAATTGAAGGAGTAATGGCTCTTAAAGGAGGTTTATCATCTGTCATTGCCAGTTAAAACCCGGGGTGTTTTAAGTTCGAAGTCAATGCAGCCTCCTACCAGGAGATTGTAGAGCACTTCATGCTTCCATCTGATGACAAGCTTTAAGGAGATGATGATGTCCTTTTAAAGCTGGATTTGGCACCTGCCCACAGTACCAAAACTACCACTAACAGTGTATTAGTGTATTTGTTTAGGTGCTGGTTTGCTGACATGATATAACTGTGCTTGACTTGTCTGCCAACTCACCTTACCTGAACCCTACAGTATAGAGAATCCATGGAATATTGTCAAGAGGAAGATGAGAAACACTCAACCCAACAATACAGATGAGCTGAAGGCAGTCATCAAAGCATCTTGGTCTTCAGTAGTGTCACAGACTGATCGCCTGCATGCCAGACCCCACTTATGCAGTAATTTGTGCAAGTACTGAGAGCATACATTCACTTAAGTTCATAATTTCTATATTGTAAGTAATTCTTTGATTGATCTTAATTAATATTTTAATATTTTGAGACACTATATATTTGTTTTATTTTCATGAGCTGTAATCAATAAAATAAAAAAAGAAAAGGCTTGAAAAATGTCACTACATGTAATGAATCAAGAATGAATCAAGAGCTTTACTTAAAAAAAAAAAAAAAAAGTAAGGACTTTCCTTTTTCCACAATTGAAAATATTTGTATCAGGACCATTGAGTGTTGCTGTATTTACAAATTCAACGTTTGGCCTGATGATCATTACCTAGATTTTTATGAGTCTTGCTTTTACTAACAGCAAAGGGGTCTATATTAGTGTGTTTATAGGCGTATCAGTATAGGAGTTGTAAAGCCTTTTTGTAGTGGGCACGGAGTCACGGACATGCAGAGCCACAGATACAGTAAAACAGGTGCGCTTTTTTTTTACAGTGGTGTAAAGTGACACGGTTTCTTCTGTGAGTTAAATGACTATTTACAGTGTGTAGGCGAAGGGAGTAAGGTGCAGAAGACGCAGTCTGCAGCCAGCGGTCCATGCTCAGGTGTCTCACGGTTGAGGGCTGCCGGGCCCGGTGCAGAGGTGCGGCGGCTCCTTTTTGCCTGCGAACAGTAGCTCCCACCGGTACCCGAGTCTGCCAAAAGAACAGAACACACATGTAAGTCACTATGCTTATTCTCTCCCCTCACTGGCACGCGCCGACAGGATCCTTTCATCTGGAGCGGTCGACAGGTGGAGGGTAGGTTCCCTCCTGTGGCTGATTCTGAATGGTGGCGCCACACCCCTTTATGGGATATTGAGTGGTTTGTCTTGGGCGAGCAAGGAAGTTTTCTCTTCCTATGTGCACTGGCTGTAAGCCTGTCGCCACAGAGTGTATTGGTGTATTTGTGTATAGGTGTGTCAATGCGTGGGTGTAGGTGTCAATTGGTGTTTTAGTGCATCATTGTAGGAGTGACACTGAAAGAGTGTATCAATGTATCAGTCTATTAGTGTATCCGTGTTTTGGTGTTTCAGTGAATTGGTGTATTAGTGTATGGATGTATTTTTATATAGGTGAATCAGTGTTTTAGTGTAAGGGTGTATCAGTGTATGGGTGTATCAGTTTGCAGGTTTACATAGTGGCTATTCTGCTTGTTCTCAAGTTAATTTTGGCATTACACAGGGTTCGTTTTTAGGGCCACTGCTTTTTCTCTTTACATGCTTCCTTTGGGCAACATAATTCGTAATTATAATGCGGCCATGGTAGTTTCACTAGTGTGCTGATGACACAAAGGTGTATGTGTGAAGGACATAAGAGATTGTTAATTAACTTCCTTCTGCTTAATCCTGACAAGACAGAAGTTCTGATACTAGGAGCACATGCAGCTAGAAGCAAGTTTTCTGATCACACTGTAACTCTGGATAATATTACCAGGATAGCATTCTTTCATCTTAGAAATATTGCCAAGATAAGAAATATATTGTCACTGAACAATGCAGAAAATTTTGTTGCAATGCATTAGTGTCTAAATAAGAAAAAAAATAATAATCATCTTAAAGGGGAAACATATTAGGTGGTCATTAAAGTTTCCACCCAGGCAGGTACGGCTAGCTTCAGCTGTACACAACTCAGTGCTACAGTAGCTTAAATAACCTCATATATAAAAAGTTGAAAAAGAAAACAGAACCATAGGGGTGTTTGGCAATAAGGCTCCAAAACACATGTCTGTCGTGGCACTGTTTATCTTATAAAAGATAAAACAGAACATAGAGCATTATGTTATGGAACTCCAAAGTGTTCAAAATTAAATAAATAAATAGGACATGATGAAATAAATAACTCTATGAATAAATAAGACACAGATATGTAATATGAGAATGATATTGTGAAATAATGGAACACATTTTGAAAAAAAGCTTATTATTGTGAAAAATATTGCTCTCTGCTATATAAATTTACTTATTATTATGAAATAATAATTAAATTATTATTTAATTTTAAATAAGAGGCATTTTATTAAATTCCAGCTGTTTTTATTCCAAAATGTCATTTTTTCAAAGTCAGTATTTATTTCAAAATCCCGTTTTTCCCGATGGCCTATTTATTTCATAATGCAACTTTTCAGCATAATGAGTCGTTCTGTCAATCAAGAGCGATAGGGCGGAGCCAGCTGTGTGATTGGTTGCTCCTTTATTCAGACGTAAGTATCAGCGCATGAAGTATCGATTTAGGTCTAATAGTGCAATACGTGTCCTATGCAGTAGGTGGCATAACAGTGTCAACTGCACTGTAAACCCTAAAGCTCAAAGTAATTAAACACATTGAGTACTGTTAACTTCAATTATTGCAATTAGGTCAAATTAATAGACCTTTTTGAGTATTTATGAGTTTGTATAAATGAAACTTTTCAAGTTAGCTGAACAAATGTGATATTTTATGAAATTGTAAGTACTTAAGTAACAGTAACTGTCACTTTAAACTTCCACCAACATAAACTCTATAGAGCACTGGTGGTTCAGTGGTAGGCGTTTCGCCTGCCATGCGGAAGACCCAGGTTTGATTCCTGGGCTGGATTGTCTGCAAAAATTTATTTGATTTGCACAAGTTCAACAAACTAAAAAAATTATAGTTTTGTTTACTTAAAATTGGAAACATAATTACTTAAAAAAAAATTGATGTAACTGATTACCTCAAATATTTTGAGTTTTGACAACTTAACCGTGTCTACAGTGTGGTAAATTATCCCTCTCTATCTGATCTGCTAAAATGAGCAGAACTGACTGGAGTTCACACACGCCATCTTCCGTGACTTTTGACCTAGCACCAGGGGCAGACTGGGACCAAGAAGTGGCCCTGGACTTCCTGGCCCACCGCAGCCCACCACGCCCCACATCATAATACATTGACTCATTAATGTGGAGATTTATTTTTAACACAACTTACTAGAATAAAAATATAATGCAATACAGAAATAAATATTTTTTAAGCATATTATTTGAAATATCACTGAACATATATTGGGTCATGTTTATAAAACAAATGAAAGAACATTAAGACAAACAACATATAAAACTATAAAGACAATATTTTAGCTAGTCAGGGCTAATCATCTTGATGCAGTCAGTGTACGATATACCACTTATCATTGTAAGCTGCAAGTGCAGCAGAGTCAGTGATGATGAACCAGTGCCTGCTAATGACCAACACCTCTCCCCTGAACAGGTCGTCTGGAATAATATCAGTAGCAGCATCAGCTCATGCTAGTAATTATTGTAGTCAATATTAATTAAAAACAATATTTTCTCAGCCTTATTTTGAATTAATATTGACTACAATAATAATAAAAATGAGTAACTAGTTTACTAGCCCGAACTAATGCTGCCTCTGATTTTGTTCCAGTTTACCTGTTCAGTTGATTCCCATCCTTTTCACTTGGCTCGGTTATAGAAGGGGAGAGGTGCTGGTCAACATCATCACTGACCCTGAGGCTGCGTGTTTCAGAACAGGTAATGGAATAGGATTACAATATATTCAATTCACACAAACTGTGCCGCTTTGCGCCGGATAGCCGGGAAATAAAGAGCTCAGAGCCAACAATAGCGTTCAGCACAAAACCTTTATCAGCCTTTTTCAGCGTCACAACATTATAATACAAAACATGAAGTAAAAGTACAGAAAAGGGTTTTAAAAAATTAGCATTTCGGGGGGAGCAGCACACCTCAGCTCCTACTCCGTTCTCTCCTCCTCACGCGCGCACCTCCTCACGCACACACCTCCACAGAGCGCACTCCGTACATACATAACACAACATAGTAGTGTCCGTTACAAAACACACGCTCTTTGTCGGCGGCGACCGTACGATCAACGTACTCATCTATCTGCGTAAAAAAGAGATGCAATAGTATGGTTCCGTCATTTTTACAATAAATTTTACGTACTGACTGGACCGGCCCGCATTGGCCAGCGGCCCACCGGGAAAACGCCCAGAGCTCCAGATGGCCAGTCCGCCTCTGCCTAGCACGTTGTTGCTAGCTGTAACGGCGGTCCGCGGAGCAGGTATCCAGGGAAACTAATCGATGTTAAAAGATCAGCCAATAGGCCCGCAGGTCCAACCCACTGGCACTGATTGACAGAACGACTCATTCTGCTGAAAAGTCGCATTATGAAATAAATAGGCCATCGGGGAAAAAGGGGTTTTAAAATAAATACTGACTTTGAAAAAACGACATTTTGGAATAAAAACAGCTGGAATTAAATAAAATGCCTCTGCAATAATCTCTGTTATTGGGAAAAATAATGACCATGATAATAATTCATAATAATAAGTAAATGTATATAGCAGAGAGCAATATTTTTCACAATAATAAGCTTTTTTTCAAAATGTGTTCCATTATTTCACAATATCATTCTCATATTACATATCTGTGTCTTATTTATTCATTTATTTCATCATGTCCTATTTATTTATTTAATTTTGAAAACTTTGGAGTTCCATATTATGTTGGTCTTACACATCATTTCAACATTCAAAACTTTTAAACCAACCTACAAGTTACACTCAACTTATTAACAGTACCCAGAGGTGGGTAGTAACAAGTTACATTTACTCCCTTACATTTACTTGAGTAACTTTTTTGGGGAAAAAAATGTATTGACCGCGTTTTAGTAGTTTTATTGGACCCTACTTTTTACTTTTACTTGAGTAAATTTGTGAAGAAGAAACGCTACTCTTACTCTGCTACATGCGTCTCTATCTAATCATTTCTAATCATTTACTGTAAACATGCAGCCGGTAGATCTACCAAATGATTGTTTCATGAATCAGACATAGCAACAATAATCACATGACTCTGTTTGATCAATCAGGTCAGGCGGAATAGTGGGGAAAAAACCTTCAGCCGGTGTTCTATAAATTCATCCTACCTGTGAATCTGTCCTACCTACGCTCACTGCGCATGCGCAAACAAAAGTTTCCTCATGTTTTTCTAATTTTGCGGAACACCATGCTGCTACTAGTGGGATTTTGTGGTAAGTGTCCAATCTTGCGGTGAGAATAGAATGTTTTTTTCATGTTTGTGTGATTATATGTTAACTTTAATTGTACATATAATGTTACTTTAACAGTTTATGAATATCTAAGTATATTTCAGTACAGAATTAAGTGTTAATGTGTTCATGAGCCCTTGGAAAATAGACGGCACATTGCATAACCCAAATGTAAAACCCAGAACTGAAATAACTTGCAATGGGAGATGAAAGTAGTGTCATGAGCCAGCACAACCAACCCAGAACCCAGGTCATAACAGGTCAAACCAAGGTTTTCCACGCTCCCTGAGTTGATGACCTGAGTGCACCTGCTACTAATCTGGCATTCTACTCTCTGCTTTAAAAGGACACCGAAAGTTCCACTCATTGCCTATGTATTTTACTTGTGTGCCTTTCGTTCCGTTTCTCTTGCGATTTCTCCTAGTGCTTTATTTCTGTGTTGTGTCTCATCCAATTTCTGGATTCTGTCTCGTGCCTAGCCCTTTGGATTATTTCTCTCCGTGTATCTCCCAATGTGTATGACCTCGTCTGCTTAACGACTTTGATCTTGGACCGTGGATTTCTCTGCTCTCACTGCTGGATAAAGATTACCAACACTGCTTTGTTTTACAGGCCTTCCGCCATCTTTACTTTGAAACTGTCATCGGATCTCTCAGGTGTTCAACCCCGCCTGTCCCTTCTACCTCCATTCACACTGTCTCTTTCAACCTGTGTGTTTGTTCTTGTGGATATTTCCGTGTCCGCGGACCGTTACACTCAGGAGTGTAATGTTGGGGGGGGCGCTGTAGCGCGAACGTGATGCGGACGCGTTTTTAGTGAGCTCCTCGCAGGTGAAATTTCAAGTAAATAATAAACAGACTCGGATGTTTATTTTATATATTTTCTGACCACAGTGTGATTTATGAACACATATTCGCGCAAAATTAGTGGATACCGTTTGTAAAATGGCAGCTCCTGGCAGCAAACGAGGTGGCTATGAGACGCGGGCTAGCACGGCTAGCTCGGCTGACCCTAGAGGTAGTCACGAGGGGGACTCGCTCACTGCCGAAATGTTCAAGCAGTCACTTGAATCCTTAAAAAATGACATTTGTGTCAAGATTGAGTGTGCGATCAGCGGTCTACAAACAGACATAAATGGTGTTAAAGAAGAGTTTACATCGGCTGTTGCCTCAATACAGCAATCGCTTAGCACGCAAGATGAGCGGCTGCGAGCCGTAGAGGATTCAGCGACGGTTGCGAGTGATACCCTTGTGCGCCTTGAAACGACGGTGGCCAAACTTCAAACCGAGGTTAACGCTTTGTCTTTGAAGTGCGAGGATCTGGAGAGCAGATCAAGGAGAAATAACATCAGACTGATCGGAATCAGTGAAGGAGAAGAGGGCAACCGCCCCACAGAATTTGTTTCAAACTTACTCCGCGACCTGTTGGGCTTGGAAGAGAAGCCGCTTCTCGACCGAGCCCACAGGTCACTCCAACCAAAGCCCAAGCCCGATCAGCCACCCAGACCCTTTATTATTAGAGTTCACTTCTTCCACGTTCGTGAACAGATTCTCCAAACTGCGCGCCAAAATGGAAAGCTGACCTACAAGGGAAAATCTGTCTTTCTTTTTCCCGATCTTACCTCTAACGAGGCAAAGAAGAGAGCGGCTTTTGGTGAAGTGCGCAAACACCTACGTAATGTCCAAGGAGCTCGATTCGGATTTCGTCATCCTGCCAGATTTCGTATTACACTTCCAGGTAACTCAGAGCAGCTCTTTACAGATCCTCATAAAGCGATGGAGTATGTAAAAAGCACCAAGACCGTCGACGCGAACGGAACTACAGTTTTGCCTTAGTAACTTTTGGTGGGAACTCCGTTCTATTTGCTGTCTTTCAAGGACAATCGTCCACCTCGCAGGTTTGCAAGGTATTCTCCTCTGCAGTGATCTAGAAGGATTCACACTTTGCTTTGACAAAGTGCCTCGTGTTACTTTTCTTTTATTACTTTTATTAGTACTCACTTAAATTACTGTTTAATTTCGAAGTATGCCTCGACAAGTGTGCTACTTTATTTAGTTATTAATGCTATTATTCTTATTATTATTACCTTTTTTTGGCCTGTATGGTGTGTAGCTTGTCTGAAACGAGTTATTATTATTATTATTACAATAATAACAATATTATTACTGTTATTATTATTATTATACTTATAATTATTTTGTTAAGGTAAACACCTATGTTGTAGTCTGTAAGTTTAATCTATGTTGGCTCACCTGACGATACGCTTAGTTCTTTTTTTGTTTGTTTTTTGCGTATCTTAGACGGAAAGTTCATCGTCTGCGTTTTCTTGTATCATATGGGGATTTGCATGCACCAGGTTCAGGGAGGTGTTGAAGTGGGTGGGGGTTATAGGTTTGTGGGTTTGTTTGTTTGCTTGTTTGTTTTTTCCTCTCTCCTTTTCAAGATGTTGTGGCTACATTTTATTGGTTGCACAATCAATTTTTTTTTTTGTACATTTTCAATATCTCTGTATACATCTGTAATATTTTTCTCTCACCTTTACATCTATAAACAGAGTCATTAATTTTGTAAGCTGGAATGTAAAAGGTCTTGGCCGTCCTTCTAAGCTTAACAAAGTGATAACTCACCTGGATGGTTTACAAGCTAAAATTGTCTTTTTACAGGAGACCCATCTTAATATCTCTGACCATGCTAAATTGCGTAGAAGATGGGTGTCTCAATCTTTCCATTCCTTATTTTCTAGTAGAGCAAGGGGAGTTGCTATCCTTATTCATAAAGATATTTCTTTTAACCCCTCAGATGTGCTGGCTGACCGCAACGGCAGATACATCATAGTATCTGGGCTATTGTTCAACACACCGGTGATATTGGCTAATATTTATGCACCTAACTTTGATGATGATAAATTTTTTACTAAGTTTTTTTCTGCTATACCAAATTTGCACTCAAGTTATTTATTCATCGGGGGAGATCTCAATCTTTGTTTAAATCCTCAACTCGACAGAACTTCTCAACGAGGAGCAGCCCTCTCAAAGTCAGCAAAAATAATCAATTCTTTTCTTAATGATTATGCAGTTACAGACATTTGGCGATTTCTAAACCCATCTACACGTGGCTATTCTTTCTTTTCTCATGTTCATCAATCTTTCTCTCGCATTGATTACTTTTTAATTGATAACAAGCTCCTGTCATTGGTTCAACATTGTGCTTACAATGCAATTGTCATTTCAGACCATGCGCCTCTTACCTTAGGCCTGAGGTTTGAATGTAGGTACATGCAGCGCCCACCTTGGAGGCTGAATGTTCGACTGCTAACTATTGAGGACTTTGTCCAGACTATTTCTTCCCAAATAGACTTTTTTGTTAGAGTAAATGCTACCCCAGATGTAACGCACAGCACATTTTGGGAAACATTCAAAGCCTATATTAGAGGCCAAATTATATCTTATATGTCATTTGAAAAGAACAAACTGAGGAGGTCTATGGCGGGTCTGACAGATCGCATCTCGCAGTTAGAAAATCAATATATAAGTAGTCCTTCATCCGTAATACTTAAAGAATACCTTCTCTTAAAATCTGATTTCGACACCCTTTCTACTGCTGTTACTGAGGAGATGTTGATTAAATCAAGACATGCTTTTTATGAGTATGGGGAGAAGGCAAATAGGCTCTTGGCCCATCAGCTTAGGCAGTCCTCTGCTTCCCATATTATACCAGCCATTAAAACACATAATACCTTACTGTCAGATCATCGTGAAATCAATAACTCATTTTTGGAATTTTATCGGTTACTGTATTCTTCTGAGCAAACCTCTGGTTACGAAGACTTTCATAACTTTTTTAAAGATTTCTCATTACCTCATGTCAAAACTGATGCTATGCAATTTTTGGATGGCCCCATTTCTTTAGATGAGGTTTGTGATGCCATTTCAGCCATGCAATGTGGCAAAAGTCCTGGCCCAGATGGTTTTCCGGCTGAATTTTTAAAGAAATTTTCTGGACAAGTAGCTCCCCTTTTGCTAAATATGTACAATGAATCATTCGATCAAGCCTGTCTTCCCCAAACTCTGCGGGAAGCTTCAATTTCCTTAATTCTGAAAAAGGACAAAGATCCCCATATGTGTAGTTCATACCGTCCAATATCTCTTTTGAACGTTGACGTAAAAATTCTAGCCAAAATTCTTGCTTCACGATTAGAAACAGTTCTTCCTAATATTATTTCTACTGACCAAACTGGCTTTATTAAAAATAGATTTTCATTCTTTAATGTCAGAAGATTACTTAACATCCTCTATCATCCTATGTCTTCATCAACGCCTGAAGTCCTGATATCACTTGACGCAGAAAAGGCATTTGACAGGGTGGAGTGGGACTATTTATTTCACACTCTTGAAATGTTTGGTTTCGGAGCAAATTTTATATCTTGGGTTAAACTCTTATATAAAGTCCCACTTGCCTCTGTCCACACTAACAATATCTCTTCCGCATATTTTCAGATTAATCGAGGCACAAGACAGGGCTGCCCTCTGTCGCCTCTTTTGTTTGCAGTCGCAATAGAGCCTCTGGCCATTGCTTTGCGCCAGAATTCAAAAATAGCTGGTATAATCAGAGGAGGACAAGAGCATAAAGTTTCTCTGTATGCAGATGACTTGATTTTATATATTTCTGACCCGTCTAATTCCCTGCCTCACGTCCTTAAAATTTTCGATATATTCGGAAAGCTCTCTGGCTATAAATTAAATTTACAAAAAAGTGAAATGTTTCCTATTAATAATGCCGCCCGTGAGCTCCCTACTACTTCTTTCCCTTTTAAAGTTTCCCACTCATTTACATACCTTGGTATACACATCCCTAATTCTTTTTCTAAACTTTTTGCTGAGAACTTTCCTCGTTTATTGGAGCGGGTTGAACAGGATTTAAAGCGGTGGGCACGGCTCCCATTATCAGTTGCAGGTCGAATAAATTCTATTAAAATGAATGTGCTGCCTAAGTTCACATATCTGTTTCAGTGCATTCCAGTGTTTATACCCAATTCATTTTTCCGTAAGCTGGATAGCGCTCTCGGTTCATTTATATGGAATGGAAAACCTGCTAGAATACGTAAAAGTCTTCTGCAACGTCCTAAGTCATTGGGTGGAATGTCGTTGCCTAATTTTCAATGTTACTATTGGGCCTCAAATATTCGTCCTATACTACACTGGCTATATGAAGATCCTGGGGCTAATGCCTTATCATGGATCGCCATTGAATCAGCCTCATGCTTGCCTTCTTCCCTAGCAGCTTTAGTTTACGCTCCTCTTTCCTTTCCTTGCGAAAATTTTATTAAAAATTCACTTGTAAGATCTACTATTAAAATTTGGAAACAGATGAGACGTCATTTCGGATGGCAAACTATGTCCCCTAAATCTCCTATTAATTCTAATCATGTCTTCAATCCTTCAATAATTGATAAATCTTTTAAGTCTTGGAATGCTAAAGGTATTAGGGTAATTAATGATTTGTACTATGAGGGGGTTTTCTGTTCATTCCAGCAGATGTGCGAGCAGTTTCATATTCCTAAAAATCACTTTTTCCGCTACCTCCAAATTCGTGACTTTGTGCGTAAAATGTTTCCTCAGTTTCCTGCCCCGCCTCCATGCTCTCCATATGATCATATATTGGAGGACCCTCTAAGATGGAAAGGCATCGTATCAATACTTTATTGCAAAATCTTGGCCCCACTCCACATATCCCTTTCCCAAATAAAAGCTTGGTGGGAAGAAGACTTAGAAATAGTTATTTCTGATGAGGACTGGGAAGCAGCATTATATAGAATACACAAGTCTTCAGTATGTGCAAGACAGGGACTTCTACAGTGCAAAATTGTACACCGTGTACATTGGACAAAGTTAAAACTATCCAAGCACTTTCAGGATGTAGATCCTGCTTGTGATCGCTGTAGGTTTTCCCCAGCCTCTCATGCACATATGTTTTGGTCCTGTACAAAGCTTAGGGGTTTCTGGTCCATCATTTT
This sequence comes from Clarias magur, assembly GCA_013621035.1. Lineage (NCBI taxonomy): Eukaryota > Metazoa > Chordata > Actinopteri > Siluriformes > Clariidae > Clarias > Clarias magur. The sequence continues at coordinate 4,914 of QNUK01000881.1, read as the reverse complement.
TGAAACTCTCTCTGGTTTTTTAGGGAAATCGATCTCCCCTTGCCCATTGATAGCCCTTTTTGGAATTACTCCTGCATCATATAATTTTACAAAGATACAATCTGATTGTATAGCTTTTATTATGTTGTTAGCCAAACGACTAATATTGCTGAAATGGAAGGATAGGAAGCCTCCAACACCAACACAATGGATTCGTGATGTCCTCTTTTTTCTAAAGTTAGAAAAAATCAAGCATTCTCTAAGAGGCTCATCTAGCCAGTTTCATAAAGCTTGGAACCCTTTCAAACAATATGTCAGAGAACAGGTTTCACTGTCAGATATAGACTAATTTTACTTCCAGAATTCTCTCTTTTTTTTTATGACATTGATTGTGCATTTTTACTGTTTTCTAAACCACGCTTCTAATTATCTTAATTATTGTTATTATTTTTATTTTATTTTATTTTTTATTACTATTACTATACATGTATATAATTTCTCAATTGAATCAAGTTATTGTCGTCTGTTCTGCTTTGTTTTCTGTTTTGTAATGTTGTATAAAAAAATTTAAAAAAAGGAGTGTAATGTTGCCATCCACGGATCTCTTTTCCCAGGCAGAATAACTAACCAAAGATCAGGCGTGCGTTCGCTCATACTCTGCCTTTGCCTTCATTCACAGACACATGATCTTTTGGAAATCCCATCTTGCGCTGTAATTCCGGGTTTGTGTTGATTCCCTCTCCTCATCGACATGTCCCTGCTCACGCCACCAGGGATTTTCCCACACAGTCTGGTTATTCATTTACTCTCACGCACGGCTTCTTTCCTCTACTGCTGACTTAAGAAAGAACTGTCTGCTATTGGGTTCACTCCCATTCATCCCCGCCCATGACAGTATACATTGTCCATGACGAACCCAGCGGAATCAGTTAACAATGGCACTTTCACAACAAGGGGCGCTGCTGGGCTCCATCCAGCAGGTGACCCAAACTCTTTCGTCCATCACCACTCGCCTTTAGCAATTCTTAACTATCCCTACTCCAGTCCCAGTGCAAACCCAACGTCATGAACCCCGGCTTCCGAACCCACAACCATATTATGGTGAACCCGGAACTTGTCGCTCCTTTCTTTTGCAATGCTCTTTGTTGTTGGCGCTCCAAGCATCCTCCTTCCCGACTGACTACTAAAAGGTGGCTTATGTAATCACACTCATCACTGACCGAGCTCGCGAATGGGGGACTGCAGTTTGGGAGCCTAATAAGCCATGCTGCTCCTCTTTTAAATAATTCACTGAGGAGATGAAAAGGGTGTTCGACCACTCCCACTCCGGCAGAGAGGCAGCTAGACAAGGTTCTCATTCTGCCTATGATTATGCCATTGAGTTCCGCACGCTGGTGACGTCTACAAACTGGGACACTCAAGCACTTTATGACGCTTTCCTCCATGGTCTCTCTGAGGACCATCTGTTGAGTCAGGAACTTCCCAGTGATCTAAATGGTCTCATGGATTTAGCAGGGCGCATGGACTCATGTCTAACGCAGGGAAGAAGAACGTTCTCCAGAAGAACGTCAACGAAGAATCCAATAAGGCTCCTGTCTCTATTGTGGCCAGATAGGCCACTATCATCTCCTATGCCTGTTAAAAGCAAAGCCCCACCAGGCACGGGGCTGTGGAGGGGCCAGCCACTAACCGATTGCCTAGCCCATGTCCGCTTCTCCCGGCTATGATCGTAGCGCAAGGCAGATCTCAATCTCCGCTTTAATTGACTCTGGATCTGATCAGAACCTAATCTCCACCTCAAAGGTTCAGCAGCTTAATCTCCCAATGCAAACTTTGGAGAACCTGTTAACCGTTCGGGCTCTCGATGGAACCCCTCTGCCAGTAATCACCCAATGTACGGCCCCTATAACCCTACAGATTTCTGGTAACCACACCCATTTGCCCTTGGTCGTCGGACATCCCCTGGTTGACTTGTCACAACCCCTGCATTGACTGGTTTAAGAAAGGAGAACTGAGCCAAGAACGGAGTCCTTTTTGTCTGTCGTCCTGTCTCAAGTCCGCTCACTGTTCCCCAGCCGTGTCCTCTCACAAGGATGAATTCCCTGACCTCTTAGCTGTCCCTCCTGACTACGCCAACCTCAAGCAGGTCTTCAGTAAATCACTGACTCTCTCTCTACCACCCCACAGACCATCACATGAGAAGGAAGCCATGGACAGATATATCTCTGATATATGTCTCTGATATATGTCCCCTGCCCGGGCTGGATACTTCTTTGTGGCTAAAAAAGACAAGATAAAAACTATCAGGAATTGTTACCCTCTTCCCCTAATGTCAACAGTCTTTGACCTCCTGCAGGGAGCCAATGCATTCACTAAATGCGACTTCCGTCAGGAAGGATAACCTCGTCAGGATCAAGGAGGGAGATGAGTGGAAGACAGCCTTTAACACCCCATCAGGCCACTATGAATATTTGGTAATGCGGTTCGGTCTGGCAAATGAACCAGCCATGTTCAGGTTTTTGTATATCTGGATGAGATATCTCGATTTTTTCCCGCTCCCTGGAACAACACAGAAAAGACGTATGCCAAGTCTTACAGAAGCTTATTGAGAACCAGTTGTTTGTAAAGGCGGAGAAGTGTGAACTTCATTGTCAGACAATCTCCTTTCTTGGTTTCATAATCATCCGTCTAAGATCCAGATGGACCCAGCTAAGGTCAATAGCCTAACGGCCAGACCAAAAGAGCCTATCAGGATCTGGAGACTGCAATTCTGTTTATGTGTGCCATTGTAAAGGTACCTGGCTATGGGCAAGAGCTAGACTTCATCGTTCGATCACTCTGTTTAAACAAGCAGATCGCCATCACTCTACTGCCTCTTCCTACTGCGTTGGACAGAAAGTCATGCTCGCCACCCGCAATATCTGCATTAAGACACTCTCCCGTAAGATCTCTCCTAGATTCATTGGCCCATTCACCATTTCTAAGATCATCAATTCTTGCACAGTCAGACAGCTCTTACCGTCCACTATGCGATGCATCAACCCCTCATTCCATGTCATTGAACAAGAAAGTTCCACTCATTGGCGATGTATTTTACTTGCGTGCCTTTCTTCCCGTTTCCTTAGCAATTTCTCCTAGTGCTCTATTTCTGTGTTCGACCTCGCCCGCTTTCTGGATTCTGTCTCATGCCTAGCCTTTTGGATTGTCTCTCTCCGTGTATCTCCCTATGTGTATGACCTTGTCTGCTTAACGACTTTGATCTTCTATCACGCTTCTGGATTTATCTGCCCTCGCTGCTGACAAGATTTGTTTTATGGACCTTCCGTCTTCACATCTTTACTTTGAAATTGTCATTAGATCTCTCAGGTTTTCAACCCCGCCTGTCCCTTCTACCTCTCTCTCAAGCTGTGTGTTTGTGCTTGTGAGCAAGAGCACGTCAACATCACACTCAGCATCTCTTTCCCGGCCGGAATAACTAACCAAAGATCAGGCGCTGCGATCGCGCATACCTTTTAAAGCTTTTTCAGAATGCTGTGACCGCCTCCTTTAGTGGAAAAGATTAATCAACTTTGGGCCAGTCAGTTTTGTTGGACTGTAAGTCAGGGTGAGTATCCATTTTGTAAAAGAAACACAATCACAATTATTTAGTGTAAGCAATAAAATGAAAAAGAGTACACAAAAACTCACAAATTCTAAGTGAAAAGCAACACGATCTCAACAAAATGTAAATGTAGATTAAAGTAAATACAATCACAAGAAATAAATTAAAGCTATAATTATATATATATAATATATATACATATATATATACAAATGTGCTTAGAAAATTCATACAAATCCTTATAATATAGTCAAACCTTGGATTGCAAGCATAATTCTTTCCAGAAGCATTTGTATATCAAAACACTGGTATATCAAAGTGAATTTCCCCATAAGTAATAATGGAAACTCAGATGATTCATTCCACAACCCAAACATATTCATGTAAAAATAATTAATACAAAATATGAAGTAAAAGCAAATTAACCTGTACTATACCTTTGAAAAGAATCCAGACGGAGCAGTGTTTCTATTAGGGTGTGTGTACATGTGTGTGAAGGCGAGCAGAGAGGAGGAGGGAGGGGGCTACTCTCTAGGACAACTTTCACACACAAACACATACAAACAGACATGGAAATTCTGCTTTGTCAGGAAATTTCTTTGACAAAGAATATCTCTAATGACGCTTGCGCATACACACTAACAGAATCAGTGCTTTCTGGCAGAGAGTCAGAAACTCTGGAAACTGAATCTTTAACAAGGAACCTCTCTCACGCACACAGATGTGGTCACAATGTTATATCAAACAGTACTACAGACACGCTCAGATTTTGACTACAAGAATGTCGCGCGTGCACTGAGACTGAGAATGGGAGTTGGTTACCCATAATACTGTAGCACGTGAGAGAAAGAAGTATTATTGGATCAGTTGTGATCATGTGACGCTCGGCAGACAAAGCACATGCGCACTACTTGTGTATCAAGACCTCACTCGTTTATTAAGTTCAAATTATTTTTTAACAAAACACTTGCAGACAAAGTTACTCGCAATCCAAGGTTCCACTGTACTTGTATAACAGCCACTCCTAGCAAGCTAGTCAGCATGTTATAGTGGCTGAGAACAAAAAAAATATGCGTAAAAAGCGAAGGTCCACAAACCTAAAATCAAATGATTTTCGGTGATTCAAGCCGTCCAGGCACCAATTTGACGTCTGACAGAGAGTCTTACCCGGTTGAGGTGAACTTTGTACATATCTTCGTTAAAACATAAAAATGTGTTGACAATGAGCACCATCAGAAGACAAGAATGAACAAAATATATATAAAAACACAAAGGCTTCGGGCTTTTTATAATAATAATAATCATGTTTTTTGCTGATTGTGTCCAGCATTGAA
>QNUK01000880.1:175000-192500 GCA_013621035.1 Clarias magur | reverse complement strand
TGTCTTTAGATCTGATAGTTTCAGGAAAATAGTAATACGTATTTCTAACCTCAACATTTGTGCCTGTGCTTTGACCTTAGTTATTAACTATAAGGATTGTGGCAGAAGGGTTTAGTTTCCATGCGAACAATAAGAAGGTTATAATGTACAGACAGACAGACAGACAGACAGACAGACACATAAATAGCATAATATTTCCTGTTTACTTTCATTTCCTGTTTCACCTCTGCTTTCTCCAGGATCACTGCTGGCACCAGTTTATTGTTATCGGCCTCTTTGTGATTGTGTGTGTGTGTGTGTGTGTGTGTGTGTCTGTTTCGGGTTTCAGGTTTCCAGATGATTCCTAGTTTTTAATTATTGTGTCCTTTGTAGATCGTATTTATTGTAGAAAGTACAGATTTGTTTCATTTTCTAACGTATTTCTTATCTTCTAGCTTTTTCCCAGTTTCTCACTCATGTTTATTCCTAGTTCTTGGTCCCTGTTTTGTCCAAGTTCTCAGTTCCTGTTTATCTTTAATTTGGGGGTCATTTTTAGTTGTAAGTTCCTATTTATTCCTAGATCGTACTTCCTGTTTAATCCTTGTTTTGTTTTGTTTTTTGTTTATTGATAGTTATTATTTCCTTTTTATCTCTAGTTATTATTATTAGTTATATTTCTGTTTCTCTCTAGTTCCCTTTTATTACTAGTTTTTATTTCCTGTTTATTCCTTCTGTAATTCCTGTTTACTGGTAGATCTTTGTTCAACTTTATTCCTAGTTTTTTAGTTTCTGTTTATTACTAGTTTTTCATTCTGGTTTATTGCTAGTTATTATTTCCCATTTGATGTCTAGTTCCAGTGTATAACTAGTTCTTGGTTCCTGGGTATCTATAGTTTCATTATATTCCTAGACATTAGTTCTTGTTTAACTCCAGTTCTTAGTCCCAGTTTATCATTAGTTCTTAGTTCTGGTTTATCCCTAGACGGCTCCTGTTTATTCCTAGTTCTCAGTTCTTGTTTTCCTCTAGTTGTAGGTCCTTGTTTATTCCTAGTACATGCCTGAGAGTATACAGTTCGCACAGTGCAACACTGTGTCTTTTTCTTTCAGATTTGTGATTTTGAGCATCCTCCTCCCGGGATATCGTCTCTTCATTCACCATTCAGCTTATTTCTGCCTTAACGGAGAGAATGAATAAATGAACGAAGAGAATGAAAAGATCGAAGAGAATGCAGATCCACACTTTCCCGCTGAGGCTTTAGAAGTCATTGTGTGTGTTTTTCAGTAATGTCTCAGAACTGGAGTGTTTCTGAAATGTTTTTCCCGCCGAACTCTTCCTGCTTGTCTAATCCTACACACGGCGCCTTTGCAGGATCCAGAAACGAGGTCTGAAAACGGCGCGTTCCCTGAAAAGCTAAGTGATTTCAAAAGCAGCCTTCTACCACGAAATATTGATATTTTGATTGATTTTAATTAATTTTTTAATGACTTTTTTTTTTTTTTTTTGAGAGGCTTAAGATGCAATTAAATGCACTCGAATCCACCAAATTATGGGAATTTCAGCTGCGCATGAAAAAAAATAATAATAATACAAAATTACAACCTATAAAAAATGACACGTTTTACTTCCCCAATATTTTGCTTAGTTTTGTGAAACGCAGTTTAGGACGGCGTTACCCTTGGATCCGCGTACTCCTTGTCACGCTGCATGATTTAACGGTTCACAGCTTTCCTTCGCTTTAATGGTTCTGAATCCGCATTTCCCATAAGTGATCATTTCCTGCTAATCAGCCGAACATTTTGTTTGTTTGTTTATTGTTCGTGGAGAATCTAGGGAATAAATCCATCTAAGGAAAAAAAAAACAAAAAAGAAAAACCTTTGAGATGAGTGTATTAAACACATTGTAAACTCCATCTGCAGTCACGCAGGCAGAAATCGTTAAAAGTCTCTCCGCAAACAATTCAAACATCTGCCTGTAGTCTGCTGGTTTAAAAAAAAAAAAACCCTGTTTTGAATAATACATTCATGCAGGTTTATTTCTGTGTGTATGCATGTGTGTGCGTGCGTGTGTGTGTGTGTGTGTGTGTGTGTGTGGATCCATGACAGCTCATGACTGCTTTTCCCCCCGTGGGACGCCTGAGCAGGATAAACAACACTGGAAGGTAATTCCACTCACTAAATAACACAAAGGCACACTGGTGTGTGAATTAATTTCCCTCTTTAAGGCTGAATGAATGGGGCGGAGAGAGCGGGCGTCTCTCTCCTCCAGACGAATGATAACGCAGCGACCTGAGAAACACAGCCACTGTGTAAACAAGCAGCATTTTGTACGAGAGACTCTCAGAGGACTTCAGCTGTTATGAAAACTTAATCCAACACACTTCTACTACTCACTCAGAGTCGAATTAGTGGAAGTGTGTGTGGGGAGGTTTTTTTTTTTTTTTTTGTGTGTGTGTAGTAGGCTTGGCCAGATTCTGGATTCAGACCTGGCTATGGCGAGCTAATCAGAAATGTAGAGGGGTGGAGGGATTAAACATTTTTTTATGAGGACATTTCTTATTTTAGGAACCGAGTTTTTATTTTAAAGCGTGTAATATGTTTGTAATATGTACGTTTTATTCACAGGAATGGAGCCACAGTTGTGATCACACTGAACTAAGAATAGAATGTGCTGGATCAAGTGCTATTTTGTTAACATTTATAATGATTTTTAATAAGTTTTATTTTGGGATTCCTTCCATCCATCCATCCATGTGTCTGTCTGTCTGTCTGTCCTGTGAGCTCAGAAGTTAGTTAGTTAGTTAGTTAGTTAGTTAGTTAGTTAGTTACAACTTCAGTGGACATTATTCTGAAAAATAAGGTATCTATCCATCTAGCTAACTATTCATCCATCCATCCATCCATCCATCCATCCATCCATCCATCCATCCATCCATCCATCCATCCATCCATGTGTCTGTCTGTCCTGTGAGCTCAGTGGTTAGTTAGCTAGTTAGTTAGTTAGTTAGTTAGTTAGTTAGTTAGTTAGTTAGTTAGTTAGTTAGTTAGTTAGTTAGTTAGTTACAACTTCAGTGGACATTATTCTGAAAAATAAGGTATCTATCCATCTAGCTAACTATTCATCCATCCATCCATCCATCCATCCATCCCATCCATCCATCCATCCATGTGTCTGTCTGTCCAGTGAGCTCAGTGGTTAGTTAGTTAGTTAGTTAGTTAAGTTAAGGTTAGTTAGTTAGTTAGTTAATTAGTTAGTTAGTTACAACTTCAGTGGACATTATTCTGAAAAATAAGGTATCTATCCATCTAGCTAACTATTCATCCATCCATCCATCCATCCATCCATCCATCCATGTGTCTGTCTGTCCTGTGAGCTCAGTGGTTAGTTAGTTAGTTAGTTAGTTAGTTAGTTAGTTAGTTAGTTAGTTAGTTAGTTAGTTAGTTAGTTAGTTACAACTTCAGTGGACATTATTCTGAAAAATAAGGTATCTATCCATCTAGCTAACTATTCATCCATCCATCCATCCATCCATCCATCCATCCATCCATCCATCCATCCATCCATGTGTCTGTCTGTCCTGTGAGCTCAGTGGTTAGTTAGTTAGTTAGTTAGTTAGTTAGTTAGTTAATTAGTTAATTAGTTAATTAGTTAGTTAGTTACAACTTCAGTGGACATTATTCTGAAAAATAAGGTATCTATCCATCTAGCTAACTATTCATCCATCCATCCATCCATCCATCCATCCATCCATGTGTCTGTCTGTCCTGTGAGCTCAGTGGTTAGTTAGTTAGTTAGTTAGTTAGTTAGTTAGTTAATTAGTTAATTAGTTAATTAGTTAGTTAGTTACAACTTCAGTGGACATTATTCTGAAAAATAAGGTATCTATCCATCTAGCTAACTATTCATCCATCCATCCATCCATCCATCCATCCATCCATCCATGTGTCTGTCTGTCCTGTGAGCTCAGTGGTTGGTTAGTTAGTTAGTTAGTTAGTTAGTTAGTTAGTTAGTTAATTAGTTAGTTAGTTACAACTTCAGTGGACATTATTCTGAAAAATAAGGTATCTATCCATCTAGCTAACTATTCATCCATCCATCCATCCATCCATCCATCCATCCATCTATGCATCCATCCATCCATCCATCCATCCATCCATCTATGCATCCAAAGGGCCCAGCAGGCAAATAGCTCTAGGCTACTAACCTGTACATGTGTATATCCACACACACAGTACACACACACACACACACACACACACACACTGGACAGGTTATTGAATGTTATTACTGGTGTTATGGTGCCTTTCTATCATCACCAGCATTTTCTTTTTTTTCTTTCTGCATAGTTGTGTGGCATTGGCTTTTCTGAAGGACTGGACCAGACTGGCTGCCCTGTGGTTCCTCATCAGCATGGGTGAGCCATTAGAAAACGAAAAGAAAAGAAAAAAAAAAACAGCACTGTTGATTGTACCCTGTCCAGGTTGTACCCTGTCTCGTGCCCCGAGTCCCCGGTGAAGAGCTCCAGGCTTCCCGTGACTCTGTGTGGGGAAAAGTGCTACAGAATGAGAGAAAACTGCACATGAAAAGACATCACCAAGAAAAAAACAGTGTATTATACTTAACAATCAGTTCCCACTTACACCTAATAATCAACCTAGTTATATACTGTATATACTGTAACTGTCAGAGCAATTCAGTTTAATTCTTGAGTAGTTGCCTTATTATTATTATTATTATTATTATTATTATTATTATTATTATTATTATTAAAATTGTGTTTTCATAAATGCTTCAGACAGTTTATTTCTTGTGATGCGCACTACATTGTTGCTCTGGAAAGAGCTTCAGATGAAAATGTTTGCTCCGTGAGTAAGATTTGAAAAACTGCCTGTGATATTAGCACAAACGGTGCAGTAGTTCAGAGCGGCTTCTATCGATCGCACTAAAGCTCAAATAAACAGAAGCATTAGATGATAAAGTTGGCTAGATTTTAATTTTCTAACCTCTAACTAATGAAATAAAAAGAGCGCTCTGAGCACATGACTGATGCGCCACGGTCACCACAGGCCAGAAGAGCAAAGGCTCAATTTAACATCTAACTCCCTCTTATAAATGAGAAGCCTGGTTTGTTTATTTATTTATTTATTCATTTATTTATCTATCTTTTCGTGAAGGATCTGGTTTAATACGAGATGTAACGCTGAAGGAGACAACCGCTGGGTGCTTTTGGAGAGACTGTGAAATGGTAGCGTTTAATCCCTCATAAACCTTTAGTGTGATCATAAACGGAGGCACAGAGGCACGGAGGCTGAACGAGCAATATGATCCCCGCACTCTTTTTTTTTTTTTTACTGCTGTTTGGTTACTGAGTCGTGAGGAACGTCCACATTGATTTAGAGGCGAAAAAAAAAAAAAAAAGATTGTAAAGAAAATACTGGCCTTGACGTCGTTCGATCGATGGCGAAGGACGCTTTTGTTAAAACACTGTCTTCACTTCCACCTGAGGGTCATGAGTTCAGACCTCGTCTCTGGGCTCTGCCGTGTGCTCGAGCCCTCGCTCGCAAGTGGTTTTGGATGAAAAGTGTCTGATCATTGAGGGAGTTTAAAAATCAAAGGGGTCTGATGTCGCTTGGGTAAATCATTAGATTTTATGGCACAAAGCTAATCTTCTGCACACAGCGCTGTTGCTGGCTAAGTGGCAGTAAGTATGAGGTCACACCGAAGATTGATTTAACCTTAGAAGGTCATAGCGCCTACCATTTATTTATTTATTTATTTATTTATTTATTTATTTTTATTTAATTTAAATATTTTAAATATTTTATTTAACTCGGCTGCCAAGTGGGGGTGTTTAAACGGAGCATAGAGTACAGACATTAGGTGGATATGAGACCTGGTTTGTAAATAATTGCAAAAATAACGCATTGGCAAGTGAAAACAAAATCTGGAATGCAGTCCAAAGACAGTATATGATTATTAAAGCTATTAAACATTAGCCATCGACATTCCCTGTTGGGAATCTGCAGCAGATATTTCGGCATTTAATTTTAAGCATTTATTGAAAGAAAAGAAAATGAAGCAAAAAAAATAAAAAGTAAAAATAAAAAATGATCTGGCCGAATCTGGAGAATAAGAAAATGTGTAGAATAATCTAAAAACTGGCTGAATATTTTAATAATAATTTGACCTATGACAATCTAATAATATGAAATATTACATTAATTTCCTTAGATTCAAAATATTTTATAAACGAGAGAGATTCCAATAATGGTGCTTTAGAGTCCACGTTGATTTAAATTCTTTTTTTTTTTTTTTTTTTTAATTGTAAAGAAAATACTCGCCTTGACGTTGCAAGACGTTGTCTTGCCACCTTTGTTAAAACTTTGTCTTCACTTCAACCTGAGGTGCATGAGTTCAGACTTCGGGCTCTGCCATGTGCTTGAACCCTCGCTCACAAGTAGCTGTAGATTAAAAGTGTCTGTTCACTCGGTCCGTTTAAAAATCAAAGGTTGGGTAAATCATTCGACTTTATGACACCAAGCTAATCTTTTGCACAAAGGACTGTTGCTTGCTTAGTGGCAGTAGACATGAGGTCAAAGCAAATATTGACCAGTTTAACCTTTTGAAGGTCATAGCCCCTAACATTTTTTTTTTTTTCATCAGTTAGTTCCAACCGAGCAATCTGATTGGACGATAGGGTTTCTAACTATGGTGATATAGAGCGTAACAGTACTGCCATGTGTAACTATATGTCTGACTGGGCGTGTCCCAGGTGTTGTCCAGTGGTTAATAACACCGACTGTGTGTCTCAGCGTGGGTGAGAGTCGGTCTGGACGGTCCGCAGTACTGAGGAGAGAGCGGCTGCCTGACCACGCCCACATTCACACCCAGTCACACGCCTTACAGTCTTACACAACGCGCCGCCTCGCTGTTCTGTTCACGGCTAACGCTTAGCTACAAAGCTAACTAGCTCCTAACACGAGGCTGAATCCCAAATCCCGCTCTAACCCCTGATCAATGGCACTACTTGTTGTGTGGAACAAGGGACTCTACACCCTACATAGTGCACTGGCTTTCCATGTAACACTGTTAACTCCGGAACCCGGAAGTTAACGGGGCTGATATATTCTAAAGTGGAATAAGTGGAAATATAACGTAAATCTTTCTCAGGACGGTCCACCACCTCCATGGTCCATTCTCCTCAACTTATCTTCAGTACTTGTGCCTGTGACCACATCACAGCCGTGCTGATATTCAGTACAACAGCACAACCTCGAGTGTGATATGGCTTGAATATACGTACATATATAACGAATATAAAAATGCGTACAGATGTGAACATACTGCGCTTGGAGACCACAGGACTTTTGCTCTCATTAATTCACGTAAACACGTCTCCATACCTCCTGCAGTCATTAGGGAGCTTCCTCAGCGTACACGTGTGTGTGTCTCTGTATATGTTAATGAAAACAATGAGGTCAGAACTCAGAGCCGAACTTTAACGAACATTAATTGCTGCATTATTTTATCACAAATAGAACAATTCAGAAATTACAAACTCCAGCAGTAATAAACCTTAAATAATGTTCACGATTTTCCAAAGCGGGTAAAAACATCTGGTAATTGGTTTCAACTTAATATTCATGCAATGAATAATATTTCACTCAAACCGAGTGAGAATAAATTTGCATAAATTAACTTGCAGCATGTTGTTCATGATGAAGTTTGATAGTTAAAGCGACACAGACTTAATTCTTTTGTGGTGGGATTTTGGCTTGTGTTTTATTATTATTATTATTATTATAGACAGTGTATTAATGCTATAAATTAATTTCTAAATTTAGACACTCACTCCGTTTACTACTTATGCTGTACAGGGTTGCAGGGGCCCTGGCGCCCATCCCGGAGGAAACCCATCACTAATGGAAAGAACACAAAAGACCCGAGGAGGGAACTGAACCCCGACCCTGGAGGTGCAAGGCGACCGTGCTAATTGGACTTAATGTATCCAGAAATAAAAAAAAAAAAAAAGATTTAAACCATAAAATAAGAGGCAAAACATGTTTGAGAATGAATATATTTATAAAATTACGGACGCTTTGAAAACCAATTTGCACTGTATTGATTTCCTCTAATAATCTCGCTATGATACAAAACAGGATATGTTCCTGTGCATCGATCGAACAGACCGGTTGAATAGAGCAGCCGAAAATCATTCATTTCGCCTGTAATCAGCTCCAGCCTTCTCCACTCAGAGGTGCTCTTTAATTAGCAGAGAAACATTGCACCCTTGGAGTTGACCATAACCTTGATCGGAGATAGAAAGACTGAGAAAGAGAGAGAGAGAGAGAGAGAGAGAGAGACTCAGTCAAAGTCCTGCCTGAGTGAGTTTAATTGATGCAGGTAGTCACACTCGGTGAACCCCGCTGCACACCTCCCTGCCCCGCCTACACACATTACCACTAATTGTCTGTGATGTCTCTCTCTGGTTAAGCCCACCTCTTTCTCTCTCTCTCTCTCTCTTCTCAGCCCAACCTGTCTCGGCCACTTCCTTCATCCTGTATCTCTTAGACTTTTTGATCCTTCATGTTACATAAGCATCTACTCCATCATGCTTCCAGGGCTGATGAACAGATGCTATTTCGTCTCACAATTACTGCTGACGAGTGACGAACAAGCAGCAGCAAGAAACAGACTCAAGGATGATGGAGGTGAAAAAGAGAGACACTTTTCCTCTTTTCAGGCTCAGGGGAGCGATACATAGCTCAGGCGGCTAAGGCACTGAGTTACTGATCAGAACATCGGCGGTTCGATTCCCAGCTCGATACCACTGTTGGGCCCTTGGGCGAGGCCCTTAACGCTGCACTCTGACCCCAGTCACGCTGGGAAATAAGAAGAAGGAATTCCACTCTGCTGTAATGTATATGCGACAAAATAAAGGCTTTACTTTACTATCTGAGGATCCAGGTTCGAGCCTTGCCATCGACGGGACACCACACGCCACTCTACCCATGACACACTGTGCCACTCCCAAGCCTGAGGTTCTTGTGTCAGGAGGGACATCCAGCAAAAGGCATCCATGAAATATTGTTAGCATTACTGGACGTTAACTAGTCTCATCCTAGTCCACTTGGACCCCAAAGGAAATTTTGACCACATAGTAAAGTATAGTTTGCGTAGTACACTATGGTTCATAGTTCTCCCGCAGCGCATGCTTCTGTGGTACAATTCTCATCTATACAAACAAGTTGTTCAGCAAAGCCAAGAATTCAGTCCCAACTGTGAAAGCCATGACAGGTATGGGTAGCCACGCCCCCCACGCTTTATATAATATGTGAAACGTTCGTAAAAACTGAAAAAAGAAAGCGGAGTTGGGCAGCTCAGTGGTTAAGGCATTGGACTTTGGTTCGGAGGATCCCGGGTTCAAAGCCCACGACCACCATGTTGTGGTGGTCACCATTGGGGTCTTGAGCAAGGCCTGATGTAGTGTATATATATATATATAAGTCGCTTTGGATAAGGGCTGGCTAATGCCTATATCGTGTTCAAAGGGTTCAATTACCGCCTCAGGTCCATGTGGGTGGAGTTTGCACATTCTCCCCGTGGTTGGTGGGTTTCCTCTGGTTACTCTGTCTTCCTACAGCAGCCCAAAGACATACATGTTAGGTTAATTGCCATTCCCACGTTGCCTGTAGGCTGTGGGCTGTGATGGTTTGGCCTCATGTCCCGAGTCCCCTCCAGGCCTGTACAGGATAAGCGGCATAGAAGATGAGCAAGAAAGTAGAGTTATTGTTATCACATCATAGTCGATTCTTTTTCTAAAACTGCATGTTATGAAGGTTGTTATTTCTTTCATACCAAACAATTAATGCGCTTTTATTGTTAGATACGATTAACAATAGAACGCTTAATCTTTGATCTTCTGATTTGTGAAGTTCGTCTGAAACTCATCCCTCATCAGCCTCGCTTATTTCGTCCTTACACACGTTGCTGTGTTTGCGAGAAACCACAAATCTGCCCCAATGATGTCATAGTGTAACAAAACGCTTGCACTGGGGACTCCTTCTATTATTTTATTTTTTTTTTTTTCCTGGGCGTCGTCCCATTTTCCCATGTTCGGATCATTCCAGCTGTGAGATCTGGTGCTGGCACGTACTCTGGATACCCATCCTGTCGAAACCCAACCATTTCCTAACCAGGACTGGGACTGGCGCTGCACAAAGTGGTTGCTTTTTATGGTCTGTAGGATTAAGGGTTTTGCCCAAGGACCCAGCAGTGGTGACTTGTTAGCGGCGGGACTTGAACCACCATCTACCCTTATCAGCAACCTCGAGTCTCAACCTCCTGAACCACTGCTGTCCCTACTGGAGACACGTTTATTTAAAAAAAAAAAAAATTTATATACACGTTAAAAAAAAAATTCTCTGAGAAAAAAAAAAAATGCAGAAGTTGGGATCGCTAGCAATCTACTTGGCAGTACCCTGCATGTTCCGCTGGTGCTCTGTAGCGCAGATCTAAACGGGTTGCTAATCCCTGCGTCTCGTTAGTTATTCCCTC
Organism: Clarias magur; assembly: GCA_013621035.1. NCBI lineage: Eukaryota > Metazoa > Chordata > Actinopteri > Siluriformes > Clariidae > Clarias > Clarias magur. The sequence continues at coordinate 181,965 of QNUK01000880.1, read as the reverse complement.
AGCTTTCTTCTCGTTTATCTCCATCTCTTTAAGCAGGTGCACTCCCAGAACAACACTTCTCCATCTCTCTCTCTCTCACTCTTTCCTCCATGAGGACTCTCGTCTGCTGTTCCGTTTCCAGCACAACGCAGATGTGGTGCATTATGGGAATAGAGCAGGAGTGGGTTTTATGAGAATTCACACCCCTTTATGAGGCCCTGAGCTGCTGTTTCTCACACTCTGATTCAGAGTTCAGCTGATAAACACTTACAGATTTATACCAGCGTTAATGCTCTACGCCAGCGCCACTGCCGGGGTGATTTCCTGACTTTTTTTTTATTTTATTTTTTTATATCCCACTTAGAGAACAGATGGTGATTTGCTTCTGCTTTAATATTATACAGTAAGTAAGACGGTGCTTCAGTTAATGGGCTTCTGGGATTTTCAAGTAACACCACTCCCTACATCCACGGCGACCAGAAAAGCATCCCAGAATGCACAATATGTCTAATCCCAAGGTATATAGAGAGAACAATATGTGTGTGTGTGTGTGTGTGTGTGTGTGTGTGTGTGTGTGTGTGTGTGTGTGGTTAGAACAGAGATAAAGCCATTCAATGAGATTCTTTCACACTCTTCCTCTCACCAGAGACCCTTTTTTTTTTCTTCAAAAAAGCAGAGAACCACAGTATTCACTTAGCAGAAAGGAAACAAAGTGCTCCGAGGTCTGAGTCGAACCGCTGAGGTCAAAGGTAACTTCACTTTCTCTATTAAAGTGCCACCTAAGCTGATTTTCTGGACGCTCCGGCACTCACATTCTCATTTAGAGGCTTCGGCACGTCCACCAGACCGTCTACGGAATAACAAGCACACGCTGACACACACACACACACACACACACACACACACACGCACACGGGTTCGGATATCTCTATTGTAGATATATAATGCTTCCCCTAACTCTAACCTTAACACCTCACCATAATATTCTAACCTTTATAACATCAAAGCTACAACATCAAAGCTGACGTGTTTACAGCTCCACGGAGACATTGGTCTCTCTCTCTCTCTCTCTCTCTCTCAAACACACACACACATACACGCACACTCACACACACTATGCTTTTGTTAATGTAGAGATATAGAGAAATATATAGTTTATAGTGCACTCATGAATATGCATGCAAAGGATATTAGAATGTATTACTATATTATACATTACATCATTGTTAGACTCACAAGTTCTATCATCAGAAAGTTCTTCTTATGAAGTTTCCTCGATTAGGAAGCGGAGCTTAATTGGAAGATCCTCCCGGGAATTCATCACGTCGCCTAACGTTACCCCCACGTGGGGCAAACGTGCAGGAAGAATCATTTTATTCTGTCGGATCAGAAGTGTTTATGCGTCTATTTATCGAGCAGATCATTAAGTATTTGCACCCCCATGTCATTCTGAAGGAAAACGCTTTGTTATAGGGTTCTATCACGAGACTGAGGTGCTTATGGGATGCGTTTATATTTTTAATGGGGCAGTTATTCCCAGTATCAGTGGGAGAGTTGCCTGCTGATATGGTATCAGTGGTTTTCAAATTTATGGAAGGAGTCTCCAGTGGCAGCACTCAAAGGTCCAGCTGTAAAGTGCGTGTGCTCTGATTTCCTTTCGTCCACTCGTTAATGCTAACTACACTTATCAAAGTCTAAGCAGTGCAAAAATCAACTGAAACTGAAAGTAAAGCCAAAGGGAGGTTTCCCTGCAGCCGAAAACTCAGCTTTCGAGAAAATAGCCCGAAGGACTGCTTAGTGCTTGCTGCTCGTGCTGAGGGATGAACGTAACCCCTGTGTCCTCGCTCGGTACTTCCCTCGGCCATCTCATCTCAGAACAATTTCCCAATGTGACTCAATCTAACGCCGCCGATTTGGCTCATTGCTTCATCTTTTTGTTACACACATTTAAGGTTTTCTCCATGATTTCCTGGCGTTTACTTATCCTATTGTCTCATAACTATTATGTCATATTTAGTATATATAAGAATAACAGAGTGTTACCGTTTTATTTATTCTTGGACTGTAGGTGTGTAGGTGTGTGTGTGTGTGTGTGTGTGTGTGTGTCCTCTGCAATGGATTTCCAAGAAACCTTCTCAAAATATTAAAACAGAATGCACATCTAAACCAAGTTTACTATATACATATACAGTGGAACCTCGGATTGCGAGTAACGTGGTTTACGAGTGTTCCGCAAACCGAGCAAAGATTTTTAATTATTTTTTATTCGGAAACCGAGCAAGTATTAGTTTACGAGCGCCGAGTATCATGCTTCACACATGCGACTCTTATTTTAACACCAAGCGTCACTTTCTCACCGACGCCCCGCCTCCAACGGTGTTTCCGTTGTGTGTGTGTGTGTGTTGTGAATCTTAAAAAGCGAGGTGGGGAGAGGGAGGAGGAGTGTTACTGTGTAAAACGAGGTGAGGGAAGGGGCTAATTCCACACACACACACACACACACACACACACACACATACACACACAGCACCTGCGCGCGCCAACGGAAACACTTATCTGTCAGGATTTATTTGTACTTTTTTTAAAGGTAAAGTGCAGATTAATTTGTTTTATTTTCATTTTATAGATTGTATTAATTATTTTTACGTATTTATTTTTGGGGGCTGTGGAACGAATAATTCGAGTTTTCATTATTTCTTATGGGAAATGATGATTTGGTTTAAGAGTGTTTTGGAATACGAGCCCACTTCCGGAACGAATTATGCTCGTAATCCAAGGTTCCACAGTACACATATACTATAGAAAACTCTGAATATATAGATATAGATACTGTATACATATACAAGACACTGTGCTGCCTGCTAATGTGTGAGTAGTTTAGAGTGCTCCACCTGTAGGATTAGAGAGGAGCCGCATTGTTTTTCCACCTCAAATGCTCCAAACTCAAATCTATAAATTAAGAATCATGATTTTGGAGTCACACATCAGAATTGCGATACATAACTGAAGAATTTATTTTTTTTTTTTACCACTTTTCTACTATTTTCTAGTGCTTCCTTCTTTTTTTCCTTTTGTTCTGTTGTAATATAGTATGTATATATTTTGTATTTTGTACAGTATATTTAACACATTGTGCCGCATTACCAAGACGAATTCCTTGTATGTGAAAACCTACTCGGCAATAAATCTGATCCTGAGCTTGACACACACACACACACACACACACACACACACACACACAAGAGCCCAGTGCACTTCCTCCGAGAACATTTCTCCACTGACCCTAACGATGCCTTTGTGGAACACCGAACACGAGCCTCTTTTTCATTCAGGATAATTATTTTCACTTCCAGAGCACGATGGTCCTGAGATAACAACATCCCTTTCTCTCCGTAATGATCACGCCGACTGTTCCCGCGCACGGCTTAATCTATCAGATCTCACCCGTAACAAACGACATCTCGGGATAATAAAGCAAAATTCAAAAGGCTGTCGCTACCTGATGAGGTTGAATCACGTCACCAGTCGTTTCAGCAGCCAGGGGATTTTTTTTTTCCAAATATTTTATTTTCCAATAGAACAAACGACTCCAGACTCGGCTTCGGTTTGATGTTGTTTTGGGTTTGTATACGTCCTTAAGCCGGTTTAGACGCGCATTCTGTTTTAATATTTTTTTGAGAAGTTTTCTTTTCCAAACTTTGGGTTTTTCATTGTTTGAAAAAAAAAAAAAAAAGAAAAAAAGAAAGAAATTGGTAAAAAATTCTGCGTATTGTTTTCCTCTTTAGAAGTCTACACAGGTTAGAGTGCATCCAGCTCACACTTCAGTTTTCAGCGATGCTCCAGGCAAAGCAGCACCTTTACTGTGTTGGGTTACTGTTTTTTTTTTTTTTTTTTTTTTTTAAATCTCAAGTACTTTTCTCCGAGCCTCTTTCTAGATGCTGTCACTTAAAAAAAAAAATAAAAAAAAACATCTTAAAAAAATCATGAATGGACGCTGGAGGAAAACAAGGTGGTAATTTGCCTGGTTGTTTGTGCATCCATTTTCTTTTGCAATGACAAAACATTGACCTAGCCCAGACCCGCCATCACCCATTTGCTTGTGGTTATGCAGAAATAAAGTATCGGCTGCATAAATTGTTGTCAAAGAGATGGATGTCCTGTAGAGAGATGCGTCCGGTTGATAGAGAGAGAGAGAATGAGAGTTGCGGGAGGTGGGGAAGAGATGGAGACAGAGAGGATGCAGGATCCTGCTCAGAAAGTTTGACAAAGATTGCTGCTGAGTAGAAACGAACCTCTGATAGAATATTACCCATGCTCTGGGAGTTAAGTGCTTGCAGAACAAACTTTGTGCACCGCAAGCATTTTTACTGCGTGGACCGGACAGCCGGGTGTGAGTGCGAGTGGGAGGAAACACAGGAGAAACCGCCGAGAGATCGCAATTTAGCAAAATACAATACGGGTACGAGCCTATTTATAATCACTGGTTTGGGGAGAGAACTGGAGGCTCGGTTTGCCGCGGGTGAAATATTGCAGACGTGGAAGAACATTTTATCGAAGGGTTTACAGTCGCATGGTTTATACGCTTCAGTAGGTTATACTGTAGCATCCATGCCGCGGACGTGGTGCGATGAGTCGTCCCAGTGACACGTACTGGATATACACACTGGCCTGGAACACTAAAGAGAAATTAAAGGAAATAAATAAATTAGTCAAAGTTGCAATTTGTGTAACCTGATTCATGGTGCTTACAGTACTTTAGTTAACCAGTACAAGTCTTACTGTATATTTGAACTAATGAACAATTAAAGCTCAATACACACTCACCTAAAAGATTATTAGTAACACCTGTTCAATTTCTCATTAATGCAATTATCTAATCAACCAATCACATGGCAGTTGCTTCAATGCATTTAGGGGCGTGGTCCTGGTCAAGACAATCTCCTGAACTCCAAACTGAATGTCAGAATGGGAAAGAAAGAAAGGTGATTTAACCGATTTTGGGCGCGGCATGGTTGTTGGAGTATTTCACAATCTGCTCAGTTACTGGGATTTTCACGCACAACCATTTCTAGGGTTTACAAAGAATGGTGTGAAAAGGGAAAAACATCCAGTATGCGGCAGTCCTGTGGGCGAAAATGCCTTGTTGATGCTAGAGGTCAGAGGAGAATGGGCCGACTGATTCAAGCTGATAGAAGAGCAACTTTGACTGAAATGACCACTCGTTACAACCGAGGTCTGCAGCAAAGCATTTGTGAAGCCACAACACGCACAACCTTGAGGCGGATGGGCTACAACAGCAGAAGACCCCACCGGGTACCACTCATCTCCACTACAAATAGGAAAATGAGGCTACAATTTGCACGAGCTCACCAACATTGGACAGTTGAAGACTGGAAAAATGTTGCCTGGTCTGATGAGTCTCGATTTCTGTGAGACATTAAAATGGTGGAGTCAGAATTTGGCGTAAACAGAATGAGAACATGGATCCATCATGGCTTGTTACCACTGTGCAGGCTGCTGCTGGTGATGGTGTAATGGTGTGGGGGATCTTTTCTTGGCACACTTTAGGCCCCTTAGTGCCAATTGGGCATCGTTTAAATGCCACGCCAACCTGAGCATTGTTTCTGACCATGTCCATCCCTTTATGACCACCATGTACACATCCTCTGATGGCTACTTCCAGCAGGATAATGCACCATGTCACAAAGCTCCAATCATTTCAGATTGAACATGACAATGAGTTCACTGTACTAAAATGGCCCCCACAGTCACCAGATCTCAATCCAATAGAGCGTCTTTGGGATGTGGTGGAACGGGAGCTTCGTGCCCTGGATGTGCATCACACAAATCTCAAAATCAACTGCAAGATGCTCTCCTACCCATATGGGCCAACGTTTCTAAAGAATACTTTCAGCACCTTGTTGAATCAATGCCACGTAGAATTAAGGCAGTTCTGAAGGTGAAAGGGGGTCAAACACCGTATTAGTATCCTGTTCCTAATAATCCTTTAGGTGAGTGTACAGTAGATACATTAATCCACCAGAACAGTTGATCCAATTGTTTTGGAAAAAAAAAAAAATAAAAAAGTGAAACATTACAAACAATACAAGAACTTCAGTTTACAGCATCATCAGCGTCTTGGTCTACCAGTTTCACTTTGGAACAGGACCTTGTCATCAACCGACCGTATACTGTATACTGCATGTCTGTTGTCAAATCTCGCTTGCAGAACAGGAGGTAGTGAACGAACCCACACACAACACGTGTGTCTCATGTCTCTAGCACACAAAGCAATCACATGTCTCTTGAGTGTCTTGTAGCTGTCTCTTTGCTTATTGTTTTTACATTATTTTTTTTCCTGTTCATCAAGCGTCCCAGGTGCAGCAAAACGCGTGCCAGCGATGATTCAAAGCTTCTAAAACAAAAATACACGGGATGGTGATTTTTATAGAAAACCTTTTGTGCCCGAGGAAAATAATTTTGGGAAAATGAGAACGTGAAAGTCCAAAAGTGGTGTTCATCTCATTTTGCAGACGAGTTGCAAGTCTCGTTGTTTGTTCAGGAGTCTGAAGACGACAGAACAAAGATGGACAATATGGACAACTTCATGATTTTTCTACAGTACTGCACATCCAAAACCATACAAGATCCTTTGGAACGGGGGAGGAACCCAGAGCAAACACACCAGGCATGGGGAGGACACGCAAACTCCACACACACACAGACACACACAGACACACACACACACACACACACACACACACACACACACACACACACACACACATACATACAAAGACCAGAGGTGAGATTCAAACTCACAACCCTAGACGTGTGAAGCAACAAAGTTATTGTGAAAAAAGTTTTTTTCATTTCTGAGATCGCTAACTAACTACCCACTTGTTGGAAACCCTGTTTATTTGTCAAATTTGGCAATAACATTCTACTATAAAAAGGAGCAATAATTCTATAAAAGCAACAGCTCG
>QNUK01000880.1:157500-172500 GCA_013621035.1 Clarias magur | reverse complement strand
GGTATGGTATGTGTATCATTAATGTGCTGATCTCCGGCATTTATGGAGACGTGGCTAAAAGCAAACATGTCGTGAACGTGTTCAGTCATTTTGACCTGAAAAGTGAAAAATTAAAATCTGCCGTTACATTTGATTTTTCTAAATGATTCATAAATGAGGCCGAGCTTTCCATAAATTGTCCTGCCTAAAAGCTACAAGAAAATAAAATAAAAAAAATATATATATATATATATATATATATATATATATATATATATATATTTTTTTTTATTTTATTTTTTATTATTATTTTCTTGTAGCTTTTAGACATATATATATATATCTGAAAACATGAACACATAAACACATCATGAAACGGTCTTGTGTTCATCCATGAATCTCAATAATCTCTTGGTACCTGATTTACTGTATCAGTCAGGTTGTGAACAAATTTACCCAGTAAGTGTCTGTATTCCATACAAGGTGGGTGAAAAGTAACTAGGCATTAAACAGTGTTGATAAAGTCCATATTTCTAAATCAAATTCGTTGAAACCAATTGGACGTGTATATGTACTGAAGTGCCTCCCAGTCCTCCTGCGTGCGCGGCTTTGTCCTGTACACCCCGTCCTTTGCGTCCTTGTACGCACAGATTCAGGAGGTTCTCAGCAGTACCCCAAACGACGACTTCCCGCAGAATAAGAAGTCGGTCATTCCATCCCCGGGCGTTTCATTAAACTGGTTGATGTCACAATGCCGACGTTGAAATTGAAAAATTTGCTTTCATTTTCCTTTGTGCTGTAATAAAGTACATGCACAATTTGTTTCAATAAATTGGAAATATGGATTTCATTACCCATTTTTAACGCCTAGTTATTTTATTACCTACGCTGTAAGTTTTATTCATTTCAAATCACTAAAGAAAGATTTTAGTAAAATGTAGAATAAGAATTTTTTTTTTTTTTTTTTTTTTTTTACGAATTTAAAGGATTTGAAGGATCTCTTGAGTAAATGATCCTTCAAGCCCTTAAAGAATAAATGACCTACAGTAGTATTGGCATTCTATTGAAAGTCTACCGTCAAAGTCAAACAAATGGAAATGCGACAGATATTTAGTGCCCAAGTTCTACAGGAAAAAACAAGCTAAAAATGCCGTACAATGTTTTGTACAAGGGGTTCCATAGACGTGCATCAGGTATGGTTTAGGGTAATTGCTTTCCACCAGATGCGGTTCGGGACGCAACCTTCCCTCTTTACCCAAGAGTGCGCTGGCTTGCTCAGGTTCCCGTGTCACCAGTAACAGAACCCCAGGCCATGGCGAGGAAAGCAGACCGCTAACCGCTAACCCAACAGAGAACCTCATCGTTCCTGCCCCAATCGGGAGAATTAAATATTAAAGGACACGCCCTGGTTATGAAGCAGTTTATCTCTACACAAGCGGGAATGTCCACCTTGTTCATTTCAAAATACTCAATTTGAACGAATTCTTCTGAACCATTGTTAACGAAATCACACAATAATTACGAGTCGAATTGCCAGCAAGGAATGGAATGGGAGTGAGAGAACGCACAGTACTTGAACGAAGAAATGTCCGCAGGCTTCTCTGCAATTCATCTAGGCAGATCTCATGAGATGCAAATGGAGAATTGAAGGAGAATTTATCAATTATTAATAAAGACAAGTAGAACTCTTAGATGTTTAATTGTGGTCTAGAATTATATGATCATTCTAAACGACTGATTGTGCTTAAAAGGAAACATTCTACAGACAAACACAGCACGCATACTGTATGTTCTAAGAACTTCCCTATAGAGTCCGATACAACAAAGCGGGGCAATTCTGAGGAACAGAAACGTTGTAGCAGAAGTAACATCGCGCTCTATTGTAGGTCTACAGATATCGATTCAAGAAAAGTTAATCAACAAAACAACAAATGGCAAAAATCAACAGCTGCATTGGAACTTTAACACTGCAGATACGGCTGCCGTTCCGGCTCCAACCTGATCCGCGTCACACACAGACGTCCACTTTGAACGTGAACGGCGTAGGCGTCCGTGCTCACAGCCGCGGGACTGACAAGAGTGCGAGTGCGAGTAAACGCCTGACGGAGAGAGTTCTTTATCCTGGCTGATAATTGCACTCTCTGTGTGTGTGTGTGTGTGTGTGTGTGTGTGTGTGTGTGTACATAGCTTGTTTTAGCAAGCACAAAAAAAAAAAAAATTGTCTGCGATTTACTAGATCTGAATGAGAACGAGGCTAGTCAAGAGCCGTGTGTGTAGGTGTCCATGCTAATTTTTTTTTTAAGGGTCTCCACAGTTTTTAGCCTTGTAGGAAAAAAAAAAGAAAAAAAAAAAGTGGTTGATACTTTTACATTAATACACAGAAATCCCACGGTTAATATATAATCCAGTAAAGCAAAACTTTGATGTGGATTCCTAGATGTGTTTTAAAACGAGGTCAAAAGACGTAGAAACAAATGTGCTTGAAGAGCTCAGCTGTGTCTCTCAGTGCAGAAAGAAATGATGTGTGTGTGTATATATATATATATATATATATATATATATATATATATATATATATGACTGAAAAAGCCTGTATCATCTTATGTAAGCAGTAAACACTCGAGGCTATATTGAAATGGGAAAATTATCAAAAAGGTTACTGTTACAGCTTAAAAAAAAAAAAATCCAATTATATGTTTATAACTTTATGTCTCCGAGCACTTTCATCTACTTACTGAACAGAAATCTGCCAGTGATTACAATGTGTATGAATTAGAATACAAAACGTTCCGCTTTTTATCCGTTTATTGTTACCTGTTATCTTTAGTCCTCACTGAGACTGTATATTAAAAGCTACAAACAGTACATCTGAGATAAACAAATCCTCTTTTTGAAATATCCTAAAAAAAAGAAAAAAATTAAAAAAGCTTAGAAATGATGCAAAAGATTTCACAAACTAGAATTCAAGTGACCGTATGGATTTGTACAGTAACCGTCCAAAAGTTTAGTCACACCTTCTAATTCCTGAGGTTTATTTCGTCCAAAATACACTATATTTCCACAAGTATTCGCTCGCCTGCCTTCACATGCATATGAACTTGAGTAACATCCAGTTCTTAAACCATAGAGATTGATGTGATCTTGGCCCGGCCGAAATCTTCAGTATTCTTCTAAAATGTAAAAAAAAAAAAATTCACAAAACAAACAAACAAACAAACAAACAAACAAACAAACAAACAAAACATTGAATTCGATTTTTGACTGGTACTTCACGCCCAGTTTGACTTTTCCATCCTTCCTTCCAACCGATTCACTTTTTCATGAACTGGAATCTAGCAGGTGCGTGACTGAAACATCTCCCCCTCTCACACACCTCAGATATCTCAGGCACGCCACTGCCGAAGACGCTACACTCTTCCGAATCAGATTTCCTCCCCCAGCTTACATGAAAATATCCCGCGTGATTGATTCCTCTCTCTCTTTTTCCGTTCCTTCTATCTGGATTTCTCTCTCACACACGTCCACGAGGCTCTCCCGAGTGCTTCCTCGGCTCCGGTTCCATCTCGGACACATTATGAAAGCAGAACTCCGGCTATGCAAAGCTTTGCATTTCTTCCCAGAGATTTCCTCACTGCCGTTGCGATTGCAACCGTCTACAGTGTCTGAATGTTTTCCGTAGAGGAACGGCGCGAGGCGGCTGTAGTAATGCTGCGTTTGAGGTCGAAGTTGCGACCTTCCTATAATTTCCAAAACCTAAAAAAAAAAATAAAAAACAATGAAATAAAATCACCAGAGTCATAGTTAGAATTCTCAACGTTCATTTCCTTAAAGTGACATCACATCGACTTGACTGCTTCTTTGTTTTGAAGCCGTAGGGCGCCACGTGTTTTACGAAAACGCTGCATATCATATTGTGTATGGTCTTGTATGTGACAAATAAAATTGGAATTTGAGACGAGTTTCAGTATCAGTGCCTCACGAGTAACAAGTCAGCATCTAACCTTTACCAGGTGACATATTTCGAGCAGATCAGGATCGTCTGAAAGATGTTGTTTGGGTTTATATCAAACAATAGCCTTATTAAAGCTTCAGATGACTGATCAGTAATTATAACTGTATGCATGTGTGTTATATTCTACAGGCAAGATGAGGAGGACAGACGAGCCACGCTGTTTAGCTTCACCCCTGCAGTTTTTCTCTTACAGAATATTTCCTCCTCGGACGGATTTCAATACGCAGTCACAACTCTATTACTGAGAGCGATCATGTGTGGGCTGGAGAGAACTGCCTCGTGTCACTTAGACGCTGCTGGGACGAGCTGCACCGGGCTCAGTCGCTCGCTCACTCGCTGCTGTGCTTCTGTAACGATGAGCAAACACGAGGAGCGCCTAAAGTGAGTCATCAAACACTAACTCACCATTTTGTTCCGGACCTCGAGTCGTGTTTGCTGCCTGGTGCGCTTCCAGAGCTGGTACCAATAACAGCAGATCAAAACAATGAGTTAATTGGAGGAGATTTAGACAGAAATCCATCCAGTAAAGGATTATATATATATAATGCATTAGTAGATAATAAAAATAAAAAAAATAATAATGCAAAAATTTCACAATGTCACAAATGTTATTTGTTGCTCTTACATTTAAAAGTTATACAATTTTATATTGTTTACTATTATTGTTTTTTAATTGTTTGTTTGTTTGTTTTCCCATGTGTTATTTCTAACCAACTTTCCCTGTTTCATATAATCAGCATTTTTCTTCCTTTTCTTTCTTTATTTTTTTATATTTATTTATTTATTTATTTAATATTATTAATTAATTCATTCATTCATTCGTTTGTTTATTCATTCATTTGTTTATTTGTTTATGTTTCATTTATTCATTCCTTTATGCTCTCCCTTTTTTTCATTCTTTCTTTCTTTTTCCTTTTATTTATCTATTTATTTGTATGTATTTATTTATTTGCTTGGTTGTTTATTAATTCATTTATTAATTCATTCATGTGCCCTATTCCTTTCTTTCTCCCCCCCCCTTATTTCTTTATTTATGTATTTATTCATTTATTGCATTCCTTCTTTTTTTAATGGCATGCATTCAAGTCCTTTTCTTTCCCAAAACATTCCTATTATGGAGTAATATAGCTAAACAAACAAACTAATTAATTAATTAACTAACACATTCATTAATTCATAAATACATACTTTTCTAAGTACATTATTCGAGCTGGGACCTTAAAGAAGGTCTCCAGGACCTCCACCAGAACTCGAAGGTTAATTAATTACAGTAATTATGCATTTCTGACAATTCACTTTGAGCTATTTTAACATTTTGAAAGAGCACTGAGAATTTGAGCCACGCCACATTAATTATGCTAATTAACCATTTTGACAGTTAATTTTATATAATTAATAAACGTACTAATATTAGCGAGGGCACAGTTGGAACAGCAAGAGAGAAAATCAGAGACGGTGAAATCGAGGAAGGGTTGAAACTGGAACAGAGTCTAAGGTCCAAACTGGTGCAGGTTTTTTTTTTTTTTTTCCCTCCTGTCCCCGAGCACTCGTCCTTCACTCCCAGAGCTGAAGTTGTCTGAGAACTTTCTCTGAACCTTGTCCTCACGCAGTCTCTCTCTCTCTCTTACAACCTGAAATGAGGCTAAAAGACATGAAGCACAGGGAGGAACCCAATCTCAGAGCTCAGAGCCGAATCTCAGAGTCTTTATTAAAGAAATAAACGTGGCTCAGTGACAGAGCTGACCTTTAAACTCACACCAACTACAGCACCTTTTACTTTTAATCACCAACGAGTAGGATATGAAACACACTCAAATCTATAAATATAGTCACTGTCTCTGTAAATGTAAAGAAAATTAATAAAAAATTTGTAAAAAAAAAAAAAAAAAAGATAGATCAAAATGAAAGAAAAAAAGCCAAATTTATAAATGCAAAGAAAAGAAAATGCTCTGGTAAATTTTAAAAAAGGAGAAATAATTTGTTTTGGTAAATTTAATGAATAAAAGCTTTGTCAAAACAAATAAGATAGGTAAACAATGGACATAGCAAAAAGATTTTAAGTGAAAAGATTATTTAAAAATAATACATGAAAAAAACAGTTTTGGGGGGTAAAAAATGAAAGTTGCATATATACATGAAAAATAAACAAAAATGTTTTGGTAAATAAACCAAAAGAAAAAAGAGACTTTTGGTAAATAAAAAAAATTAATGTTTTGATAATAAAAACAAAAAGGGTTGATTAAGCCAATGGAAAAATGAAAGAAAAAAGTATAATAATAAATTACTTTTATGAACCAGGTAGATACTGTAGATATAATTAAAATGATAGACTTAAAAAAAGAAAAGAAAAACAAACTGGATGAAAGAAATTGAAAATATAAAAAAAACTATACACTATAAATATAGAAAAACTATAAAAACTATAAATCCAGATGAGATAGCTACAATGAGGTAAAATTAGATAATTAGAAAGATAGACAAAGGGGGGGAATTTGAAATAAAAAAGAGAATAATTTTGTTTGTTTGCTTGTTTGTTTTAAATCAGTAAATCAAAAGAGAGACTGATTTAGCAACATAAACATCAACATAAACATCAAAAGAGAGACTGATTTAGCAACATAAACATCAACATAAACATCAAAAGAGAGACTGATTTAGCAACATAAACATTTTGTAAAATATAATGTCTTCAAGAAAAGGAAATTGATTTAGAATGTTTTTTTTTGTTGTTTTTTTTTTTTTGTAAATACCTTTTTTTTTCTCATTTCCAAAAATTCTCAAAACCACTTCACTCACCAACTTCACTTCATCTCGTCACTTGTGCACATCATGAAAGCAGCCTCTCATTCTTTGCAACAAATTGCAAATGATTTCCTACATTCATGCAAATGTTTCTGTACAACAGTCTGCTGTTTACTTCATTGTCAGTCGCTTATGTCGAGATGAGCAAAATGTAGCTTCTCTGTTGGATCGTCTCTCTCCCCAAAAACATCAAAGCATCAGTTCTTTCTGTTTATCGTTACACCAGTGCTCATAGTCTGTCATGTGTTACTTTCGATACATTTCCATTAAACCTATTTTTTGTTCTGTAAATCTGTCCTGAATTGATGAGCTGCACTCAGGTGAATCTTGACTTCACCAGTGTTTAAAGTGTTTGATCAGCTAACGATGAACCGCTTCCCCGGCTGCCGTGGATGCGGTGTGATGATGATGTCACGGCAGACGCCTGCAGATGACGGATAAGACGATCCAGAAGATTCTCGCAGCGGTGTGTCGTGATGTGGAGGAGAGTGTGAGGCCCGACAGACAGGAACGTCAGGAGGTGTAGAAAGTCTGTGCTGGAAGTCTTCATATTGGAAAGTGTTGGAGGAAACCGGAGCACCCAGAGGAAACCCACCAAGCACCATGCAAACCCGAGGCGGAGGTGTCAGGCCACGGTGGTGTCAATGCAATGACATCATCTGTCAGGAAGAAACAGTATAATCAGTAAAAAAGCAGGAAATTAGATCGAATCCTGTCGGATCTCTCGCCATCGATCTTCCGCATACAGTGATGTGTAACTTTGTATTGATAAATGTCATAAAGACAAAGTGCATCCTGGTGCATTTTCAGTCTCTGTCATGCCGACTTAGACGTAGTTTTGATCAGAAAATAACGACAGACTTGTTCACTGACTCGGGATCGTGACGAGCTCGTTCATAGACACTGACACGAGGACGTTTCATTCGGATGCAACTGACACCAACACTGACGTTCTGAGAAATAGACGAAGCAGGATTTAGTGTCCCGCTGGTTGTACTAATCGTTTTGAGAAATGCACTTATGGTTTTGCAAAATGTTAAGGACGATTCAAGAAAATGCTCCAAACTCTGTTTAAAAAAAAAAAAAAAGAAAACATCTGCTTTTTTAATTCAAATTTTTTTTTATTTTATTATAATCAATAATAGTGATTATATAACAGTGACTCGACTTCATCACACCACCCTGCTGTTGATTCATTTCCATAACAGCACGAGTGTTTTACTCCCCACTTAGCACATCATGAACATTTGGAGAAGTAATAATTACCGTTACCTGAAGATCCACCCCAGTGTGTGTGTGTGAGAGAGAAGAGCGGGCTGTACAGTAAATAAGACAACAGACGTGAACACGGAGGTTTTGTGTAAAGCTGACGGAAAGTCAGAGTAAAGTCTATAACGGGGAGAACTTAGTAAGTTTAATATATATATATATATATATATATATAACGAACGTTAGATTATTTATTAATTAGCGTAAAATTGACTCTCGGGGTGATTCATTAACGTAACTGGTGAGCTGCGCCCAAAAGTTCTGAGAGCTTTTTGAAAAATGTTAAAGTGGGTCAGAGGTCAATAATAATCAGCTGTTACTGTAAATTAGAAAAAAAGGGGGGAACAGTTGAAAAAACAGTTGAAAACGGCGGTGATTGCATTATCGAAAAACGGCGCGGCGTTAATGGAGACGGAATTTTTAACTCATGAATATTTTTAATAAAATGTGTTTTTTACACACAGGTCTGGGTTTAACACGAGCTGATGAACGATGGTCAACTCTCACAACACGACCCCCCCTGTCTCTGTCTCTCTCTGTCTGTCTGTCTGTCTCTCTCTGTCTCTGTATGTCTCTGTCTGTCTCTGTCTCTCTCTGTCTGTCTGTCTGTCTCTCTCTGTCTCTGTATGTCTCTGTCTGTCTCTGTCTCTCTCTGTCTGTCTGTCTGTCTCTCTCTGTCTCTCTCTGTCTGTCTGTCTGTCTCTCTCTGTCTGTCTGTCTGTCTCTCTCTGTCTGTCTGTCTCTCTATCTCTGTCTCTGTATGTCTCTGTCTGTCTCTGTCTCTCTCTGTCTGTCTGTCTGTCTCTCTCTGTCTCTCTCTGTCTGTCTCTCTCTGTCTGTCTGTCTGTCTCTCTCTGTCTGTCTGTCTGTCTCTCTCTGTCTGTCTCTCTCTCTGTCTCCTGTCTGTCTCTGTCTCTCTCTGTCAATCTGTCTGTCTGTCTCTCTGTCTCTGTATGTCTCTGTCTCTGTCTGTATGTCTCTGTCTCTCTCTCTGTCTCTGTCTGTCTCTCTGTCTCTGTCTGTCTATCTGTCTCTGCTTATCTGTCTCTCTCTCTCTGCCTCCTGTCTTTCTCTGTCTCTCTCTGTCTGTCTGTCTGTCTGTCTCTCTCTCTCTCTCTCTCTCTCTCTCTGTCTCTCTTTCTGTCTCTGTCTTCTGTCTGTCTCTGTCTCTTTCTGTCTGTCTGTTTGTCTGTCTCTGTCTCTCTCTGTCTGTCTGTCTCTGTCTCTCTCTCTGTCTGTCTGTCTCTGTCTCTCTCTCTGTTTATCTATCTGTCACTGTCTCTCTCTCTCTCTCTCTGTGTCTGTCTCTGTCTCTCTCTCTGTCTGTCTATCTGTCTCTCTCTCTCTCTCCACTGTGTTTCTGATGAGACGTGTGCATCTGTCCCCTTCCTCCCTCACTTCCTCTTGATCCCTCTGTTTCCTCCTCCAAACATATGTTAGCTCCTGTACGGTCTGTCTGTCTAAAAGTCTGTGCACTCCTTACCAAATGGCAGATTTGGTTCATCTAGCAATTTCTGTCTTGTCTATTGGATGTCCCAATTCATTTGTCCTTTTGCACTTTCTCATCGCATTAAAAAAAGAGAATTTTGTATTGATTTGTATTATTATTATTATTATTATTATTATTATTATTATTATTATTATTGTTTAGTTTGTTAGTTTTGGTCCATTCACATGCATCTGGCACATCGGGCGATTTTCTGTGGCAGTTATTTAAGGGGTCGGGTTGTCAGCTCAATGCCTGGTTGTCATTCACACACTACAGGCAATTTACAAACACCAGCTAACCTAATCTACATGGAGGTACCTGGAGGAAACCCACCAAGAACATGCAAAGGAGACGGTGCCAACCACTACGCCACTGTGTCACCGGTGTTATTGTGATTTTGTATTTGTAAATAACCCTGAAGCAATTTCTCTACCATTTGCAAGAGACCTGTTCTTTGGCCTATTTAAAAATATTTATGTTTAGTGTTGTTTTTATAGCTTAAAATAAAATACAGTTTGTTCATCAACCCTTAAGATCTGTGCCGGGTTTTTTTTTTTTTTTTTCAAATTTAACACAAAAACTAACAAACAAACAATGAATAAATAAAGATTTGATCTAGAATAATTAAAGTACAGCAAGCAGCAAGCACGACATCTCACATATTTTATGCATCTTTTTTTTTCATCAGAATTCTAAAACAATAAACCCTAAATGATAGAATTATATTTAGCTGTTTTATAATTGTAATGCATTTTATTCCCATTTTCCGAAAGTCTCACCTGTCTAGTGAAAGTGAGTTGAAGGTAATAATGATTATATAAAAAGAATAAATATATAAATCGTTTATATGATGTGAGTACAGAGTTGAAGCACCAGAAAGAACAGTTCTGTGTGGGTTTTCTTTTTTTTTCCTTTTTTCTTTTGCTCACTTTTTCCTCCCGATGACAAGTTCCAGACAAGTGAACGCTCATTTTCGAGTGAATACGCTTTGTCGGTGTGAAAACCTGCCAGACTCGCACCTTGTTTTCTCTTTCATCAGCAGAAATGCGACATAAATAATCACACAAGACATCGGTGATCAATCACAGTACAGCTCTGAGTAACAGAACAAGATCCTGTGTGTGTGTGTGTGTGTGTGTGTGTGTGTGTGTGTGTGTGTGTGTGTGTGTGTGTGTGTGTTGATTACAGCATCTGGCCTTTGCTCTGGCAGCTGCTCATTAGTGAGATCAGAGGTTAATTGGTGATGAAATGGCTGTAACTCGAGTCTGCTAAACATCACGTCTCGTGCTCTCCTGGACATTTTACACGACTTGAAACACGTGAAAAATGGGAGACGAAGAGCGAGCGTCTGAGTGTGTGAGTGTGAACAGTGTGTATGATGTAGTGGCGAACTAACACGAGCACCGTGTTCTTTTTACATATATTTATTTTCACATCACTGCAGCGGGCGAGAGTCTCTGGTGTCACATGATCAAAAAGAAAAAGGAAAAAAAAAAGCAAATCAAATCAAGTAAGTTGTAATGCGTTAATTGCGTCTCATTATATTTTTAAACTTCAGCTTTTAGACCTGTCTGGCTGATTTCCTGAAGCAGTCTGTCCCACCCCAAGGTCTTTGCTCGGCTGATGAGGCAGGATTCACGGTAGTCCTGAGGATCATCACAGCTCACTCAGAGACACATGTAGGACTGCAGGACGTCTCCACTGCCAGAAACCTATTGGGGACGCCTTTGCAACCAATTAGAGCCCAAAAATAGCAACACCCCAGAGGTCTTCAGAGCTAATTTTGCTAACCTCCTCATACCGAAGCTTCAGTCTTCAAGGCGACCTGAAAACCTCTTAACCCTTCAATGTTCCGCTCAACCTTTTGGTAGAGCACAGTCTGAGTCAATTTACAGTATCTTATTGAAAATGTGGTAACCTGATTTAGCCATCTCTACCGTTTGGTTAAGGTCTGCTAGGAATAAATAAATAAATAAATTTATTTATAAACAAACAAATAAATAAATAAATAAACAACACTGTAGATTTAAATAACATGCCTTTTCAATTGCAACCAGAAATTAAGTTTATGGAACACTTCTTCTACTGAGCTATAATAAAATTGCATTTGTATATGTAATTGTATTTTATATTCAAAAGCATTAAATAAAATTAATAAATTATTATTATTATTATTATTATTATTATTATTATTATTATTATTATTATTATTTGCACAAGTATTGATACTTTTACCATCAAGAGATTTCTTAACCGTTTGGAAGAGACCCATCTTTTGAGAAATATTGACTGGTTGGTTTATTTATTCCTTTAAAAATATTTTCTTTATTAAAGGTTAAAGGTCAGATTTTGGTCATGTTTCATTTTGAGGTTAACAGCGACTTTTTAATAACCTGAATTTGGAGAATTTATATTCTACACACTGCAATAACAAACTAATCCTGAGAAATCTATAGTTAATACAACTGAGATTACTGAAATTCCTTAATGAGCTTCTGCATTGTTTTTAGTTTGAGGCTGTTAAGGGATAAACACACACTCGCGCACACACACACACACACACACACACACACACACACACACACACACATACATAAACAAACTGTAAACATGTTAGAAATAATACCGTAATCATAATAATAATAATAATAATAATAATAAATAATATTAATAATTATAGTATAATAATAAAAATAATATGATAATAATAATAAAATAATAATAATATAATAATAATAATAATAGTTATAATAATAATAATAATAATAATAATAATAATAGTTATAATAATAATAATAATAATAATAATAGTTATAATAATATGTAATAATAATTATTATTATTATTATTAATAATATTATTATTTAAAACTCACAAAGCTCCAGCTGGGAAGAATGAAGTTACCTCTGTACATAAAGTTTGACATTTTAGTATATTTGTTCTTCTAAACAACGCCCCCTGAGGATCAGAGTGTAAACGCCATGAAGACGAACCCCAGGCTTTACTTAAAGTCTAAAGTGTAAATTTGTTCGCTTTCGCTAACTCAAGGTCAATGTAAATATCACTGCAAAGAGATTAACATTAACTTTATGTTATACTCTGTGTTCTCTCTCTTTCTCTCTCTGACATTTTAAATCCTGGTATTTTCTTTTCTTTCTTTCGTTCTTTCAAATCGACAATGTTTGACAAGCTGTACATAATAAAACCGGCTTCATTTTTTAAAAGCGTTAGCATAAAGCGTGACTGCTCTATTCAGGTCACTGGCTTTAGTAACTGCTCGAAGTTCACTTTGCTTTGACTTTAACGTCGAGGACGTTCTTCACGTTCACTTTGTCTTGATGAGGTCTGGGGCCTTAACTGGAGCTTGATGAAGTCGTGTGCCATGACTTTGTTGAGGTGTCAAGAACGCCTGGGCACTCGAGCAGCAAAGCACCCGAGTTTTTTTTTTTTTTTTTTTTACTGTAGAAGCAGAGAGGTAGAACAAGAACAAGGGTAAGACTGTGTGTGTGTGTGTGTGTGTCTGTGTGTGTGTGTGTGTGTGTGTGTGTGTGTATACTGTATGTGTGTGTAAGAAAGTTACACCCCCTCATAATGAACCCTCTAAATCACATGACCATGTCATGCCATGGTAATAATACAGTATGTCAGAAAAAAAAGACAATGAAGGATTAAAGGCACATCAATCTCTCAAACGTACTGTAAATAATAATGCGCTCTGTGTGGTGGTGTAATACTGTAGGAAAACAATCAACAACACAGGACTGAAGAAAAGTGATCGATTTTCTATAGCGGCACAACCTAAAGATTTGAATTCCCTCACACCAAGGAAATTTATTAACAATACAGCTGCATGTTTATCCATTTATAGATACATTTATTGGGGAACATTCATGAAACTTGTTACAGCTTTACTTCTGAATCTTACAAAGCATAACGTCTAAAATAAGCATGTTTTTAGAGAAAATAATAATAATAGTTTTAAACATTCATCGAATAAACAAAACTTTTGAGATGTCACAGTTGGACTGGTAAGCGGAAGCCCCATTTACACCAACGTGAACCAGGTGCTAGTTCATGTCTGGCGCTAATACCAGTTCAAAGTTAGTTCAATAATGAAACTTCTAAGAACTGGATTTGTTTGTAGAGTCATAACATGTACGGATCTACTTTCCCAGCAATGGAAGCAGCAAAAAATATATATACAGTGCTATGCTAGTGGCAAAAAGAAAAAAAAAAATGCTATAGGCAAAAAATGCTAGCAGCAAGAACATTTTCATATTGAGGTTATTTTTTCTATTTTTTAAAGATGGCGGTCACAAACTTGTAGTTGGTTTTGGAAATTCCACCCCAAACTCCTAATGTAAGCGATTCTTTGTTCTGGCCCAGCAAATTGTTGGTGCTGCCTTGAAAACAAAAAGAACTGGTTCAAAATTGAGCACCGGATCCAAAGTGGCTCTGGAACCGCATTGGTGACAAAATGGTGTGATTTCTGATGCACAATGGGTGAAGAAGTTGAAATAAGTGGAGAACAACATTGAAGACAAACCACAAAGTGTTTTTTTTTTTTTCTTCATTTTTTTTTCTTTTTCAAAAAGGGTTCTATGTAAAAGTCCACTTTTGCATTACTTTCAGTACAGCCCTTATAGTAATAATAATAATAATAATAATAATAATAATAATAATAATAATAGTTTCGAAGCTACTTCATCAATCACACCTTCTGATCAATCAGAACTCAGTAGCACTGTGGAATACATGACATATAATTAAAGATTATAGCATAAGCTCTCTGTATTTCTCTCTCTGAACATGTGCAGTAACATGAACACTGAGCTTCTGCTTCATTAATTGCAATGTAAACAAAGCAAATCAATTGTAACTCAGCTTGTAGCAAGATTATTTGGCAATTTGTGATATGTGAAATTCCATCATATAATCTCTGTCCATCTATCTGCTTTTCAGTTATTTTTTTCTTTTCCCCTTTAAACCTATAGATGTGACCAGATCACAGTGTAACACTAATGTATGTACAGAATATCTACAGTGTTTATTGTGTTTATATATAAAACAGTGTTTTTAGTAAATAAAGTCTCTAAAGACTGAAGTTGAGGTTTTGATGCATAATAAATCCTCCGCTCGCTGCAGTAAGCCTACACACGGTCATGTGACGCAGCGCCACTTACATCAGCAAAATGCTAATGCATATAGCGTGATGTTTAAACATGAACATAAGAGGGAGACGAGAAAAAAAAAAAAAGCTGAACATTTCATGTATTACAGATTCTCAGCCTGCAGTCTCTCTCTCTCTCTCTCCTGCATATGTCTGCATCTCTCCAGAAATCCGCCCGCCTACAGGCCGTTCCTTACGCTCTCGCCATGCTATGATTTATGTCATCATAACAATCGGTTATACGCCTGCATTTTCAAGTTTATATCAGCATGATAGATT
>QNUK01000880.1:127500-155000 GCA_013621035.1 Clarias magur | reverse complement strand
TAATTAAGTGTGGGTCACTCTGTGGGTATAATTACTTATTCACTACCATGAGAGCAAACGTTGTATAACTGGGCACCTGCTTTATGCTAGCAGGAGGAACGTGGTCATAAACAAGGGAAAAGCTGCAGCCAAGGACAAGCAACGAGAACGACTACCTCTCCTTACTTCATATTTTTTCATCCGACGTTCTTGTGTTTTCTTTCCAGGTTTCCTGAAGGACTTTTGGCAGGTTTTTGCCTCTCATGTTTTTCAGTCCAGTCCCTGTACCTGAGCAGTTTCAGAGGAATGTTTTTTTTTTTTTTTTCTTTTCTTTTCCTTTGTTCATGTCTACCTTAAGAAGGGCACTGGTGACTCAGTGGTAGGTTTCTCGCCTACTGTACCATGTGGAAGGCACGAGTTTGATTCCCAGCCACCCCAGATGCAGTGCTGGTTCCAAGGCTAGATAAACTGGGAGCGTCGCATCAGGAAGGGCATCCGACGTAAAACCGGGGCCAAGTTGTCGTGCAGATCGGTCGGTCTGCTCTATGGAGGACCTGAAAGTCTAACAGCAACGTCTACCTTAAGACATGACAGAGATGATCAGGTCGGTGTGATTCCAAATGCTGACTGGTTGGAACGGATGAGAGGAGCAATGAGGTTGCTGCTGAAGTTGTTACATAAGCAACTAAATTTCTTCGCACTTTACTTTATTTGTCATAGTGAAACATTTTGTTCCCATTTCTTTCATTTAATCTGCACCATTTATTGTACTATGTAGAACAGTGGCGGCTGGTGCAAAGCTTTTTTTTTGTGGGGGGGGGATGCGCAAACAAAATTTAAATGAAACTTTTAATACTCGCCATTTATCAGGTGACTGCGCATCATTACTACTAGCATAAAATAAAGTCCTGACTCACATCGCATGCGTCCGGTCAGCAGCTCCGCCCGCCGTAAGAAGTGCTGGAAAAGACTCGTCGAGAACGGTCCAATCACATGAGCCCAAATATTTAAAAACAATATCGATTCGCTAAGAACAAAAGTGGGAGGGTTCCGGGCGCGCAGTGCTCCGCCCCAAGTATGATTTGAAAAGATCCAATTAGAGCTCAGCCTCAAGTCACATGCTTTTCAAAAATCTACATGCCAAGATAGACGCTCGTTTGTCTGGCGCCCCGCGTACACCAACACAAGCGAACGTAATACTCACTCACTCACTCACTCATCATCTATACCGCTTAATCCTGTGTTCAGGGTCACGGGAGGCCTGGAGTCTATCCCAGGAGACTTAGGGCACATGGCAGGGTACACCCTGGGCAGGGTGCCAATCCATCGCAGGGCACAGACACACACACATACATACATACATACACTCACTCATTCACACACTACGGGCAATTTGGGAACACCAATTAGCCTAACCTACATGTCTTTGGACTGTGGGAGGAAACCGGAGAACCCGGAGGAAACCCACCAAGCACGGGGAGAACATGCAAACTCCATGCACACTGAGGCGGGGATCGAACCCGGACCCTGGTGGTGCGAGGTGACAGTGCTGACCACTACACCACCGTGCCGCCGGCTTTATTTTATTTTCATCTTATTAATTTATAAAGAAATAAAGGAAGAACAACTGTGTAGGTGCGACAACATAATTAAGAACAGAAACTTCATTAACAGTTCACCACTACACCACCGTGCCGCCCCGAACGTAATACAGTTTAGATATTTTTTTTTAACTGCAAATAAATTATATGAACAAATACACAGGAATATTGTGACTTTATGTCATTATTAAAATAAATAATTATTATGTTAAATAATTACATGTTAAAGTAGCATTCTGCTCTGCCTAACTTTATGGGGCGGCGCCTCTGCGCCCCGTATCGACCGGCCGCCACTGATGTAGAAATGAGGGGTGTCAAGACTTTTTCCAAAGAAGGTATATAAAAGAAACATCATGAGTAATGCAAAAAAAAAAAAAAAAAAAAACTTTAATCGGGAGACTGAAACTTGAAAGTTGCACAGCCAAAGAGAGCAAACTTGGGTTGGCTGAGTAGGACACACTCATACTCATAACCACCTGTCAATCACAGAGACACCGGCCAATCATTGTGCTCTGTGAGGTCCTGTATGAAGATTAGGGTGGATAGCTCTTTTCCTGTGTGTGTGTGTGTGTGTTAGTCTGTGATGTGATGCAGCAAGAAGCATTAAGAAGAAGCGTTAATTGTTATTGTGCTGCTGAGTCTGCTTCATTAAGAAGATTAATTTCCATTCATCCCACTGCCTAATCACCTCTCTGTAATGCTGCCTCATACACACAGCTGAGAGCCAAACACACCTCGCATGAGCTCAGATGTTGTACAGGAACCTCCATGGACAGTGAAGCGCATCGACTTGATCTGATTTCGGTAATGCGATTTCTACATTATGTGTTTAAAATGTCTGGAATATAGTCTTTACCGAGCCGGCATTGCGTCCTGGCAGTTCTCCTGCAACCTAGCGCTTATTAAAGTGAGAAATTGTCAGGCAGCAGCGTCTTATGGTCTGTTCAAGAACCTGAAAATGTCTGTTTTCTTCTCTGACTTGACATCCAGGGTCCAATTTGTGAGCCCGGCGCCGTGCATCCACTCTCACTCGCACTGCACACAAATGATACAGGTTTGTTTAAGAGATCTGAACATCTTTCTCGCCATGATCACGAGTCGGTGGTGATTTATGCTCGGAGATCTGTGAGTAGGAGGCGGTGATGGACATCAGGCATCTGCCTTTGAGTCACTGAAATTTAACGGCACAGGCAGCGATCTATCACGTCTTTAAACACCTACATGTGCGTCAGAGCATCCTGCCGCGCCGTGCTGGAAGTTTGCTAGAGGCTGGTGGCAGTTCAGGCAAGTTGGATGGAGGTTCTCTCAAGGTTCTTTAGAGGTTTACTAGAAATAATACGCCGGTGAGGTAATGGGTGCGGCACGTTATGTATAGATGATTTAAAGATGTTATGGGGAGGTTTGTTGAAGATAGTCGGGGATTTAGGCAAGTGAAAGAAAGTCTCTTGAAGGTATACTGTATAATGACTGCTGGAGGCAGATAAAGGTCTCACCAAGGCTTTCTCCAAGTTTCTGGAGATATATGAAGATAGTTAGTGTTAGTTGTCATGAACTTTCCATCATGGCTGTTAAAGGCTTTTGAAGGTAGGATGAAACATTCCGTAATATTTTTCGAGAGCTTACTAATGGCATGCTGGAGGCTTTCTCCATGTTTCTGGAGATATGCGAAGATAGTAGGGGTTAATTGGCACTAGTTGGTGTAAACTTTCCATCAAGGTTTCTGAAGGTTGCAAAAAAATGTTTCAGAATCCTTTCTAAAGTTGTTCCGATGGCGTATTGGAGATAGTTGGGTAATTGGTTGGAGATAACTCCATATCAGTGTACAATCCCCACTGGAGACTTATGCAAAGCTTCGGCAGGGAGGAGTTTTGAATAAGTGGGTTTAGGTTGCAAGAAGGGCGTGAAGTGACAGTGACAAAGTTACATAATTATCTAGGCTTATGGAAGTTGGCGGAACTTTACTAGAGATACAAAGAGACTTGTAAAAGTCTAACGGAGATAACTGGGGTTCCTGGAAGCGGGTGAGGGTTTGCTGAAGGTCCACAGTGAAGGTTTGCTGAAGGTCCACAGTGAAGGTTTGCTGAAGGTCCACAGTGAGTGGTAAATATTTGCTGAGGGCTGTGTAATGGTTTTCTTTCACCTTCTGAAGTTTGGCTTAAATGTATTAAAGGTTTGCTGGAAACAGTGGGGTTCCTGGCAAGTGGGAGGTTTACTGAAGGTCTAAGGTGACTACTAAAGTCTGATAGAGGTTTCAAAAAGGTTTCTCAATCTTTCTTAAGATTTACTAGAGGCGGGAAAGTTTTGTATGAAAGTTTTGAGATTTTTCTTCACCTTTGTTTTTAAGTTAAGGAGTTAGTAGAGTACATTGACGTTCCAAAAAATAAAAAAAATAATGCTTTCCTACACGTTTGCCAGAAGTTTTTAGAAGTTTTTTTTTTTTTTTTGGATGTTTTCTGGAGGTCTGCTAAAACTGTTTCTGGTTGCTGCAGGCTAAATGGGAGATTCCTGTTGGCTGAGTTAGCATCAGGGTAATGATGCCCAGAGGGAAAGCCTATCTTCCCAGTCCCGCCCCACCGTAACCACTAATGTTTGTAATGCCAGCTGATACCTGCACAACTGACATACACACACTGATGCAACAAATTGCAAGTGTTAACCTCATATACACAAATACATGGCTGGACAATTTGGCATGGTAATGTTTTCTCAGGAAACCTGCTACTAGGACATGCATATGGTGTTCATATGGAGTGAGTCATGCAAGCAAACACACACACACACACACACACACACACACACACACACAGATAGTGAGAGGGATTTCTGAGGTGTTAGGTGTGTGAAGAAATTGTGTGTATTAATGAGAGAGAATAACAGAGTGTGATAATAAAAGAGTGTTATAATAAAAGAAATGTGAATGATTTCTTTGCACGCTCACACTTTTAAACATTACTATTGTTCATTATTATTATTAGTAGTATAAAATATTTAAATACGAAAATATTGTTGCTGTCTAAGGCGCAGTGGTTAGCACTTCGAGCTCGAGTTCGATTCCCGTCTCTGTGTGCATGGAGTTTGCGTGTTCTCCCCGTGCTTGGTGTGGTTTCCTCCGGGTTCTCCAGTTTCCTCCCACAGTCCACAGACCCGCAGACCTGCAGATTAGACGAATTGGCAGTCTGATCATAACTCATTAGAGAAATTAGAGAAACAATGCGAGTTTTTACTCTCAGGGCTGCGCTCTCTTGTGTTGCGCAATCAAAAGTCTCGGTTTGACTCGAACGCTTTTCATACTGAGATTGATTTACACTTCGTGCCTTAGCGAATCGTTTTTTTCATTGCGACACAGGGAGGTGCATCATGGGTAACACAAACAGATGCTAGCAGGCAGTCCTCCTACGAGCTAACTACATGCTACGTGTTTCATCGAAGCTGTGTGTTTTAATGAGGCATTACAGAATGTCTTCCTCGTGTTTAATTAAATTCTAACGATGGCATTAATTGTATAAATCCGATGACTACTGTGCAATGCAAGGAAAAACAATGTTGTGTAAATTATATCATTTCCCTTTTTTTTTTTTTTGCATTTAAAATGTTCGGTCTCCTGTAGATGACTCTAAACTCTGCTTTATGCTTAAACTTGTTAAAACGCTGAGTTTAACGCGGTTCTTTTCTCAGACCGGTGTCTTTAATAAACACTAATCCTCTATATTAAAACCCGCACACGGAACACTGCGTATAAATGAGCACGAGCAAAGGTTCACGTTTGCTTCCCACACAGCGCCGTGATCACATTACTGTATAGTCGATGTATTTAGGGAAAATTGCACTCATAATATTGTGTTAATAGTAATATATTAGATAAACCGCAAGGCTATAGAACAGCACTAGTTCAGTGGAATCACCAGTTTAATCCTGTAGGATGCTCTCTCTCTCTCTCTCTCTCTCTCTCTGTACAGTATCTCTTGCTTTCGTCTAAACACACAGTGCAGGTGATGTAAACCACAGCAACTAAAAATAATAACAGTAATAACAAACTCTGAAACATCTGTCTTTCAGTGATTGATTGATAGAATTGTGGATTTAAAGCCACTCAGACTGCTGAGTGCAGACGAGTTAAAAACACTTCAGAAACGCTTTCAGTGTGAATTCACTCGGTTTATAATTAATCGGGTGATTTTTCTTTTTTTGTTTCAAAACTTTTTACAGGAACATTATGTGTGTGTGTGTGTGTGTGTGTGTGTGTGTGTGTGTTCACTTCTATTTTTTATTCCTACAATGGAACACAGAACTCACATTATTTTTGGCGCTTTCCACTGTCGCAGTACCTTCTGGTGTGTGGTGTGGAAACACACTCATCTCATGTGCAGTATGAATACTTCATCACGTGTGAGTGTCCACTGGCAACATTATGATGTGCGCACACAGACACGTATGCAAGAAATATGAAGCTGGCCGAGTTGAGTACAGTACATAAGACCGTATCTTATTCAGTATATAAGTAATAAGATAAGATAATAGCACTGTAGACTGTACATTGTGCATAAAGCTCTAATATAATATACCTCCTTTATACACTGTATTCCTCTATACTCTATCATACTGTACTATATTACACCCTAAATGTGCACTATATCTAACTATGCTGTGTTATAAACCAAAATATACCATACTCTCCATTGTGAACTGGACTATACAATTATTTATTATACAATACTATGCTTTACTGTTTTACCACACCATACAATACTGTACCATACCGTACTGTACCATACTATGCTATGCTAAACTATATGTTGTGAACAATACTACATTACATACCCATAAATTATACACATTACTACACTGTACTATACTAAATATACTTATATTGCAACCTAGAATTTTATATTATATACAATACTCTACTAAACGCAATGTTGTTCACTACACTGTAATGTAGTATTACACTGTACTATACTGTACTATTATACTGAATATAATATTCTCTCTCTATTATACTATACTATATTACACCCTAAATTTGCACTATATTTAACTATGTTCTGTGTTATAAACTACATTGTACCATATCCTCCATTGTGAATGGCACTATACAATACTTTATTATACAATACTACACTTGACTGTTATACTATACCACACAGTACAGTACCATACCTTACTGTACTGGAATATACTATGCTATGCTATGCTATACTATACCATATGTTGTGAACAATACTACTAAAATACATAAATTATACACATTGCTATATTGTACTATACTAAATATACTTCATTGCAACCTACAATTTTGTATTATATACTATACTCTACTAAACCCAATGTTGCTCACCACTCTGTAATGTAGTATACTGCACTAATATAATATGCCCTCCTTTATACACTGTATTCAACTGTACTCTATTATACTGTTCTATATTACACCCTACATTTGCACTATATCTAACTATACTCTGTGTTATAAACTACACTGTACAATAACTTACATTGTGAACTGCACTATACAATACTGAATTATACAATACTACACTTTACTGTTATACTATACTATTCTATACCATACCATATCATACCATACTATACCATGCCATACTATACTATACTGTACTATACTATACTGTGCTGTGCTGTACTATACTATGCTATATTAACTGTGAACAATACTATTTTACTTACCCATGAATTATACACTGTACTATACTGTACTACGCTAACTATACTTTATTGCATTCTACATTTTGTAGTATATACTATACTCTACTAAACCCAATGTTGCTCACCACTCTGTAGTGTAGTATACTGTACTATACTGTACTTTATTATACACTATGATTTGCACTATATCTAACTATACTCTGTGTTATAAACTACACTGTACAATAACTTACATTGTGAACTGCACTATACAGTACAATACTGAATTATACAATACTACACTTTACTGTTATACTATACTATTCTATACCATACCATACAATACTGTACCGTGCCATACTATACTATACTATACTGTGCTGTACTGTACTGTACTATACAATACTATACTATACTATATTAGCTGTGAACAATACTATTTTACTTACCCATAAATTATACACTGTACTATACTGTACTAAATATACTTTATTGCATTCTACATTTTGTAGTATATACTATACTCTACTAAACCCAATGTTGCTCACCACTCTGTAATGTAGTATACTGTACTATACTGTACTTTATTATACACTATGATTTGCACTATATCTAACTATACTCTGTGTTATAAACTACACTGTACAATAACTTACATTGTGAACTGCACTATACAGTACAATACTGAATTATACAATACTACACTTTACTGTTATACTATACTATTCTATACCATACCATACAATACTGTACCGTGCCATACTATACTATACTATACTGTGCTGTACTGTACTGTACTATACAATACTATACTATACTATATTAGCTGTGAACAATACTATTTTACTTACCCATAAATTATACACTGTACTATACTGTACTAAATATACTTTATTGCATTCTACATTTTGTAGTATATACTATACTCTACTAAACCCAATGTTGCTCACCACTCTGTAATGTAGTATACTGTACTATACTGTACTTTATTATACACTATGATTTGCACTATATCTAACTATACTCTGTGTTATAAACTACACTGTACAATAACTTACATTGTGAACTGCACTATACAATACTGTATTATACAATACTACACTTTACTGTTATACTATACTATTCTATACCATATCATACCATGCCATACCATACAATACTGTACCGTGCCATGCCGTGCCGAACTATACTATACTATACTATACTATACTATTTGTGAACAATACTATTTTACTTACCCATAAATTATACACTGTACTATACTGTACTATGCTAAATATACTTTATTGCATCCTACATTTTGTAGTATATACTATACTCTAAACCCAGTGTTGCTCACCATTCTGTAACGTAGTATACTGTACTATCCTGTACTTTATTATACACTATATTTTGCACTATACTATACTACACTATACTATAGTATACAAAACTACACAACAC
The DNA here is from genome assembly GCA_013621035.1 of Clarias magur. NCBI lineage: Eukaryota > Metazoa > Chordata > Actinopteri > Siluriformes > Clariidae > Clarias > Clarias magur. The sequence continues at coordinate 146,340 of QNUK01000880.1, read as the reverse complement.
TCTGCTGTGTTATACTAGATTCTACTGTATTGCACTAGATTGTACTTTGCTATAATTACATTCTATGCTGTTGTCCACTATGCTACGCTATGCTATGCTATACTAAATGTTGTGCACTATACAGTGCTGTTCAGTACTGTACTATACTATGCCCTGTTGTACACTAAACTACACTGCAGTATACTATAATATAATAACATGTGTTTGATATGCAGTACATGTGTGTTTGTGCCCTGCGATGGGTTGGCATATGCCTTGTGTTGCGAGTTTTCAGGTCCCTTGTACCTCTATATAATAACGGATAGATGTTGGCTTGGTATATTGAACATGACTAACTATGTACAGTGCATACAGTACATACACGTTAGGAATAAAACACTTTAGGATATGCAGTTAAATAAAATAGTCTAGTCAAAAATTCTTTGTTCATAACGATAACAATAATAAATGTATTACATGCTACTGTATCTCAACCGTTCAGACTTTACTTTAGTGCCGTCAGATACAAGCACTGGACTCCTATTGGAATGCTAAAATGCAGAGTAAAAACTCTGACTGGCACCTCGAGTCGGGTACGGATAAACCAGCAGGTCAGCGTGTGCTTGCATTTGTTTACCTGTGTCTTTGCTTCCTCTTACATCATGGCGATGAAGCCATGGTCAGTCTGTGGTGTGATTACAGCATGGCTGTGAGCAAACCTGTTGACTAATTAGACTCGTGAAAGGTTACTGACAGATCCAGCAACCTTTCAGGCAATTAAAACCGTCCCACGACACCAAGCTGAGAGTAAAGTCATCCACGCATTACACATCTTGCCATGCTGAACTTTTGTCTTCCCGCTGACTGACGCTCAACTCTCATTGCTGACCCGCTCGCTCCAAACTCTACACCGTCTGCCTGCAAGGACCAGATAAATATTAACCATTTCAGAAAGTCTGAGATGAAGACATCCGATACAGATAATGTAATTGTATCTGTCCTTTGTGGACGTGTCTCAGTCCATGACATCCTCATCCACTACATTCTCATTTCATCATTAGTGCACGTCTCAAAGTATACGCTCTATACAGGTCACAAAACACTGTGAACATGTGCCGATCAACATTGTGTTCACTGTGGAAGCCAACTAGACTCAAGGCACAAGTATTGTACACTATAGTGCACGCTGTTTCATATATAAGCCACATAAACACCAGGACAAATGCATGATTTTACTGTGGACGTGTCCAAAACCACATGTTGGTCACATGTCTTTACTTACTATGGGGCATGTCCTAAACCATGTACAGTACCTATTTCACTAGGTAGTTCATATGAACAGTCCCAAAGCATGTATCCCAAACCACACAACATATTACTCTTAAAACCAATCATCATTATGTGTTTCCAAGCTGGTACCGTCAGAACAACATCTTGTTCAGGCTACAGGTCACAAAAGCACAGAAGACACTATCAAGACCACTTTGGCCACGCCCTTATTCATGTCCCAAACCACACCACCTGAGAAAAGCCTAAGTGGTCCTGAACCACACTTCATTCCTATTATTTGCTCCATTTCTTTTACAATCCACTGTGTATTTGAGCCACATAAGGCCACATGTACAGTACACCATCGTAAATGTCTCACCGTCAACAATGGACGTGTCCAAAGCCAAGCCATAAAATGATCACCTGGTGAGAAGAGACTACTCTACAACAGTGGATGAAAAAGTGCACCCGGCGTTGTAACGGAATTAAAATGATTAGCTCCATAAGACCATAAGAATTGTGGGAATGCGTACCTACCGGCGTGTCCGCGATGCGTCCGTGTGCATACGTGTATGAGTGATCTGTACGATTTGCTAAGCGCTGACCGGCTGGAGCGAACGCTAGCAGCTCATCCGCTCCTGAGTGTTTTGCGTTTCCACTTTCCTGTCACGGAAAACAGAGAATTATTATTTGTGTGTGTGTGTGTGTGTGTGTGTGTGTGTTTGTCTCCAGAATGGCACAAACCGCAGAGCTGAGCTTCACACCGAGCGTAGGCCGCAGCTGTGTATCCGCTCGGCACTCTGTAATTACCGGCAGGTCGGCATCGGAGTGCTGTAATCGCTCCTGTCCCTGTGTTTTTGTGCATGATTGAGTTACTGGCATTTCAGACCAAAATGTGTTGTTTCCCCTTCTGTGAGTGACAAATATGCGGGAGCGGCTGCTCCAAAATCATGCGCTCACATCACATCGCTCCCAGGCCTTGATATATGAGACTCGAACCAGGGCCGTACCCTGTAATTCTGCTGCCGGAGTGTTTATGCTGGAACCAAAGCATTGCCTTTATTATTATTTTTTTTTTAAAAAAACAACAAACAAAAAAAACCACCAAGGCAAATCACATGACATGTTGTTGATTTTATGATTGCAGTGTGTAGTGTGATGTATTCAAATTCAATTCGCAAATACGTACACTTTAACTATTTAAGATCACATTATTGTTTGAGGTAATGGGAAATTCTTATGCTTAGCATCCTTTCATTCACACAAGCAAATTTATTTCTTTTAATATTTTCAGCAAACATGGTGCATAGTTACATTTTTATGTCGTAAATTGAACAAGCGTTATTGTGGCACTGTGCAAAAGTTTGGGCACCCTACATAATTAGTATCACGTCTGGCAAGACATCGCAGCTTGCAAACGCTTTTTATAGCCGCTAAAAGTCCTTCTGTTCTTGTACTTGGGATTTTCTCCCATTCTTCCTTGCAAAAGACGTCTAGTTCTGTAATATGCTTTGGTCGTCTTGCATGCACGGCTCTTTTACGATCTGCACACAAATTTTCAGTGATGTTTAAATCAGGGGACTGTGATGGCCGTTCCAGAACCTTCAGCTTGCGTCTCTTGAGGTTTTCCATAGTGGAATTTCGAGGTGTGTTTAGGATCATTGTCCTGTTGTAGGAGACGTCCTCTATTCAGCTTCAGCTTTTTTACAGATGGTGTGATGTTTGCTTCCAGAATTTGCTGGTATTTAGTGGAATCCATTCTTCCCTCCACCCGTGCAGTGTTTCCTGCGCCACTGGCTGCAATACAACCCCAGAGCATGATACTGTAGATCCGCCCCCATGTTTAATAGTTGGCGAGGTGTTCTTTCTTTTCATGAAATGCTGCTCCTTTTTTTTTCTCCAAACATGCCTTTGCTGATTATGGCCAAAGAGTTCTATTGTAACTTCATCAGTCCACAGCACTTGTTTCCAAAACGCATCAGGCTTCTGTAGATGTTCTGTTGCAGACTTCTGACGTTGGATTTTATGATGGGGACGCAGGTGAGGTTTTCATCTGCTGACTCTTCCATGAAGGTCTCGTGGAACGCTGCACCACCACTCCTGAGTCTGCTGAATCGTCCTGCAGGTTTTTTTGCAGTCAAATGGGGGTATTGATTTGTCTTTCTGACCAGCATACGAGTTTTCTTGGTCTTCCAGATCTCATCTTGACCTCCACGATTCCCCCGAACCGCCATCTCTTCATTACATTTCTCACTGTGGAAACTGCAAGCTGACAACACTTTGCTATCTTCTTGTAGGCTTCTTCTGCATTGTGGGCATCAATAACTTTCATTTTCAGAGTCTTACACAGCCGCTTAGAGGAACCCATGGTTGTTGAGTGTCCGCAAGTGTGTGCACAAGGGTTGAAGAGTGAAAGTATTTGTAAAGATTTGAAATTGGCATTTACTAATTACAGCCGTTGCCATGAATCAGATCTAGCGAGCTGATTAAGGTCTGAAACCTTGTAAAAAGAATCTGAGAATCTGGAACCCTTAGGGTGCCAAAGCTTTTGCACAGTGCCATAATAATGTTTTAATTTCTGTTCAATTTATGGCATTTTTTTTTTCATTTCCTAAAGAGACTGTGTTAACATCTTTTCAATTAAAAAAAATCACCAAAATCGGTTATTTATCATGGGGTGCCTAAACTTTTGCACAAGTCTGTATATGTCAATAATAGTTTATATTATTTTTATGCTTTGTTATTTTCATGGGGGGTTTTGTAGCTAAAGGGTTATCTTATCTTTGCATTGTTATATAAATGATATACTGTATAATAAATGTAATGTTAATTATAAATATTATTTATTAGACATAGTCTATATATTTATATATTTCTTTAAAATGTTAGAAATATCTCATTATTACATTATGCTCTGAAATTGTTATAGTATTGTTTTCTTCTCACATACAGTAATTTGCACTCCATTAATCCTTGTGTATGACTTTACATCAACGTTTACTGTTATGTTTTCCTACTTTACTTTACAGCACTGTGAAATGTATTTGCAAATAAACATAATTAATGTATTATTAGTATCAGTATGTAATTCCTAGTGTATAATAAATTACCTCATTAACCCTCCCTCTTTCAGGATTTGGCTCTAACTCCGTCTTTTCTTCAGGTACTGTATGTGTCGGAGTGTTTCCACATCGTAACATCTCCTTATGTGAACAATCAGTGCGGAGAGCCATTAGCGGGCTGCGAGCCTCTGCGGGCATTTATTATTTGTTCTTATGATTCGCTTGGGGTTGAAGGCGCCAGCACTGCGAGACGTTACTCACACAGGTAATGATGCGTGCTGTTTGGCCAGCACTCTCACCTGCCTCCTGTGATAAGAAGGAGAGAATGTTACACAGGATGGGTGAGGATGGATGAGCGTGCTCGATACGGATGAGTCCGATATCCATCAGCACACCTTCACATCCAGACACCAGGAGAGGAGATGGAGTCGGTGATCAAAAAAGATGAAGGTGGCATTTTGGAAAGAAAAAAAAAAAAAAAAAAACAGGAAAGAAATAAAGTGAGAGACTAAAAATCAGGGCTAAAAGGAGGTGTGGTGGAATCAAAGTCAAGACATAGATGAGAGAGGAGGATGGTTCTGTTCATGCAGGTACCTGTACATACAGTAACACCTGCGTATTCCTTTTCTTATCTGTTTGTAAAACTTTGGCTTGAAAGGACATAAATCAAATAAATTGAGGCATTTGTCACAATATTTGCACTTTAGTAATATTTACTAGAAAAAAAGTAATTGATTTGCAGGTCACCTTTATACAGTTTGCAGAGTTAGTTTTTACTTTAGTCTGGACTTAGGGTTTAAAAGACTACAGCATTTTTACTGAAACAAAACATTTTTGCAAAGAGAAAAAAAAAACAAAAAAACATTTGGTTTCATTCATTCATTCATGTTACCCATTTGGAACTTTTCACACTCTGTGATCTTTTAAAATAAATAAATAAATAAATAAATAAATAAACAATAAGGTGCTCCTTCTAATATATAAGGCTCTGGACTCCGTGGTGGCCAATCCATGTGTTTGAAAATGATGTTTCATCCTCCCTGAATCGCACTTTCACAATATGAAACGAATCCTGGCAGCGTCATTTTGGAATATGGCACGTGCCATCGGGGAAGAAGAAAAAAAAAAAAAAAAACACTGATAAAAATAAATAAATAAATAAATCTGGTGATTCAGTACATTTGGGTGGTCAGCTGACTTCATATGTTACTGAGTCTAGACCTGAGCGACTGAAGCAACCCCAGATCATAACGCTGCCTCGTTTGTACAGTGGACACTATGCATCGCTTCATGCGCGTCCCTTCTCAGCCTGACACGCCCATCACTCTGGAATAGGCTCAATTTGGACTCATCAGGTCACATGACCTTTTTCTATCTCTCCAAAGTCCAGTCTTTATGCTGTCTAGCAAACTGGAGCCATTTTTACACTACAGGCTATTTGGGAACGCCAATTAGCCTAACCTGCAGGTCTTTGGACTGTGGGAGGAAACCAGAGCACCCGGAGGAAACCCACCGAGCACGTTGCACACAGACCCCCAGGTGGGAATCGAACCGGGACCTTGGAGGGAAAAGCACAGAGGTGGGAATCGAGCCTGACAGGGAATCCGATCAGGAATCGACCCTGGACCCTGAAGATGCAAGGCGACAGTGATAACAAACTAAGTCACACTGTACAGGATCTTACCTATTTGCTCAGTTAAATCCAGGTGGTGACTGTTTTGGCTGAGCAGTGCGTATATGTACATTAAATCAAACATTTAATTATTATTATTTATTTATTTTTGCCTGAAGAGATTTCTTTTACCAGGAAACTGACATTAGATGGCATGACATTGGATGGAATGACATCATGGTCGCCTTGACCCCATTTGAGAACCTTGAATCTTCAGAAATCCCTTCATCCCAAACCGGTGGTTCCTGAGCCTCTGCTTATCCTCGGAAGCCCAGGATTTGCGGCAGGAATACAGTCAGGATAAGACGCCCCACATTCACACACCCATTCACATCAGGTTTCATGTTTTTGTTTAGGGTGGGAGAAAACTGTAACGCATAAATAACAGAAAATACAGAAAACCATGGATACGAGGAGAGTGCGAAATTCAGCACAGGCAGCAACCTGAGCTCAGGATTGAGAACCGCGAGCCATAATGCGAGAGGATATCCTGGGAGCCGTGGAAGCGAGGTGGGAATTCATCTAGAATGAAATGTCACACAAGTACACACACAGAGAACCTGAGTGAAAGTGGAAATATATATGAAGAACATATGAGAATTCATACAATCCAGGCGAAGATCAGGTTCAGACTGGGAACACTGGATCTGATGAATGTCTCAGGAACACGCGGAGTAAAACCATGCCACACACTTTTACCTTCAAATGTTTTGCCAGTTCGTATGTTTTTTGGAAAGAAGGACACATGGGGTACACCAGAGAACCTGGGAACCTTGTATCTGGAGACAATACTAGGAATCCTGTATGTGTTTTTTATTTATTTATGTTTTTTTTTTTTTTTTTTTGGGGGGGGGGAGTTGGTGCATCTAGAAGAAACTAACATGAATACAAGGAAAGTTTGAAAACCCCACACAGAGTTACCTGAGCTCAGGATCAAACCGGGAACCCTGGAGCTGTGAGGCAGCAGCGTTACCCTCTTCACCTGCCTTATTTTTGGCTTTGGGTTATAATCACAAAACAGGGTTGTAGCTGTAGCGAGTGGCAGGAGAGATAAATGGATGAGCTGTCTTCAGGGCACCCGTTTCTCTCTCTCTCTCTCTCTCTCTCCATGCCCAGGAGACAGCACTGAGTGTGGCCTGTAGATGTGCCAAGCCCCCTGCTTATGCTCTTCATCATACGCACTGACTCCAACCCTGAATACAGCAGGAAGCCTCTTCATAAAAAAAAAAAAAAAAAGGAAAGGAAAAGAAAAGAAAAAAAAAAAAAAACCCAAAGGAGAAAGAGGAGAATGGGATTAGCGAGGCAGCACCGCTATCGACCTCCTGCTCTCCTGTGTTCCCTGTTTCATTACTCAAAACCTAGAAAGCAGATCCTTAATTTTGTTGCTCATGTAGGATTAAAATAGCTGGCGGTGTAAACACGTTTTCAATACTCTAATGCTTGGTAATGCTAATAGATCATCGTAATAGCTACAGCTTTAATTCACAAACCGCTTCTGAGACTGAAAGAGACGAATGCCTGCCTGCGCATTCTCGCAAACTCTCACTAACGACAATAACAATCCCGTCTCCTTATCAGCTTAATTCCATCATAAACACTCGACAGGAGCGTACACATGTACATCCCGACGGAAACGCTAACGCTACATCGGGGGGCGAATCGACGCGCAGCTTATAAAAGATTAACAGCGACTAATACTTGGGCGAGCTAAGCTCTCTGGAGTCACCTTGAATATAATTAGATTGAAAAAAAAAAAATGATAATAAAATGGCCGCCAAACCGCACTGCATTCCAAACAAGTAGACTGTACCTCGATTAGCTTTTGACGATTTCAAGGAATGCTGTTTCATTCTGGAGGTTTATTCGAGCTCTAATCTCAACCTCTGAGAGCGGCGTCGATATCGGCGGCGGCAGCGGTTTACATTCCCTAATGCAAACCACAGCAAGTTTGTTTGTACTCTTGCTTCGCTTCACGTACTTGAGATCTTATACATAGTGTTTAGAATTTGTATTTTATTAAAAGGTAAGCTTTGTTACATTTGATCCGGATTTCCAAGGGATTCGGAATGCAGTTTCATTTCTTGAGGTTTTCCTGGAGCGACCAACCACTATCGACATCATCTGCATATCCTGGTGTTCAAGTCAAACCTAGACTTATGATAACATTTCCGGTGAATGACGGCATACAACTGATTTACATTTACGGCGCAAATGTTTTCAAGAAGGCCGTATATCTGTGCCCCCATGATGCACCCCAGCCGAGGTGGCTCGGACCCCACTGCAGTCGTTCCTGTGAACATTTTTAACGAGCGGAATGACAGATCCTCCAAATAATCGACGACTAACTTGTTGCATAAGAGGCACAATAAATCATTCACCAATCATTCACCACTTACACATTACAGGAACTCGGCTGCGAGTTATACAGTCCTGACCTCGCTCCAAGCCATTTCCACATGTTTGGCCAGCACTTAGAGGAGTTCCTGCAAGGCCGGCATTTCACGGCTCCGTCGTACTGAGAAAACTTTCCACATTGATGGTATCCAAGCACTAGTGAAACAAACTGGGAGAAGTGCATGAGTATCCTGTTATTGAAAAGTCAATCAAAAGTCCCAGTTTGACTTGAACACCCCTGGAATTCACCCTACTATACATAATCTCGATAAAATCCTGGTAAATTCTGTCTGTCAGACTATACAACAAAGATCCTCTAAAGATTGACCTGTGATTACAGATAAAAGAAATTTATTACGCTCTCTTTAAATCTTAAATTCTGCGTCGTCCATGTGAAATCGCAAATGTTATGAGTGAGCTCAAGGAGATTAGCAAGGAGCTTTATTCATCCGTTGAAATGTTTTGTTTATCAGCACTAGTGTATTCATAGCCCTTCCATGAGTTTGGAGTCGTCCAAAAATCATCCTGCGGTAATGTGAGTCATGCGTATGACGGCTGCCGATCCCATCTCATGGTCAGACACAATCTGTGGCAAAATAAAGTTTAAAGCACACTTAACTAAGATAACCTTCACAGACGCTCATCAACCCTTGTTAGCTTGTTTATATATTCATTCATACTGCTCTATACTGCTCACCGTGGACAGGAGGCCTCTCGCAGGAGACTTTGGGTACGAGGAAGGGTACACTTTGGACGGGGCGCCAATACATTCCGGGGCACAAGCTCTCACACACAGTTTGGAAAAATTGGAAACACCAATTAGCCTGATCTTCATGTTCTTGAACTGTGAGAAAAAAAACTGAAGCACCCGGAGGAAACCCAACAAGTGTGGGGAGAACATGTACTGTATGTGTGTATACAGAGAGTCAGCCAAAAAAAATGTACACACTTCAGGAAAATAAAAATAGTATGATGTATATTATATTCATATAATAATAATAATAATAATAATAATAATAATAATAATAATAATAGTACAAATAATAATAATAATAATAATAATGATAATAATAATAATAATAATAATAGTAAAATAAATAATAATAATAATAATAATAAAAAACAAACAAACAAACAAAACAAACAAAAAGACAAACAAACAAACAAACAAAAATAATAAATAAATAAATAAATAAATAGATAAATAATAATAATAATAATAATAATAATAATAATAATAATAATATATACTGTATATATACTGTATATAAGTCAGGCAGGTTTGGACAGCTTTTTTCCATTAACAAATAAAATCATCCTTTAAAAACACATTTAAAAACATAATTTAAAAAATTACTAGAGATATCTTTGTGCAACAACATAATTTATTTGTTTTTGAACTTGAAAAAAGAATTACGGCATTGTATAAAAACAATTAGCTCAACACTCTTTGAAAATGCAAAATCAATTCAATCCAATTAACTCTTTATCCGTTTAGCACTTTTGCCAATAAACATCGTCGCCAAGAAGCTTTATGTAAATAAAAATCCAAAATAGAATTTTTTTTTTTTTTTTAATTCCTTAATGCAGAAAAAATGGAGGTAATAGCATAAGAAAGAAATCTTAAGAGGGTTCAGAATCAAAAGGGAAGCCATCCCTTATACCAGTGATACCAGTGCCTTATACAGTATAAATATGTGCTCTCGGGCTGAAGGTTCAATTTTATAACAGAAACCATGGTTTAGTTATGATGAATTACAGAATGTGTTAAGCATTGTTTAATGGTCATTGAAGGTAAATACTTGAAGGCTAAATTAAACCATAGACAGATAAGAGTAGCTAATAAGAATGACCAATAAGTTGAGTTTGTACTACACACATACGCAGATAATAGACACACTCAGTAGATAAAGAAAAAAAACGTCCACCGTTAGGCACAAGTTAATAGGCGCTGATCACACGCTGTGATCATTAAAGGGATCCAGAATGGTGATTTTCCTTTTAACGCTCGTTAACCACTAAAGCATCACCACCGCTAACCCTGTCCCCGTCCCTGACCTTTAAAAATCGCATTTGGGAATGCTTGCGAGTTTTAGCGCTCGCGATCTGGCCATGCGGAAGAACTCTGAGTTCTTCTCGCTGTCGCTCTGACTCACTTGCAGACGGTCACTTCGCACGTAGGCAGCAACTGATGCCGCTAATTACCACTTGATGAAGGCAGGCATGTGGCTTGTGAAGAAATAAAATATAAAATAAAAAAAATCATCATATGAACGTCTAAAAAAAATGTCACAAATAGGATGCCAGTTTTTGACACTGATACCAAAATGAGTATCCATCTTAATATTAATCAATCAGGAGCATCACGGAACGTGTAATTTAGCTCCGTTCATGTTCAAACCACAGATGTGACAAGCGCACATTCACTGCGTTATGCTAATAGGACCGTTCTTGATAAAAATCAGAGAGCAATTTGAAATGCATTTGGTTGCAGTGAAATGAGACAGGGTTTTTATTTCACATCTATACAGAGCTACAAGTTCATTTATTTATTTATTTATTTATTTATTTTTAACTGTCAATGACCGATAGTGGCTAACAGTCAAGAACAAGCTGCTGGAACAGAATCATTATTTTCGCCTCATCTGTAGACTTTTTATTTCCTCACGTAGCACTGTTGCTGCTGGTGATATCCTCGTTGTATTGAGTTTTCTGTTAACAACGTCTTATTGTATTTGTCGTAATGAGTTATTTTTTGTTACTTTGATTATTCACTTCAGAGGACTCGGGACACCAGTCAGGGAACATCCTGTACAGGGCGCCAATCCATCACATGGCGCACGCTCACACACTATGAGTAAACTGGAAACACCAATCTAGCCTAATTGGGACTAATTAGGACAGTCCTGAGGCGGGAATCGACCCCTCATCCCTGGAGGCGCGAGGCCACAGTGCTAGCCACTATGCCACCATGCCACCCACTTTGATTTTCTCTAGTTTCCTTTGACTGCTGGGATCATTTTAGCTTGCCGGCTAGTGCTGTTTCCTCATAGCTCCAGGGTTGTGGGTTCAAATCTCGTCTCTGGTTAGTGTGTGTGTGTGTGTGTGTGTGTGTGTGTGTGTGTGTGTGTGTGTGTGTGTGTGTGTTCTCCCTGAGTTTTCCCCAGGTGCTCAGTTTTTTTCGCTTCACAGACATGCAGTACAGGTGAACTGGCGTTTCCAAATTGCTCACAGTATGCGAATGTGTGATAGGATGGCGTCCTCAGGGATAGGCTTCATGCCCCTTCTGTGACCATATCGGGATAAACAAATACTCATGAAATACATCCAGATTGCTGTCATATTGTTTCAGCTAGGCTTACATCACACAGCACCACATGGTGTCAGATGCGGAAAGCATTTCTTTATATATAAAGTCATTTTCTTTTCTGGATTTCCATGTCTCACTATCAGTATCAATGCAATCACACAGTGCAAAACAAATAAATGTTTCCAAAAGACTCGGATAAACTCTGGTCTTTCTGAAACAGATGATCGATGAGAGAAGAAATGGATACCGGCTTGCACCGGGTTGCATCAACGTGATGCATAAATTGATTCCTTTTGTCTACTGTTATGGCTTTTCGTGATAGGCTGTGAACAACAGGATGTGGTCATGGAAGAAGGGGGAAAAAAAAAAAAAACATAAAAGATATCACATGCAAAAAAGCCAGAATGCCTATCAGAGTTTGGCTGAAGCCTAAATGAGGAGCTCTTGTAATGTAGGGTCGACTTAATAAGTTCCTGTGACAGTGATGGATGACCACTCCACACCGATAGACACACCAATTGTTCTTGCAATAATGGTTTCTCCTGAAGTGGATTAATCTGACCATCAGACCTTTTTGTGTGTGAGTGCATACACGTCTTAATAAAGGATGTGGCATGAATATTAGACTGGGATTATTTTAAACTGTCAGAGATCTCGGAGACAGAGCAGCCTTGTAATTTAATGCCTGTGCTATTTTTAAACCAAACACTCTACGCACTTTATGTTCCATCCATCCATTATCCATACCACTCATCCTGTGCAGGGTCACGGGAGGCCTGGGGCCTATCCCAGGGAGCCCAGGGCACAAGGAGGTGTACGTACATCCTGGATGGCGTGGCAGCTTATCACAGGGCACATGTAAACCCCGCGATCGGACTGTATGCGGAGACCCATCGATCACGATCCGAACCTCTAAACCCTGGACGTGCATGCTAAAACCTTTTAAAACATGTACCATATATAAAGTAAACCTACATCTTATCTGGTAATGTTGCATCACCTTAAACAATACTTTGTATCCTTAGGAATCGCTTCTAAGTCGTTGCAAATCGCCTCTGAACCCGCTATGTTGTTTTGTTTACAGCTATTGAGAGATACAAAGCTAACTAGCTTCTCCGGATCAAGGGCACTACTTGGGGTGTGGAACAAGGGATTGTATATATATATATATATATATATATATATATATATATATATATATATATATATACTGATAGCTTTCCATGTAGTGCTCTTTGGGATTCTATGCTAACCACTTAGTTAGCTCAGATGGTTTATCCTAGGCTTTTGGTACTAGCAAGAATTTAAAAATACTTGCACGTCTGAGCTTTACACATACACCCCATGACACAAGTCACATGTTCAACTGGAAGTTGCATCATCCAACTTTACAGACAGTTGTGTGAAGAAAATAAAACGTTCTTTAAGTTTTTACTTTATTTTCTCTGTTTATGTTATTGTGATATTGTGATAATGAGGTCAGTTTGAAAGTAAACCCTTGTTTAACAAACTTGGGATTGTACAGTGATGTTTCCAGTTACATAAAACTTTTATAAAAGAATTACTCAAACGTCCTTCAAGTTCTTGTTCCATTTGCATCTATGCTAGTTAACTGCATTTTGTTTATTTGCTAATTCTGCCTTTCAACTCGTTAAAGAGCAAAATGCAGCAATGAAGCTTTGGAGCAAATAAGATTTTTCCGCCTGAGGTGTTTTTTTTTTTTTTTTTGAATAGTTAAAAGTTGTGCGCGCTAAGTAGCACAGGATGTATATGTGCTTCTGCAGATCTTCTTCAGATCTTTTCTTACTGATTCGATTAAAGTCCTGCGCAGTAAACATTCTGTCTGGAAGCTGTGATTTAATTTCTACGCTCTTCCAATCCGCCAACACCGAACACCACAGTATCTCCCCCGAGACCTAGTTATGAGAAAACTATCAAACAATTTCGCTGCAGCAGCTCTCGGTGATTGGTGTACAATCACAAATCTGAGCCTTAGTGGGAGAATCAACCGGATTAAGCAGCCAAGCTGAAGGGAATCGCTGTTTGAAAGGATTTTATCCCCACCACCCCAAAAAAAAAAAAAAAAAAGCATGTATCCGTTTCATCTGAGTTCAAAACTGAAGTGTCTCCAAGACTTGCTCACAGCCCTGGCAGCTTGATTTCTTCATCACCACTCATTGGGATGTGGATTTTGTTGCAAAGAAACTGAAAGAACAACAACAACAACAAAAAACTAAACAACCACAATGAGCTGAAATCTCCCTCTAGATTCTGCAGTGATACTCGCTAAAAACAGCACAGGTCCTCAAATTGATCCCTGAGGAATGCCACTGAGATTCTATTAATCTATTGAAAGCTGAGCCGGCTCTCCAAACTGATATAATCTGATTGGTGTGTGCTGGAGGGAGAATTTTTAGGGTATACACACACACACACACACACACATCCATAGAGAGAGAGAGAGAGAGAGAGAGAGAGAGAGAGAGAGAGAGAATTTATCAGAATATCCTTCTGAGGACCTTCCTGTTTTTCTAATAGAGAACAGGTGAATCTCAAAATGATATTGTTATACCCATCACTTTGGAAACATTTACCTTGTCCCCATGAAGATGTACAAACATGCATAAATACACACACACACACACACACACACACACACACACACACACACACAAAGAGAAACTGGGGACCTTCCATTGTGCGTCAACATAATTCTTAAAACAAGTAATAAATGCTTTGCTAGACAAATATCTAACCCAAATCTTAACCCCAGTGATGAACAGTAAAAATTATGGCTGTTTTTTTGACTCATTATAAATAACACCTGCAATTTTTATAACAGAAAAAGCAGGTTTCTGTGTCTGGACCTGCCAAAGATTAAAACTGTAAGATATCGCTATCATCATGGAGACATTTGGCAGCTCCTTACTGCGATATACAACCATGATATGCAAACACATACATTCACACACACACATGCAAAGCAGGTTTTTATCCCCACAATCTGTCACATATTTCCAACCTCGGTCCCCACTAAGTTCTAAAAACATGCCCCCACACACACAGGCATTACAAGGGATGTCTGTCTGCATGGGTCCTTCTTCGTTCTTATCTGTGCTCATTTCCATTTCGATTAGCATCTCAGAAGTCCGGGCTGTTACTGTTATCTTGAGGATAAGGACTTCTCCTGATAGGTTCCGTAAATTCCATGTCTCGGTTAAACTGACACAACCCAAAACAACGGCCAGAAGTGAAAACTCTCAAACGGATCAGTGTTTAACATATTCAGATGTTATCTTTTTCATGTGACACATTGTTGCGTACATACAGAAAACATGGGAAAAAAAAAAAAAAAAAGTTTGTGATTTTATGTTGCAAAAGTGCCAGAGATCGACGGAGGTACAAAAAAAAAAGAAGATGAATAGAAGAAGAAGAAGAAAAAAGAAAAAAAAACCTAGGTATTGATTGTCTGCGTTCGAGATTGTGCTGTTATAGGCTGTGATGTAGGAAGCGGAAATTCTGTTACAACCTTGAATTTTATTATTTTCACCTTATATCAGAGCAATTTATCAATATCTGAAACTATCACTTTTTGTTAATTTAATAAAAAAGGAAACATCATTTTTTATAGATTTATAGCTACATTTATCACTTACTTGTAACAGCGCAATGCTCAGATTACGGCAAAGTGAAACAGAACATTAAGATGCCATTTCAGCTCCGTTTCCAGCCCAGAATAAACGCTTTCTGATCAAACACCACCCTAAGGAATAAACCACTCAGTGTCAAGAATTAACAGGAAATAAAAGATCCTGAACAGAACAGTGTGATGCAGCTAAGTTACTCAGTAGGTTTCCATGACGTTGTGTTCAACTGAGTTTTTGAAAAAAGTTGTAAATGTTGATTGATTGAAATCGTACCAAGTTGTACTTCAGATTGTGAGTCAGACTAGCACATCCAGATAAGGTGGTCGGGAGTCGAGCTTCTCGCGCATGTGTATCTCATTCGGAAACAAATTTCGGCCTCGGTGCACTACGCAACCTCCACAGCTCCACTTTGACAAAGAAGTCGAATAAAATGCGTAATAAAGGGCTGAAACAGCTAATAAGTTTTAGCGGTCTCCAAAATGCTCCTGATAATTTCCCATTCTAGCTGCTTGACTTTATTGACTATATATATACAAAATAGGTGTCCTTTAACGACATGATTTTTTACCCATTTATAGTAAAGTGGAAAGTTTTGAACTGTTAATGAAGTTTCTGTTCTTAATTATGTTGGCGCAGCTACACAGTTGTTCTTCCTTTAAGATGAAAACAAAATAAAGCCGGCGGCATGGTGGTGTAGTGGTCAGCACTGTCGCCTTGCACCGCCAGGGTCCGGGGTCGATCCCCGGCCAGGCTCGATTCCCGCCTCTGTGTGCATGGAGTTTGCATGTTCTCCCCGTGCTTGCTGGGTTTCCTCCGGGTTCTCCGGTTTCCTCCCACAGTCCAAAGACATGTAGGTTAGGCTAATTGGCGTTCCCAAATTGTCCGTAGTGTGTGAATGAGTGAGTGTGTGTGTGTGTGTGTCTGTGCCCTGCGATGGATTGGCACCCTGTCCAGGGTGTACCCTGCCATGTGCCCTAAGTCTCCTGGGATCGGCTCCAGGCCCCCCGTGACCCTGAATACAGGATTAAGCGGTGTGCATGATGAGTGAGTGAGTGAGATAAAACAAAGCCACTTGTTGTTTGGCATCTCCTGAAAAGTTCAAGTTTCACTTTTCCCTCAGCGTATTTAAAAGCCCTGACACTAGAGACTCCTTACAGAGATGCTAAATTAATATTAGCAAATCAATGCTGATTAAAGTTATCAAAAATCTGTTTACGTTTACGTCGCTGTGACCGAGCTGAATATTAAAGACAGAGGTGCTAAGGCAGTAATAAACTTTTTAGCAACATGTTCACCATATTATCCCTAAGATCCCATCCGGGCGTCGTAAAGTTGATGTGAGATTTGCCGTTTTTTGCAAGCGATGACACTTACATCTCTCGCCGAAATGCTTATTGCTGCACGGAGCAGAATAAATGCATGATTCTGTTTTTTCCCCACCACGCGCTGGGAGAAATATGGCCCTACTTTAGCTACGGCTTGCTTTGATAACAAATGCCTTTCCCTCTGGAGATTTCTGCATAAAGGGACATGAGGAGACGTCAATAAGGAGTCTCAGCTACGTCTTCTAATGTGTTGCACAAATCACCGCGACTAATGACCACGACGGCACCGGCAGAGCTTCACAGAACACCGCGGCCGATAACATTGATCCGGGGGTCTCTGGAGAACGTAGTGTTGTCCTTTACCTGCTTTTGGTACCGGACAAGAATACTGCTTCTGTAATGAAGCTTTACGAAAGGAAACACAGTGATTAGCTTCACGGTCCTGAATAGCTAAGGGTCTCGATACGGAGTTAAAATTCACATGATTTTCTTTTTAAATAAGAAGTCAAGAGTGATGACAGGAATGTCTGGTTTCTGTTTCAGTCTGGACCTTTCAACAAAAAAAACATCTGAGTTAGCAACATAGGGATAGCGATTGCACCTAAAAGCATGTTAGCTGGTTAGCAATGTCGCTCCAAGGTCCAGGTTCGATTCCCACCTGGGGGTCTGCGTGCACCGTGCTTGGTGGGTTTCCTCGGGGTTCCTCCGACTGCCTCCCACATTCCAAAGATATGCAGATTAGGCTACTTGGCATTCCCAAATTGCTCGCAGGGTATGAATGAGTGTGTTAGTGTGTGTGCGCTTGTATGTATGCATGTTTGTGCCATGCTATGGTTTGGCAGCCTATCCAAGTTCAACCACACCTTGTGCCCCAAGTCTCCTGGGATCATTTATTGCTTAAAAGATTTAATAATGATGATTATCAAGAATTAATTTTCTACATATAGTTACTATTATTAATAATAATAATAATAATAATAATAATAATAATAAAATCTCAACTCACTTCCTGCTTTGATTGTGCATTAGAAATAAAAAGCATATCCTCCCTCCTCTCTGTGCTGACTGTTTGTTTGTGGTCACGCATCACCCTGACAAGCAGAACAAGGACCAGATGGCCGCGCGTGTGTGTGTGTGTGTGTGTGTGTGCTTGTCTGTACGCTTGTTTGTTCGGTTTACGCTCTCCTATCTCCTACAAATGGTCCAAAGGTCACCCGGAATTGACGTCTGACTCACGGATAACTCATGAAAGCCAAATCTCCGCAGTCGTTTCTTTTTCTTTCCTTCGTTCCTTCGTTCTTTCCTTTTCCCCCTCTGCCTTTAACACACTGACACACAAACCCTCTCTCGAATATTCGACATTTGGTACATTTTGTATCTTTATCTAGCATCTGCTTATTTGCTCGCCATCAAGCAACAATTGCTGAAAGCACAAACTGGAACGTATGGTGTTGGTGCTTTTTTACTTTTTTATTTTATGTTTTTTTTTTTTTTTATATTATGTTTTTTTTAATTTTTTTTTTTTATTTTTATTCCAAACCCCAAGGCCGTAACAAAAAATAATAGTGATAATAAACTAAGGAAGCGTATGAGGACTGTCAGCGGAAAAAAAATAAAAAACAGTCAGCGAAATCAAACGGCTTCCTCTTCTCATCTTACCTGGCGCTTTACAAACACACCTTTGTCTCTTTGTCGACGCTCTGGATTCCTGAGCGATCACATTACACACGGCTGAATAGATCTAGCACTTAACAAATTACACCGCTTGCGCAACTTTTGTGAACTCAAGGGCACGAAAGGACGAGTTTGCCTTGAAGCATCATGTGTTCTATGCCGTGTAGTTCCCTTAACAACAAAATGTCACATATTTTTGTTTGACAATTTCTTCAAATATAGCATGCATTATTTATTTATTTATTCACTTATTTATTTATTGCTTGTTCATATATCTATTTATTGATTTATTTTCACACTGTATTTTTTCACATATAGCAAACATAGATTTATTTTTCATTTATGTTTTTTTTTTAACATGATTCTTGTTCTTTTATTTTTACACAACTAATTACTTACCTTTTTTTCACACTTAATACATGTAATTACATTTCTTTCTTTTTCTTTTTTTTTACACGTGATATTATTATTATTATTATTATTATTATTCATTGTGTTGCCATTCCCA
>QNUK01000880.1:82500-120000 GCA_013621035.1 Clarias magur | reverse complement strand
ACAACCTTGTTCCCATCAGTGGGACAAAGACTTTCACAGATAAAAAAAAAAAAAAAAAAAAATCACTTCTTTTGTGAATAATGACATTCTATAAATGTATTCAGGACAAATCCAATCAAAGGTGCGAGCGTCCCTGAGGATGCAGAGCTAATTCCCTGAACGAGGAGAAGAAATGTCACATCGACGCTACAAACTCAACCGAACGTCCTACTTTTGTCCCGGAATCACGCTCAGAGCCGGGAGGGTCCACGTCGGAATGTTTGCGATGGCTTTAGACATCCTGAAGCTAATTTGCTATTTGTTGCACACTCCTGAGTTGTTCCGCTCAGACGTTAGCAGTGTGTTAGGTTGAATGCTAACAATCCTACTTAACAGGATTTTGTAGTTTTTTTTTAAAATAAACACATAGTTACTTATTTAGGGAAGAAAACACCTTCCTGCGTCACTGGACTCTCCAGACTCAATGTCCCAGAATGCAATGCTACAATACGAATGCCACCTTAGATTCAGGTCTGTCGCTAGTTAGCATTAGCATGGAGGTCACACAGATCGTTCAGTTTAGTTCAGGATGAAGCGATGGCTAATGCTACACTCAGTGTAACTCAGATGGAATTATGGTCAGGCTTGATCTACCAAAACCAGTGCACTATGTAGGGTGTACTGTACAATCCCTTGCTCCACACACCAAGTAGTGCCCTTGATCGGGGGTTAGAGGACACTGTGTGGTGTTTAAGGCGACGCGACGTTATCAGATGTGTGTTCTTGCTGAAAGCGCTTTTTCCACCCATGCTTTTGACGCCATGAGCAGCCAATTTGATTCAAAGTCATAATTTGAACTATGAGTTTTCAAGTATTTTCCAAGTTTGACAAAACTGTGTTTTTTTTTTTTTTTGTAATTAAACAGGAAAGGAAAGAAAGAAAGAAAGAAAGAAAGAAAGAAAGAAAGAAAGAAAGAGAATTGAACA
This sequence comes from Clarias magur, assembly GCA_013621035.1. Lineage (NCBI taxonomy): Eukaryota > Metazoa > Chordata > Actinopteri > Siluriformes > Clariidae > Clarias > Clarias magur. Next base: position 119,035 of record QNUK01000880.1, on the reverse strand, counting down.
GTTATAAATAAAAACAATAAAACAAACCTACAAAGAAATAACCCAACAAATGTAAAGAAACCTGACCTGAAGGAGTTGGTGAGACAATTACCAGCCGAAATTCTTTATTTTTAATTGAATAAATAAATAAATAAATAAATAAATAAAGGAGCTTTAACTGAAAGAAATTAAATAACTCATTTGTTTTCAAAGAAAATAAATACAATTTGTGTCTCTCTACTCCATCACTACTGGCTCTGACAAGACTTAAACCTCTCTCTCTCTCTCTCTCTCTCTCTTTCTCTCTCTCTCTCTCTCTCTTTCTCTCTCTCTCTTTCTCTCTCTCTTTCTGCTTTGGTATTTTTCCCCCTTTTTTGCTTTATCTGCTTTTTCTTCTCCCATCTCCACCACCCCCGCCCCCCCCCGTCTGTCTGCACCTGGGAATCTTGCCCCCCCTGGCCCCCCCTCCCCGTCTCTTTCTCTCTCTGACATTCCTGTCCTGCTCCACTTAACATTTTTCAGCACCTTGTCTCAAGGGCTTGATGAGTCTCGAACACATGTATCTCACTGAGATGTCTCTCTCTCTCTCACACACACACACACACACACACACACACACACTGAAAAGCATTCTGAGGTGAGAACAGACGGCAGACCGAATCAGCTTTTATCTCCCTGTCTGTCTTTCTTTTTTTAATCACTTTTCAGCAGATGAGATTCGTTTTCACAGACTCTCACAGACAGAACTCTCTGGAAGCTTGTTAGCAACCACATTTTAAAATCATAAAATAAACAAAGTTTTTTTTTCACTATAAACACTTAAATGTTTGGCAATGCTTATTGTACATATGAAGATTATGGGTGAATTTAGACTCACTGTAATGTGTAGACCTTAATAGTTATTTATTGTAACAGTAATTTAGTTTGCAGAAAACAATAGTGATAAATACTCTATAACAAATACAACAGACTTTTATTTTATTAAAAAAAAAAAAAAATCCCAAACCTGAAACTACTTTTTTACATAATTACATTTACAGCATCCTGACTGTTCTCAAGGTATTATTACACAATATCTGGATCTCTAGTTGGGTTTATTAAGCGATTGTGTGAAGCCGGTCGTGTTAATGCTCCGTACACAGGGTCCGATTCCATGTGAGTCTGATCTCCTCCTTTGAAGACATCAGACCTTAACATCAGACCCATGCATGGTTTGCACACTGAAAGGGGATTATTATTATTATTATTATTATTATTTATTTATTTATTTTTTATTTTTTTTCTGTTGCTGATAATATCATCTGTAAAAAAATAAATAAATAAAAACACTACTCGACTTGGACTGCTGACACTGTGATTGATAAACCACACATTTACATTAAATCGTTTACCTACTGTATACTCTTATGTAAGAATAGAGGATTATGTTAAAAAATTTGGGAAACAAGGAAGATAGGAATAAAGACAGGACAAACAAAAGACCAAAAAGGAAACATGGAGGGACTAAAGAGTAAAACGGAAGGAAGGAAAGAAGGAAGGACATCTGGAAGGAGATACATGGACAGAAGGAAGGACGGGAGGGATAAAGTAATGACGGGTGGAAGAAGAGATGGACAGAAGGATTTAGGGAAGGAAGAACAGGAGAAGGGACGGACGAAAGAAAAGAAAGCAGTAAGCATGAAGGAAGGAAGGGAGGGAAGGACAGTAAAAGAAAAGGACAGAAGGAAGGGAGACGGACGTAGGGGTGGATAAAAATAGGAAAAGAACGCAGGGAGATGGGAGGGATGAATGGAGGGAAAGATAGTCAAAAAAGAAAGAAGGAAGGAAGGAAGGAAGAAAAATGGAAGGAAAGACATGGACAAAAGGAAGCAAGTATGGAAGAAGAGATCGACAGAAAGAGGGACAGTCAACAAAAAAAAAGTCCCTCAATAATAATAATAATAATAATAATAATAATAATAATAATAATAATAAAGTAAAAGCAGTGTTATGGAGCTCCTCATTTCTTCCGTGTCTGCAGGTGAAGAAGATTCCGGAACCCGCGGCGCTGCTCACACAAGACCACGAGACCTCGACATTCCTACGGATCCAGACGTCTGCATTTACTCTCGCCGTGTGCCACGTCTTAACTCGTCTGCTTTATTCCTTGCATCCAGTTAATTAAACCCTGACGAGCTTCACGTGTCGAGCCACGTGTCCACTCCTGCAGGCCGCAATTAAAACTCCTGCTCGCTGAGAGAGATTAATGCGAGCGCAGGTCAGACATAATGGATTTCATTTTAGGGGAAATGAGATATGAATCCGCGGCGGCGCTCCTCTCTGCCTCGCTGCATTAAGTTCAGTTCTGCGAGAATGGAGTCCAATTGAACCTTTTTAATGCACTGGAAAACGTTTTGTGCTTTTTTCCTCCTTCAGCAGTTTTAATTAGAGCCGCGTGTCTGTTATTCTGGGACGAGACGCTGAATCTTAATGAGATCTGACCTGAAATGTGCAGTTGAAGAAGATTTATACAGGATTCTGAACTAGCACACAGGCCACGCCTCCTTTATTTAGGTTAAGGCACACAGGCCACACCTCCTTTAATGGTACTCAAGTGCACACAGGCCACGCCTCCTTTATTTAGGTTAAGGCACACAGGCCACACCTCCTTTAATGGTACTCAAGTGAACACAAGCCACGCCTCCTCTAATGGTACTCAAGTGCACACAGGCCACACCTCCTTTAATGGTACTCAAGTGAACATAGGCCACGCCTCCTTTAATGCTACTCAAGTGCACACAGGCCACGCCTCCTTTATTTAGGTGGACACAGACCACAGCTCCTTTAAAAGCACCCACATGCACACAGGCCACGCCTCCTTTATTTAGGTTAAGGCACACAGGCCACGCCTCCTCTAATAGTACTCAAGTGCACACAGGCCACGCCTCCTTTATTTAGATTAAGGCACACAGGCCACACCTCCTTTAATGGTACTCAAGTGAACACAAGCCACGCCTCCTCTAATGGTACTCAAGTGCACACAGGCCACACCTCCTTTAATGGTACTCAAGTGCACACAGGCCACGCCTCCTTTATTTAGGTTAAGGCTCACAGGCCACGCCTCCTTTAATGCTACTCAAGTGCACACAGGCCACGCCTCCTTTATTTAGGTGGACACAGACCACAGCTCCTTTAAAAGCACCCACATGCACACAGGCCACGCCTCCTTTAATAGCACTCACATACAGTACACACAAGCCACGCCTTCTTTATTTAGGTTAAGGCACACAGACCACACCTCGTTCATTTAGACTGATGTACATAGGCTCCTTCAGTGTGCCTGACATAGACACACAGGCCACAACCCTTTGTTTACTATGAGACACACACACACACACACACACACACACACACGCCACGCCTCCATCACCAGGCACAGAACGTTTAAACCTCTAGTTCAGGAATTCAAAATTTATTAACAGTTTGTAAAAAAAAAAAAAAAAAATCTGACATTTGAATAATACAGTATATTTAACATATTCATTAATTATTAATGAATATTAATTACTATGTATATTACATTAATTAAAAATATTAAAGTAAAATAAATCACACAGGAGTCTCTTAAAGATTACAGTATACACTCGTCAGTTTATTGGTCACCTTCGGCAGTAAGGTGTGTGTGTGTGTGTGTGTGTGTGTGTTTGCACCTTCTATATTTGGCCTCTCATTTTTAAAACAGACTTTTTTTGGCTACAATAACACAGAAATACCATGTGTTCCAATCTAGATGATTAATTTTCCCTTTTTTATTTTACATGAATATCCAAAAGTGTAAAAGGGTGTGTGTATGTGTCTGTGTGTGTGTGTGTGTGTGTGAGTGTGTGTGTGAGACAGAAGTGTGAAGATAAGGCTTTCCGTCCCAGGACGGACGAATTCCCGGGTCACTAAACCGCATATGGAGAGCACACTTTCCAAAAAAATAAGAATAAAAAAAGAAGTATAATTATATATATAGATTTATAGATATAGATTTATATTTATTTTTGAAGCTTAAAAGAGTACAATTGAGACTTCTCACACGTGATATAACCTACGCAATGTCTGAAAGAGTACGGTTTAGGCCAGCGCTCTCCTATAAAACAAAGAAACAAAACAACAACCAAAGAACAAACAAACAAACAAACAAACAAACAAAAGAACAACGGAGGACGGCTCCGCTCGGTACGCTGCTTTGTGGAAAAATAAAATCGTACAGATTTTGGGAAAAAAAAAAAAAACTAAACAAAACAAAACAAACAAAACACCTGACCGCACACGCACACACACGCACACACGCCCACGTACGAAATAGAAAAAACAGTCATGTCTAAAAGAGTAATATTGCATTTGTAATGCACAAAGTTTCCTGTACAGTTGGCTTCCCGGTGGTGTGTGTGTGTGTGTGTGTGTGTGTACAAACATCTAAAGGGCTCGTTGTGTATCTCCATTGTTATTTTCTTGTCACGTTTGTACAGTAGTGCTGTAAACAGGCACACGCCGGATCCAGGAGAAGCGATTGTCCGTCAACATCTTCATCACCGTCCTCATCCTCCGGTCCGTGTGTGAATTTGTATTTGTTTATTTTGTTTTTTTATTTTATTTTTGTTGTTGTTGTTTTTTTTTTTAATCCGTCTCAGTCCCGCTGAGAAGTGTGTTGTCCTTACGTCCGGGCGTCTCTCCTGAAATTCCTTTTTCCCTCCGTGTGTGTGTGTGTGTGTGTGTGTGTGTGTGTCTCTCTCTGTCTCTCTCTCGGCCCGGGAGCTGCATCTGCCCTCCGTATACACACTTCAGGAAATAGAGTCTGACTCGATGCGAGAAACATGATGCTCTTTTTTTTTTCTCCGTCAATTGGACTGATTGTGCAAAAAATCACGCCGTCTCCGGGATGTCCACGCGGAATGAGCTAACAAATCCTTTTCCGCGCTGTGAAACGAGAGAGGACACACAGATCAGGATACAGAACGTGTAAAGGCATGTGCGTCTCATATACAGTACATATCATTTAAAATCGTTAATAAGTTTTACAATTTTATTATAATTTAATATAGTATAATATAAATACACACTGAATATGTTCTGCTCATACGCCCTGGTTAAACAGCTACTTGGCTAGTTTACTTGCTTCTACGTTAGCTCAAAACAACGCTAGTTTAATTTAGCTTAATGTTTGTTAATGTTGGCTATTTTTCCATTTTAAAAAATCATTGTTGAACTATTTTGTTAATTATTAAATTAATTAAACAATAGCACATCATACTTTTTTTTTTTTTTTCACAGACAGGTATGGCTAAGGTTTTTTAAATTTCCTTTTGAAGTTACTAAGATGAAAACATGTAACTTGTTGCTGAAAAAAAAAACACACAACAAACAAACAAATAAATAGATTGAAACAGGTCTAGAGCATGGATTAAGTCTGGGAAACTTGTCCGATCCAGACTGGTAAAAAAAAAAAAAAAAAAAGGTGACCCAAGAATTGGACGTGAACCAAACGTGTATTACAGTCTGGAACTGAGCCAAAAAACGATCCTGGGAAAAATGTTGCAGAAATTAGAACTTCAATAACACAAAGAGAAAGATAAAAAAAATAATAAAAATCTGATTAAAAATAAATAAATAAAGTAGCAATCTGTATCTATCTCGTAATATATCCAGATTTCTTGATGTTCACACGGGCTTTAGTGAAAGTTTGGTAAAGGTTTCTTTCATGTTGTTTGTATTGTATTGTATTGTATTGTATTTATGTTCACCAATGAACAAAAGCCTTTTATTTGTCGTCTCTGCACTATGGAGCGCCTAAAGGGCCATCTCCTTTCTAAAATTTTTTATTTTATTTTTTTTAATTTCTTGACTTTTGTGTACTCTTGTAATACACGCCGAGCCTCAGCCGCATGGGTGTGCGAGCTTATCCCGGTCAGAGTAAGAAGAGTTATTCTGAGTCGATTTTTAATATTGTGTCTTAAACTGGTGGTTTGTATAAGTACCATAATGATTTTTACCGATTTCTTTTGTAAATCAGATAAAAAAAAAAAAAAAGTAAAGAATGATTGTCAGTCTAATACTTCACAATGTTTTCCACAAGGTCCCGTTGTTGTGATTGGACAGATCTGCTCTGAGCCAATCCTAGAGCATGTAGTCACGTCTTAACCCAAATTCCCCCCTAATTTTGTCATTTCATGTTAGGGATAGGTTCCAGGCCCCCCCCCCCCTTCTTCAACACTTGCTCCCTCTGTTGCACATGAAGCCACAGCCCGGATCGGACGCACCGTCGGGGAGTGAAACACTCGGGGGGACGTGCCATCCGCCCCCTTCGGCTTGTGCGATCTTGTAAACTCCCCTGACTGTACAATCTGTTTTTTTTTCTAAGCTCCTGGCTATAAACCACACTACAGGAGCATCACACTACAGTTTTATTGAATCTCAGTGTCAGTCTAAAACGCTTTTACACTAACATTACATTAACATGCATCTATATAGAAAGACTCAGAAGTTCGAGCCACGTGTGCAAGATGGCACAAAAGTTGCATTTTCCACCAATTTTCTTTTCTTTTTCTTCCAAATATTATTTCTGCCTATTTTTGTTTGTTTAATTATCAGTGCAAAAAAAAAAAAAAAAGAAAAATGAACCAAGTGACCCAAATTTATCGAATTCTTTCATAAAAAAAAAAAAAAAATGCAAATATAAAACATTTCACCAAAAACAACAGGAAAAAAAAAGGTTTCTGTTCAATTTCGCTTTATGCAAAGACCATGTGGGGTGAAATCCAAACCAGTTTAACAAACACATCTTTAAAACAGCCAAAAGCGGTTTAACCTGCTAGCTAGGCGCGATCAACAGTAAAAGCTGTGTTTTAATAAAATTGTTGGTTACGTGAAACATAAATGAGTCTATCTATCTGTCTATCTATCTATCTGTCTATCTATCTGTCTATCTATCTATCTATCTATCTTTCTGTCTATCTGTCTATCTATCTGTCTATCTGTCTGTCTACTTTGTAACTAAACCACCGGAAAATGTGGATATTCATAAGACGAAGAGGACATCTGAACTGCTGCAGCGATGATTTCAGGCAAGCGAAGGCACTGAGAACGTTTTATACCACATATAATAAATTCTGATTGGTCAAATCAGTCATTTGGTTCTATACTGACGTGATCTTCACGTGAAACACTTCACCGTTTCTATAGCAACGGCTCGTCGTCAGGAACTTCCGCCGACGCTCCACTTAAACGGATTTCAAGACGTTTGTACAAATCGCTAATGCACTGCCTTTTTTGTTGTTGTTGTAACGAGATGTTTATTTAACAATTATGGAAAGCATCTCGAGTGTCAGCTCATTTGTTTTTCTGCGATGGGAGAATAAAAACAAAAAAACAAAAACAAAAACCAGTTGTGTCAGTAGCACAGCTAACCGAGCTGTTTGTACAAATGATCCGCACAGGATGCTCATTAGTTAGCACAACATCTCCTGGAACCGAGTGTCTCGCTTCGAGACCGGGGTGCCGCGGCGCTGTGAAGACGTTGAGAAAATTTGCTCCTGGTTTGAATATGTTTACGTCATTTAAATCTTCTCACTCCAGAAAGCTTCCTCGGAAGATTTGCCTTGAGGAATTCTGGCTTTTATTACACAACGTGTTGAATTTTTGTAATAACGCTGAGGTATGCTACGCCCTCCGCTTGTAGCCACGATGCCTTGATCAGCCTTGATGCTTGGCCTCTTAATTATTTCGGGAACCCGGGGTACGTTATGTCCTTCGCGTATCAACACGACCTCTCTGCTATCAGACCTGACACGCTGCTACGTTTAGTGCCTAATAAAATGCAGGTATGACTCTGTGCTGTACGTAGCTCACGTCTAAACACAACCTCTTTGATATCAGTCGTGATGCACTGCCCTGTTCGGTGGTTTTATAAACCAGTGCATCTCTCGTGCATGCAACCTCTTTGTCTTTATCTTTTTTCTCTCTCTCTCTCCCACATAAATGTTTACGCTCTTTTATAAAGCGAACAAGACACGACAGAAAAGCCTTGGGCGAGCAGGTAGGGCGGCTTTGCACAAGTCACGTTTGAAGTACGTGAACTGACTCCCGACACCACCGGCCCCGTCTCCCGTCCGCGTCCGAGACGACTGTTCAGAGTCTGAAGCCATGCCACGTCTCCGTGTCGAGTTTTGCTTTGTTGTATATATATATATATATACTGTATATATGTGTGTGTGTGTGTGTGTGTGTCACTCGGTTATTTTAGGAAGAGTCCATCTCCACTGCGTCGACACTCACTCTCTCTACTATCTACGGATAAAAGGATGATCTTCACTCAAAAGAGGAAGAGAAAACGCCTTTTATGCTTTCGCTCTTCAAAGAGACGCATTCCTAAAGCGAAATATAATGCATTACACACACACACACACACACACACACACACACACACACACACACACACACACACAAAAAAATAAAGTCCCCCGTTCATCTTCCCAGGGTCTAAAAAAACCCCAAAAGCACTTTCAGTATCAAGGGAAAAAAAATAATAATAAATAAATAAATAAAATTTAAATCTATACATTATATGTGTTAAGGTAAGGTTTTAGTTATCCATCGTGGATGCTAAAACGTTAATAAAGAAAGGATTAATAATTCATCTTGGTATATGATAAATATGCTAGAATGACAGGTATTATAAATGCTTGTCCTAAACTAGAACATTAATCTGAATCAGTGGATTTAAAATGAGAAGATTTTATTTAACATCAATCAGGAATGGGGGAAAAAAAGTGATGAAAGGAAGTGCGACGTATTGTAGGCATGTGCTGGTCATCACTGCTGCAAAATAATGCAATGGACTCATATATATATATATATAAACCATATTGCTACTGTATCAAAGCTGCTTTAATCTGCAAGAATAATATCCTGTGTATATCATTTATAATCTGCTGTATGTAATAGTCCTTATAGATTTTCTTTTTTTTTTTTTTTTCCCTAGTTAAATAATACATTTTTGTAGACTTTAACTTCTTATATCTCCTAGAATATGATTAATTTCTGCATTTTTGAACCGTCCTTTCCATTAAGTGCTAGGAAATTATCCAGTAACTGCAGTAAATTATAAACGCCAGACAGGGAAAGCGATTTAATTCATCAATTTATGAGGACAGCATATGGGTTTTTGCATTAGGAAAGTTTTTGCAACTGAGTCTGCATTTAAAAATGAAAGTAAATAATAAAGAAAAGAGGGCCGTTCAAGTCAAACCGGGACTTTTGATTGCGCAGAATAAGAGAATGGAAACCCCGGCCTCCCAGGAATTCCGTTAATGTTTGTGTGAGGTCAGGACTGTACGGCCGATGTGGCAATAACTCCCAGCCGAGTTCCTTTAATGTTCAGACAGGGTTGATGAGTTATTGTGTGTACAGTTCTCACAGACAGATGCTTATTGGTTTTCAAGGATCAGGTGTTCCACTCGCCGCTCAGGTGTTGCGCTGTTCACGACCGTGACTGTGAGTGAGCACTGAGATGGTCAATCATGGACGTACGAACTTCTTTAAAGATTATTTTGCTCCAATCGAAGGCTTTCGAGTGGTTAAGCGTTTAATCACTTTTACACTTTTTTCACCCGGAAATTTCATCCCAAATCCCGGTTTGGCGCGAACGGCGAAATGAAATAAAATAAAATATACATTAAAAAAGTTTTTTTTTTTTTTTTTAATCATTCAAGTATAAATTAAATCAGGAACTTAAATAATCTGTATTATGTAGTGCATCAATTTCTCTGATTCAATTTACGGTATATAAAAAGTTACCAGGACTAGCTCTAACTCTGGGGGCGGGGTCAGGGGCGGGGTTATGACAGCATTAAGAACTGGTGTAAAGTTTCATGTCTGTTCTTAGGAATGGATCTGTTTGAATGTTAAAGTTAGTATAAAAGATAATATCCTCAGGAGAGCGCGTGACTGAAGAGCAGCTCGGAAGAAGCACGTTTTATGTAACAAATGCAGGAATCAATAAACGGATAAAATTCATGATAAGTTCATTTTGAGTTTATTAGTTTATGTATTTTGAGTGAATTGAATTGAGAGTTAAAGTAGACGTTTTATCTCTGCACTTAAGCCGTTTTACTAGCGTTTTTTTTTATTTTAATGTGATTAAACTCCATCATGTAAACTCCATCATGTAAGCCTGTCTAGTTTGCAACGTCTCTGTATAAAGTGACCTTTGATTTGCTTCGAGGAAGCCGCAGTAGGATTAATGCGGCATGTTAACCTCGGATCCTTATTTATCAGTGGGGAACTGCGCTATACAGTAGGTCGTTGTGTATAAAACGTCAGAAAGAACCTAAATGCTGAAAATGCCCAGCAAGTGTTTGTGCTCCTGACGGAGTCTGACCCATTTAAGGAAATCTGTAAAGAAATCTGTCTTTCTTGTTTTGGCTAAATTTGAATAAACAACCCAAGTATCATTGTGGAAGACCGAGATCCTGTGTTTGTCGTTTTAAAACACGACTCCATTTTATCTCCGACCTGACGATGATGATGCTGATGATGCTGATGATTATAATGATGATGATGATGATGATGATGATGATGATGAAAGTGGTCATGATCTGGTATAAAAGCAGCACATGCCTACTGCAGAGATAAGGAGATGGATGGATATAATGAAGGAAGGAAGGAAGGAGGAAGGGAGGGAGTGCAGGCAAGGAAGGAAAATCGAACAGCACTTCACGCCAGAGGTTACAGGAGGAGCTCCGTGTGACTAAATTTAGCTCTGAGCAGGTCGGATAGAGAGAAGGAAAAGAAGAGACATAGAGAGAGAGAGAGAGAGAGAGAGAGAGAGAGAGAGAGAGAACGAGTGGGCGCTCTGCACTCTGCCTGTTCTCGGATACTCACACAGATAGTTGGCTTTGTAAGGCGTGCGCGAGTTAGACAGGAGCGCATGGAGCTCTCTGGTGTCTAGCGTGGAGGCTTGGAGGTGCTGTTGGTGTTGGTATGTGTGGAGCGGCTCTTTGCCGAACGTGGAGAATGACTGATCGCCCGTGAACGCTTCACCCTCAAATACCTCAGAGTCGGGCACGGCGTCCATGCCAGGCACGTGCAGGTTGCTGCGGTAGTCGGCGCCCTGCCGGGACTCGGTGGGCACGAAGCTGGGCATCCAGCAGCGGTCCGAGTGGCCCAGCGCCTTACACTCCTCCGTGCAGTTCGAAAATAGATCCGCTCCTGCAGCAACAGAGAGGAAAGGGTCAGGGAGAAGTAATCAGCGAGCGAACAAAGCGCGGGGCGAACGTGCCGCGCGGACGGTCCGGCTAGTCAACGCTGCTGCATAAAGTTTAAATGAGATTTGCACGATTTTCCACTCCGCGTGTAATCCATCCACCTGGAGGAGTTTAACTCTTTAGCCTCGAGGCTAATCTAGCCAACGCAGCCAAATCCATTCCCGCTCGTGCAGATTAATTTCTATTCAAATAGCCCCATTGTACAAATAATTAACTTTTATCGATGTTCTGTGTTATTCCTGACTTTCCGCCGATTTCCTTTACAACAGTCATTAGATTTGAGCTAACATTTAGTTTAAGCATACTCATTCTGAGATAATGGATTTAACTCGAGTGACCGGGGGCTAATAATTATTAAAGCACAATGTTAAAAGTTCCTTTCTTTAATAGAGAGTTTGCACAACTGTAACGAGAGGCCTTCGGGACGTACGTCACAGACCCGGGACTTCATTTTGTGATCCATAGAGCTGATAAATTCATGCTCCACCACCAAAACAATCAAAGGGCACTAATAAATTTCATTATCTCCTTTGAACAACCAACCAACCAACCAACCAACCAACCAACCAACCAACAAACCAAACAAGCAAATAAACAAATAGCATAAATTACAGCAAGCATTTGAAAAGTGTGCAGTCTTTAGCCACGATTACACTTTCACGCTTTGGGAAGTGGAGCCTCGAGGGCTGTATTGATATGAAAATTGTAAAAAGTTAAGGGGGAAAAAAAAAAAAAAAAAAAAGTTTCCAGCTTTACACGTTGGCCGTCATCATAACATTCCCTTCTTTCTCTATCGCACTTATCCTGTACAGGGTCACGGAGGATTCGCACCCTCGACCCACCGTGCCACATACCATTCCAGCATTCATCTATATTTCTATATTGAAGGTTGATTGTGACTTAAACCGAACATCATCATTGAACACCTGTATTTTCCAAATGCATTATTTTAATATGAAATTACATTTCCGATCATTTTAAGGACTGGAATTCAAATACCTTTCAGGCTTAGGGTTTAAACAAGGAAGCTTCAGGAAACAAGCACGTCTGACTGACTCATTTTTGGGGTAAAGGAAGAACAGTGTTTCTATATTAAATGTTTTTAATTGATTAAAGTACTTGTGTAACATTAGCATGTGGAAGGAGTCTCCAGTGTCGGCACTTTGTAACGTTCTAGTGTAAACATTTAATAAATTTTTCTGAAATCTTTAAGACACGCTTCTTTGGGATTTCTCAGTAATATGACAAGCCTCATTCTTCCTCTTCTTCTTCTTATTATTATTGTTGTTGTTGTTTTTATGTTATTAACTTGAGGAATTTAATGAACGAGTCTTCATAGCTACTGTAATGTAATCGATAACACAAACAAACCTCATAACATTGATGGATGTTCCACGGCATTTATTTAAAAGTAATTATGACTGTAAAATAACGAGTACAGATGGTAACTGCAGTGGTGCAAGAGGAATAAAACACCTGAGAATGTGCTGGATTAGGACATGAATACTGCTCGCGGTGAGGAGAGTGACTCTGCTTCATCACACCGCACTGCTGTTGAATATTATTAGGATTTGTTGCAGACATTTCCTCTGCACTTTAAATGGAGTCTGTACATTTCTGTTTTTTGTTCTTCCTGTAATTTGAGCTCAGAGATGAGAAAAGTCACATCTACAGGAATAAGAAGAAGTTTGAGAGTAAAACTGCGCAACATTACTGAAGCATTAAACAATTTATTGAGACTTAACTTCAGTTTGATTTAATTTGATTTCTATACCACTTTTAACAACAGACAACGAGGTCTCAAAGCATTTTTACAGGAATAGAAATTTCAGATGAATTAAAACATTTAATCGATTTCTTCCAGATGGCAAAGGAAAAACTCCCTGAGACCTCATGAGCGTGGAGCTCTCAGACTCGAAACAAATTCTCCCTTGTTTGGGTACCATAGGTATTTTTTATTTTTATTATTAAAAAAAAATAAATCAATGAAAAAAAAAAAATCAAGAAAAGTATTCTTCCAAATTTCTGTGTTTCAATAAATGTGACTTTAATAACCTGATCTGTTTAAACAGATTTATGTTGAATATTATATTGTATATTTAATCTTTATAGTCGACTGATTGAAATACTTGGAAACATTTCAACATTTTGAGAAAAAAAAAAATTTCAAAAAGATTTCTCCAAGAATCTGATAAATATATATTTTTTGTTCTTTTCATTATTTAACTTTTTTTTTTTTTTCACTGTTGTCATTTTTATGTTGAAATTATCATATGTGGTTCTTCACTTTCACTAACCTTATTTTCAACATAAAAAACTACAACAATGAAAAAAAATGTCAATTATTACTAAACTATTATACATAAAAAAAAACATTAAAAAAATCACATTTAAATACCATTTATCAGATAAATCTATTTAACATCCTTTAAAGTTTAAATGGATTTATCTCTATAGTAATGTTGTATATTGTACATATGTACAGTAATATGTGAGTCTTTAGGTTGCATGTGTAGTTTTATGAACAGTAAAAGTTTCTTTTTCAGATAGCAAGACTTTTTTTGTTGTTTATCTCCGAATTTTTTATTAGCAGTATGTCCTCAGACCTTCAGGGTCGAAGGTTCGCTTCCCGCCTCAGGTCTGTGTGTCTGCGCGCGCATGCGTGTGTGTGTGTGTGCGCGTGTGTGTGTGTGTGTGTGTGCGCGCGTGTGTGTGTGTGTGTGTGTGTGTGTGGTTTGCATATTCTCCCTGTGTTTCCTCAGAGTACTTTGGTTTCCTCTCACAGTCCAAAGCCATGCAGATGAAGCTCAGCGTTGTCAGTAGTGCGAGTGTGTGAGTGTCCCAGTACAGGATGAGCGAGTGGGTGAATATTATACAGAGTCGTGATGTTCGTCAGCGTCCTGCAGAGACATCACGTTGCATGTTAGGTCTATTTCATACCCAGTGCAGCTCATAATCAAGGTGTTGACTCGGATAGAGGCGGGCGAGTCAGGACCCGTCAGCGCCACCGCTCCCGGACTTTTTATCACGTGAGAATTAGGAACCTGATCAAATGTAATACCAGTCATTCAATTTGAGCGTATTTAAAGTCGCGGGCATGAAATTGCTTCGGCTCTGCGGGCTCCGAGGAGGAACGTCAGGGTCGACTCAGATTTCCTTTTAATATGCGGAATTACCTTGATCAAAGCGTGAGACGAGACTCGCTGAGCTGTGAGGGTTTATTTTATTATTATTATTATTATTATTATTATTATTATTATTATTATTATACAGTTTGAGATCAAAGCTAGTTTAGAAAAAAAATAGGACGGCAGTAAAAACCCAGCAGATAAAACCCCTTCCCTCTCTCTGTCTCTCTCTCCTCCACTCTGTTCTGCTCCGACTCCCGACACGCCTTCACCCAACAAATACGGCGAGTCTCATGTCCCTGACGCAAAGCGGAATCACCCGACCCGCCTGCCACGCTTCAGCACATCACCCGAGCAGAACGAAAAGAGGCTGTGTCATTGTTTTATTATTATTTGCTTTCTTTTTTTTCTGTTTTTTTTTTTCCCCAAGAATTTTTCGCTTAGCAAAGGAATCAGAGACGCTCAGCGAGCTGCTGCTTTAATAAGCAGAATAAGCAAATAATCAGAAAGCAGAGAAACCAAAGCACGAACCTAGTTATCAGCCCACCAGGTGCAAGCTGTTCCTGTGTGTGTGTGTGTGTGTGTGTGTGTGTGTGTGTGTGTGTGTGTGTGTGGTGAACACTTCCAAATCCTCCTTATCCTAATACTCTATAGAATAAACAGTGAGTAATTAGGAGTGTGTTAACGCAGCACCATTTTAAAATGACAAGCTGTAAAGGGGAATGTAGGGATAGATAGTGTGTGTGTGTGTGTGTGTGTGTCTGATGGCATCAAATGTGCCCAACAGGAAAAAAAAAAAATAATAAAAAATCTCCTAGTGTTGACTAAAGCTTGTGTAATAAACGGCTTCTTTACATTTTTTGCTAATTAATTATTTTAAAAAGGAGGTGGGGGGGGGGGTCGGGGGGGTGCAGCTTTTAATTAACTAATTAATTACTGGGGTGAAGGATATGCTGTAGCGAAACATTAATTAGCTGCATTAATAGTTATGCCAGGGGAAGGTCCTTGCAAGGATAGGAAGACAAATGTGTGCATGTGTGTGCGTGTGTGTGCGTGTGTGCATGTGTGTGTGCGTGTGTGTGTTTGGGGTAATCCTCAGACAGACTGGTCAGCACATCGAGTCTTTGCGTTCCTGCTCGAAAAGAAGATTAGAGTCGTTCAGCGAGCAAAAAAAAAAAAAAAAAAAAAAAAAAGCGACGAGCAAACAAATCTGTTTTCGACGTGGGTCCACTTTCGGTGTCGCCGGTTCTCCGCGCGCGCAGGCGACCTCGTTAAGCCGCCGTAGTGACCTGATGAGCCGCGTGTTTTAGAGGGAAGGACGTGCGCGCGGTTGAGAGAACGTGAAGGGACGAAAACCGCCGGCGTGATATTTAGAAAGAACAAGATAAGGCGGCGAAAGGCCACGGAAATCTTCCGTGCTGCTGTAATCACAGTGAGACATCTTGAAATTTCCCTGACATTTTCAGAAAATTAAAAGCCTGATGTGATATTCAGCTGTCCTGGGTTTTTTTTTTTTTGTTGTTGTTGTTTTTTTTGGTTGTTGTTGTTCAGAAACCTGGAAAAAGTAATTACGCGGTCCGGTTTACGAGAATGTTTGAGATACAAATCGGCCTGCGTCAGGGGAATTGTTTTACACGGCTTTGCATACGAATTCCTGCCATAACACATAAACAATGAATTAGCTAATTAGCTACTGTGTGTGTGTGTGTGCGTGTGTGTGTGTGTGTGTGTATTTATACGAGTGTGGGAGGCAGAAAAAGAGCCTCATGTGCACTCTGATGAAGAAATGACCCATTATTTTTTTTATTTATTGATTTATTTTTATCATGCCCAGTTTCCACCGCCGCGTGTCCGGCTGCAGAGCCGCGCGCAGGATAATAACCTTCATTTGCTAATTGTTATGCGCAGATCTAGAAAGAAATTACTGATCACTGAGCCGGGTCTGGTCCTGCTGTCAGGCGCGGTCACAATAAAGGAACTTATTGTTGAGATGGCGAGATAACAGGATAAAGATGGAGGTTTGCGCAAAAGTTTGTGCACCCCGTCTAATTCTAACGCCATGGTCTTTCCTGATGTTTATTTCTTTCTACACTGTAAAACACACAATAATCTCTTCTGAACAGTTGATATTGAGATGTATATCTGCTACTGTACTTCTGCTCTGTAAAGCTTCATAACGGCTCTAATCCGAGGTGCTGGTTGTTGGTTAATCGGCGATTTCTGAGGCTGGTGACTCTAAATGAACTTCTCCTCTGCAGCAGAGCTCAGGTTTTGGTCTCGCTTTCCTGGGAAGGTCTCCACGAGAGACAGTTTCATCATGTAGCTCGATGGGGTTTACAAACGCACTTTTTGCAAGAACCGTTCCACAACAGTGGACCTCCGTGTCTTAAAATAACGACTGACTGTTACTGTTGTTACTTAATTACATAATACCATACGTGTTATTTCACAGTTGTAGAATATACATCACTGAATTAGAAGCTGTGTCCAAACTTTTGACTGACGCGGAGCATCAAAAATGATTTCCTAATGCATGTGTTTCATACGGATAAACAGAACACAAATTAAGAATGAGAGTCAGTGTGTATGAAGTGCAGGGTAGCTCCAGATTCCATATCAAATTCTTAAAATAAATAAATAAATAAATAAATAAACACAAAGAATAAAAGTCTCTCATTAAAGTGAACAAAGCTGGCATGCTTAAAGATTCCCTGACAAGTCAGTGTGCTTTCAGTTATCGTAATTAAACAAGATAACTTTGCAGCATGGCAATTAATTAGAGAGAGAGAGAGAGAGAGAGAGAGAGAGAGAGAGATTATAAATGGGAAAGGAAACGGTTGATGTTATATAAGAGATGAAGATGTAAATACGATGCCTCGTCCAGATGGAGTTTTAAGTCTCAATTAAATAAAGCTCGGAGTGTTTCTGGTTTTCAAGGAAATTTTCAGAAGAAAAAACAAAACAAAACAAAAACAAACAAACAAACAAACGAACAAAAAACAAAAACCAGACAGACGTTTTTAGGTTGAAATCGAGCCCGTCAGGATAATGAACAGAGGGCAAATGTTGAGCCGAAAGACAAACCGATGCTAATCAGATCTATTGGGTTGTGTTTATTTGGACACAGCCAGGTCATTACGAGCCTACATGAGATTGCACTCGGTTCGCGGCGCTCGCTGTGTGACCGTCACCCGACAGCAACACTGCCTTCTCTGCCTGCCATGATAACAGAATAAACACTCGAGAGAGAGAGAGAGAGAGAGAGAGAGAGAGAGAGAGCTGAATCCCAAACAGCTCTGGGAAAACGTTATATTACTTCATTTCCATATGTATGCACTGCTATAACACCATTATTTAAAGCGGGTTCGGTCCTGAATCGAAAATTGCCGTTCGTTTTTTAAACGCTGCCTCCACTTTGATAGCGCGTCGCTGCCGGATTCTCTAATCCGATTGGTCAGAATGTGTGGTGCTGATTTATTTATTTTTTTCACCTATGGAGTCAGAAACCATTTCCATCGCTTAAACAGATAACGGACCCACATTATTGTTTCTAGCGCGAGGTTAAGGGAAGGAGTCTCCAGTGTCAGCACTTACATTACAGCTTGCAGTTTCTTGGTAACCATAAATGGATGAAAAGAAAAAAAAAAAAAAGTGCATAATAATAATAATAAGAAGAAGATTTTCTTCAACCATTTTCCCTGCATTACAAATTTCTTGCGTGTTGCCTGTCACATAAACCCAAATAAAAGGCATTTACGTTCGGTGGAAAAGTTGTTGAAAAAGGGGTGTGAATACTTTTGCCAGGCGCCGTGAGAGGAACAAAACCCTTCAAGGATGCGAGGTTATTGGAAAACAATCAGCATCAGTGTTGTAGCAGTAGCTCTACTCCGTCACACCATCCTGTTGGTGATTGTTTTCCTGCCTCAGCATGTGATGATACGCGATGATACTGTTTACGTCCTCACGCTTGAACCCTCATTACCTCGGCTATAAATAAAACAGACAGATGAATCCCGAGGTGGTGCCTCGTTTAACGAGATGTACCCTACACAGGGTGGAAACGCTGCAATATTACACTCGACGTACTGCACTCGCTCCCCTTATTATAAGATAAATGACATCATTTCACGTACATCCTGCACGAACACGTCCGTAAAGAGGGAATGAAGAGACAAATCCCAAAAGTCACTTTGTTCGACATGAAGTGTCCTAAAAACGTTATTATTTCACGCCCCATGCGGCAGACCTCTATCGGAAAAAAAAAAAAAAAAAAAATGTGGGGGGGGGGGGGGCGGTGATGGGTCTCGAAATGCTTTTTGCTTTTTAGTGCACTGTATAGAGTGGAAAAGATATTATTATTGCTTGATTTATATCAAATACTTTCCGCTTATAGAGAGAAGAATCTCAAACGACATGAAGTGTCATTATACAGTATATTAGTGGACTAATAGATATATAGTGCGCCGCATAGGGGAGAAGACACGGTACAGTACGTATACCCTTGGTAGTGCGCATCTGAATCCCTGAATTTAGTACACAACCTGAGGATGTCCATATGGTGCACTTCGTAGGGTGCAAAATCCATTAATTCGCTCCCTAGGCTGTAAAATCTAGAGCTAAATCCCAGCTGGCTCCTTATTGGCCCGTCTACAGAGTGTTATATCACACCCTATATAGTGCTTCTAACTAGGGAGCGACGCGCCGATTGGGATCCAGCACAGGGGAAAGGCGCAGGACAACAGAATGTGGGCTGAGTGGGGCGGAGGGGTGGGGGGATGAGGAGGAGGGGGGGGGCGACGAGGGGAGTGCGAGTAGTCAATGAATTGCTCGTTTGTTTGCCGCACAGCCTGTTTGGTCGTGTTCCCACACAGTGCATGGCAGACCGCCGGCCTGATCTAAATTCCCTCGCGTCTCTCGAGTGGCCGGTGAACGAGTGAAGGTCACGCTACGGCAGAACTTCATTAAGTAGAAGTATTTACAAACAACGGGATTACACCCCCTGGGATTAGGGGCCATTGTTCCAGAACAAAGTTTCCCACGAGCAGGCGGGGACGGCAGATAGAGTCCGCATTAGCCCGGAATGTTGACGAGCGCTAAATCCGGATCCGGACCGTTTCAGGAGCATCTCTCAAAAACAACAACGATGTTATCTAATCGAGACCAGGTGCAGCACAAATACCCCCCCCAGACAGTTCTATCTGTAGGTTTGTGTGTTTACTGTTTGGAACCGACGTCTTCATCAAAACACCGTCGTGTTAGTAAACATGAAGAAGAGATGCATGGAATTCATCCTAAACACCACAACAACACCAAACAGTCGAACACTGAAAACGGAATAAATACACCCTTTACAGCAACCTTCTACATCCAACAACTGCAAACATTAAAACACTTCCCGTACTCAAACACTCCAAATACGGTACTGCATCAACTTGCTCTATATCCAAACACTTCATGTTCAAACACCTCAACGTACAAGTACTGTACCTGCACCTCAACACCCACACACGTCCATCTGTACCGTAAATCCAACACCTTCTACACACAAATACTTCAACACCACACACACACACACACACACTATATAAGAATACCCCTAACACCTACACGCATACATTTCCTATACACACACATTTCTGCATCTAAACACTCTGCACACACACTAACACTCACACATACAGAATACTCCAGCTACAAACACCCAAGTACTGTACATGGATTTATTTCCAGTGTGCTTCATGTTCAAATACCACAATGTGCAACGTGCTTTCTACATCCAATCATGCATCATTGCTTCGTTAGCCAAATACAAATCCTGGCAACAACAAAAACACTCCAACACCCCGTATAGAAATAACTCGTAAAAATAGTATTTTCACACGTGCATTTACACCAGAACAACTTCTACACCAAAATATTTGGACAACAAACACCAAATATACAAAACAACACCTCCAACACATACGCACATTCCTTTATATCCCAACAACATACAGAAATACTATAACATACACGCTTTATACAAACTTTATGGACACATGCAAACTTCCATTTACAGTATACATCTAAACACCACATATTCAAATACCCACAAACAACAACAACAACAAGAACAACAACAACAACAATCTCTCTAATGGTAAACTTTAATAAAAAAGAAGGGGAAAAAAATAATAACCTGCTGGGAGGTTTTAAGGTTTTAATCAGAAAAAGTTTCCTCAAAGCCAAAGTTTTTTTTTTTTTTTTCTCGGAAAATACATCAAAATAAAACCTCAGCAAACACCTCTTACCTCCAATGAATACAACCCTCCACGCTTATGTAAAGAGTACCAAAAACCCAAACATTCCTGCACAAAATAGACGATATCAAATTTCTCCTTAAATGCAAAAACTAAACATTTCCTATAACCACATACCACCCAAAACAAGCAAATACCACCCAAAGCACACCTCCTACCAACAAATACCACCCAAACAATCTTCCTACCAACAAATTCCACTCAAAGCCCCTCTTGCAACAAAATACAACTCCAGACACACCACCTGCATCCAAATACCTCCCACAGCCCACATCTTCCAACTATATAGCTCTCAAAACACACCCCTTACAACCCAATACCACCTAAAAGACACATCATTCAACAAAACACCTCCCAAAACACACCCTTACAACCCAATACCACTTTAAACACACACATACTTTCATGAAATACCACCTAAAACACAATCAAATATGATGGAGAACTCTTGAACAAAGTAGCACCCAAGACACCTCTTCTAACTCCCAGCGCACAAAATACCACCTAAACAAAATACCGCCTAAAACACACATCCTGTAACGAAATAGCGCCTAATACACACCCTCTACAACCAAACACGGCATCTAAACTCGCCTGCTACAACCAATATTATACTGAAAAAAACACATCTTACCATTAAATACCACTATAAACACAACCCTTATGAGTAAACACCACATAAAACCACACCTCCTTCCACCAAACACAACCTAAAACTCTACTCTTGCAACTGAAAATGACTTCAACGTCACATTCTACAACCAAATCTCTTTCCAAACACAACACCTAGAACTCAATCCCAAACAAAAGTAACACCTCCTACAACTCATCCTAAAAACAAAACAAACAAACAAACCAAAGCAACCCAAAACAAACACATGTATATTTAAATAGTGATGAATAATAAACACTCATTAAAAAACAAACAACTTATCAAACACATTCAAAAACATCCCAAACAAACAAACAAACAAACAAACCAAATACCACCAGAATATCCCCTAAATTTTAATTCCACCCAAATCCTTTCTACATCTGGAAATCCATACCCAGACACGTCAAAAATACATTCAGCCTCAGCAACTGACACAAAACACACACACACACAAACTGACTGTACCGCTCTCCAACAAATACCTTCAACCTCACATCCAAAAACAAAAATGCAATCCCAAATTAAAGCTGTTCAAGCAGTGATTTCATGCCCTGTGCAGCAAGGAGTAGAGAAAATGGCTCTTTACATCAAGCACACACACACACACACACACACACACACACACACACACAGTGTCCTGTCTCACATACTGCAGCATCCTGTTTCTAACTGTGATAATTAGCCACAGCATAAAATAGCACCTTTAATAATACAGATTAATATGAAGTGCTGTAGTAGCCTGTCACGCGTTAACGCCAGCATTAGCAGGAGTCCCGGCACAGTGTGTGTAAACCGAGACAAAACTCGCAGAGGACTGACCGGAGGAGTGCCCGCGATGCGTGGCGTCATGATCGCTGTCTCCTTGCTCGCTGTCTCCGTGTCCACTGTCTTTCGAGCTCACGATGTCCGCCTCCTGGAACGCCGAACTGGAAGGAAAGGAAAGACGAGGCGCTGAGCGCTGCGGGACTCGTGGAGCAGGGAACAGTTTTACAGTTGGAAATGAGACCAGGATTAAAGGATTGTAGGTTTGGTTTGAGATCAATAAGGGCATCATTAATTCATGAGTGTTAAAATGCATAAAAAAAAAAAAACGAAATAAAAAAAAAAAGCAAAGTAAAAAAGGAAAGAAAAAAGAAACAAAAAGGGGCGTTTAATCTGTATACGTTGTGTTTTTAGTGTTCTTCTTTCCTTCTTACAGCACAAACGCACACACAACAAAAAGATGATCAAAATATATTTAAAAAAAATGAAAAATAATTTTCTTTCATATCATGTTTATGGCTCTTTCAATAAAACTGCTCTTTGTCTTATAGATTTCAATGCCATTTTCTTTTCCTTGAATTTTCAACTCTAAATCATTTGAACTTTTCGGACAAATATTTTTTCTTTGTCTCATCATTATCCCATTAAAAAATGTGTCAGTGAGCTGTTTTAATTTAATTCAGACAAAGACAAAGACAAAAAAAAAAAAAAAAAAAACACCAGTCTCTACCCCTTCACTAAAACTATTGGCACTGGGTGATACAGCGCGGACTGGATTTGGCTCACGGCTCTACGCTCCCTGGTTCGATCCTGAAATTCGGAAGTGCAGAATTCCGTGCTTTCTTTGCTCTCCGTCTGTGAGGGTTTCCTCCTGGTTCTCGGGTTTCTCTATCTCAGATTTCTCAAATGCATACCAAGAGCATTATGCTATACTGAACTCTCCCTGCGTGTGAATGTATCATGATCCTTTAATGCATGTATTCCCGCCATCATGCCATTCAGTCCGGATTCCCAGAAAAAGAAATCGCCTACTAAAAACCAACTAGAACTAAAACCAGACACTATACATACTGCTGATGTGGGTCAGGTTGAAGGTGAAGGTGACACTTACCTGTTCACACGCCTCGGTCTGTCCACCAGGTAACTGAGCTCGGCTCGCTGGTGCTTCGTCTGGAAGAGAACAAAAACGTCTTGTTAATGAAAGATGCTGGATGGGATACACGTCACGTTGTCTGCATGCTCCGTTTATTACAACGCTGAATCAGGAAATTCGACACTACAATAAAGACTATGAGGCTTTCAATAAGAGTAATAATGAATAATAATGATGGTTATAATGATTATAACACGAATCGATTTTATTCCCAGTTGCCCTGAGCGCCAGGAATTTATCCTGCACCTATTCAGCGCAGCTTCCTTATAGACACATCTTTGTTCTTGTGAACCTCCGCAGCACCGTGACTGGCATCTATAATACAGCTCAGTGTGTGTGTGTGTGTGTGTGTGTGTGTGTGTGTGTTTGTGAGAGAGAGAGAGAGAGAGAGACAGATGTTATTAAGTGTGTAAGGAAGTCCTTACACACTGACATACACTGGGAACAGACTCATAGCGGAACAAATGGCTTTTGTGCATCTGTGTTGTTTCTGCACAGACCACCGTATTTGCAATTTGTGTTGGTTGATGTAAAAGCTTAATTTTTCATTCTTCCTTTTCTTCCCCCCTCTGTTTTCCTTCATTAAACCCATATGCAAGGCTATTAGCAGCTGAATAGCAGTTCATTAACTGGACTAATTCAGACCTTCAGCAGATTATAATAAAAACAAAAGACATCATAATGCCCCCTATATAACTGCACATACTATACACACATCATATATATATGTATATATATATATCTCAGATCTTGCATTAACATCATGCATGCTGTTCCAGGAAACCATCTTGATTCTTGTTTTACACTTGTTTTAGAGAATACACATAAAAACGTACATGCAACCCCATTTCCGGCACTTTATAACTATTTGGAAATGAATAAACCGAAAAACAATCAGGTGAGAAATGTTACTGTACTATATTATTGCTAGGCAAAACAAAGTCATACAACAAACAAAATGGCTGATTATTTTTATTTTTTGTTGGAAGAAATAGCAAAGCTGTACGAATCTGGGAATTCTTTCAGAAATCTTTTTTTTTTTTCTTTCTAAAAACAGTTTGGGAATCCTCTGTGCTTTAGTGCCATAATAAATTGTATGCACAAGTTAGATTCATAACTTTAGTGGATATTTTGAACGCCATCAAAGTTAGTTTTTTTTAAATGTAGTGATGGAGCAAAAGGAAGTGCTTTCAGTGCTCATGTTGTCTAGAACAGACATTAGTGTGAGACAACTTTTAGAGGAACTTTGACTAAACTAAGGTACTGTGAACTAAAATTCAGAAAGTGTTCATTTACCCCCTATAGAGTTGCATTAGCTCTTACAGTGCTGAATTAACACTTCAATGTAACTTTTTATAGCGTTAATCAAATATCTCAGGTCATTTGCTCTGCAGCTTTATTTTATCCTACAGAATAATCATGATCCCTGCATGGGATGATTTTTATTTTTTTCTCTATTGTAATTAAACATGTAACTTTTATATCTTACGTGTAATTGTTATAAATGCCAGATTATGTAACTTAGTTAATAATAACACTAACAATACTACTACTATTAATAACAATAATGCTGTTTATTGTGATTACCTCGCTGGACAGAAGGCTGCCGTTGGAGATGATGTCCGGTTGTTGTTGCTCCGTGTACGCGGTGTGTATCCCCCCTCGCGGGCTGTGCTCGGTGTCCGTGGCCGCGCGGCTCGCTCCCGTCCCGCACGCCTTCAGGAAGAGCAGGTCGGTGTTGGCGGACTCGGGAGTGAGGCAGACCTGGTAGCAGTAATTCTGGCCGCGTCGGAGCGAACCGAAGCTCCCGGACTCCTCCACGGGCACCTGCGCGCTCCCGACCCCGCAGCCAACTCCGGCGTGCGCGCTCACCTCTGCCGAGTTCGCGCTCTGCACCAGCATGATGTCCGACTTGCTGAGTTTTTTCTGCTTCTTCTGCTTCTTCTTGCTGCTCCCGGTGCCACTGCTGACTCCGCGGGACGCGCGCGCCTGCCGGCCGCAGCAGAAGCA
This sequence comes from Clarias magur, assembly GCA_013621035.1. Taxonomy (NCBI): domain Eukaryota; kingdom Metazoa; phylum Chordata; class Actinopteri; order Siluriformes; family Clariidae; genus Clarias; species Clarias magur. The sequence goes on along the minus strand of QNUK01000880.1, from coordinate 93,761 downwards.
GCAGGACGCGCTGCAGCCCGCGTACACGTTCAGCTTCTTGTCCTTGCGGCAGCGCACGGCCAGGGCGATCATGGCGAGCAGGAAGACGAACGACACCGAGCCGAGCGCGACGATCAGGATCAGGGTGAGGTCGAGGCTGGCGTCCTTGGCTCGGGCCGCGCCACCGCGCTCGCGCTCGCCTCCTCCTCCTCCGCCCCCTCCGCCGCGTCCCTCGGCCGAAGCCGAGGCGGGGAGTCCGTCCACTAACGCCACCTGAACTACGGCGCTGCACGAGAGCGGGGGCTGCCCGTGATCGCGCACTTCCACGAGCAGCTCGTAGAGGCGCCTCTGCTGGTGCTGCTGCGCGTCCCTTTTGGCCGCGGACACCCTGCGAGCCGTGCGTAACTCCCCCGTGCGCCAGTCCATGCGGAACAATCCGTCTTCGTTCCCGCGCTGGATGCTGTACGAAAGTCGCGCGTTCTCTCCGTCATCCGCGTCCGTGGCGACTATCCGCGTGACCAGGTATCCCGGTTCGGCTGAGCGCGGCAAAGGCTCCCTGGCTGTCCCGTTTTTGCCCAGAGGCGCGACCACAGTCGGCGCGTTATCATTCTGGTCCACCACCACCACGTGCACGGTGGCGTTCGAGTGCAGAGCGGGGCTCCCCGCGTCCCGCGCCTCCACCGTGAAGCTGAACTCCTTAAGCTGCTCGTAGTCGAACGAGCGCAGCGCGTACAGGTAGCCGTTTTCTGGGTTCACCGACACGTATGTGAGCACGGACATGCCCAGGATCTCTCGGTCCAACACCGAATAGGTCACTCTCGAGTTGTCTCCCGCGTCCGGGTCCCGCGCGCTCACCGCGTAAATATAAGCTCCGGGCACGTTGTTCTCAGTGACGTGCACGTCGTAGACGGCCTGCGAGAACGCGGGCGCATTGTCGTTCTCATCCGAGACGCGCACCTCCACCGACTTGCTGGAGGCGAGAGGCGGTGCGCCCCCATCACGCGCCGTGACGGTCACCGTGTACGCCTCGGCGACCTCGCGGTCCAGCGGGCCGTCCGTCACCACCGTGTAGTAGTTCCCAAACTCTGACTTGAGCCTGAACGGCACGTCGCCGAGGATTTCCACACGCGTTCTCCCGTTATCTCCAGAGTCCTTGTCGGTGACGCTGAGCAGAGCGATGACGGTGCCCGGCGCCGCGCTCTCGCTCACAGACTCCGTCACGGTGCTGAAGGCAATCTCCGGCGCGTTGTCGTTGACGTCCGTGACTTTGACGAGCACTTTGCAGTGCGCGGGCACGGCGTTCGGCCCCATGTCCTTGGCCTGAACGTAGAGCTGGTACAGGCTGCTTTCCTCAAAGTCGACCTCGCCGCGCACCTCGATGCGGCCCGTGCGCGCGTCCACGTCGAACAGCTCTCGCGCGCGGCTCGACACGTGACTGCCGAATGAGTAGACCACCTCGCCGTTGGAGCCCTCGTCCGAGTCTGTAGCGTTGAGCTGGATCACCAGCGTGCCCGCGGGCGCGTTCTCGGCCAGACTCGCAGAGTACACGGCCCGGTCGAACGTTGGCACGTTGTCATTCGAGTCGAGAACGCGCACCACTAAGAGCGCAGTGCCCGTGCGCGCAGGCTGCCCGCCGTCCACCGCCGTGAGCACGTACCGGTGCACCGCCTGCTGCTCTCGATCCAAAGGCTTTTCGAGCACGAGTTCTGCGAACTTGTTTCCATCAGTCTGCGTCTGCACGTCGAGCGCGAAGTGGCCGTTCGCCGTGATCTCGTACGTCCTCAGCCCGTTGCTGCCCACGTCCGGGTCGAAAGCCGCCTCCAGCGGGAAACGCGTCCCGGGCGTGGCGCTCTCGCTGATCTCCACGGTCACGTCGCTCTCGGGGAAGCTCGGCGCGTTGTCGTTCACGTCCGTCACCTCGACCTCCACGCGAAAGAGCTCGAGCGGATCCTCCAGGAACACCTCCAGGTGCAGCACGCAGGACGCGCTCTGCTTACACACGCGCTCGCGGTCGATGCGCTCTCGCACCAGCAGCGCGCCGCTCTCCACGTTCACGTCCAAGTACGGGCTCCCGCGTGACCCCGGTGCCGTCTGGAAGCGTCGGGAGGCCAGTTTGGTCAGGTCCAGACCCAGGTCCTCGGCGATGTTGCCCACGAACGTGCCGCGGTCCGTCTCCTCCGGTACCGAGTAACGAATCTGCGAGGCGACCCTGTGCGCCAGACACAGCACGAACCACAGCAAGAGCATCTCCATGTCCAGTTAACTTATCCGCAGGGATAAAGACAAAAATATATATTTATCTATAGAAATTCTTTAAAAAAAAATAAAAAAAATATGCAGAACTTGTAGGGGGGGCGGGGGGGTCTGGGGGAGGGGGGGCAGAGATACAAATTACCCCCGCAGAGGCGCGCGCAACACAGCAGCGCTCATCACGGAACAAACCGGAGAGAGATGTCCATGGAATTGTAGAAATAATTTTTTTGGTTGCTGTTGTTTCCTTCAGTGCCTGAAAAGCATGATGTCCAGCGCAGACGTCTCACATCGCAAACAACAAAGAAGAAAATAAACAAAAATACTAAACAAAAAATTCTGCTTCACACTCGACGTGGATGTTTTGATGATGCAGGAGCGCGCATTCCTTTGATGTCAAACAGTTCAAAAACAAACAGGAGGAAAAAAAAATATTGGGTTGAATTAAGAATAAAAAAATATATATATGTATTTGATAATCCACAGAGTAAAAGAAAGAAGGAAAGAAATCCAGGCGTTTATCTCTGATGATGATGAAGGTGATGATGATGATGATGGTGATGATGTTAGTCCCGGGTATTCAGTCCCGCTCTGCTCCGGTCTCCGCTCACCGAGAGCTCGCGGCGCTACTGAAGCTCGAGCGCGCGGCTGTTCGGGGTTTTGTCCCCGCTCGCGCGCTCAGGAGCCAATCAGAGCTCACGACGCGGACGGAGCGCGAGCTGCCGTTAGACGCGCGCGACGCCACTCTGATCAGAGGCACGCCCACAAGCGGCGGGAAAAGTGCCGAGCCCCGCCCACCGCGACGCTCAGAGCCGCAGCTCCTCTGATCAGCCCGGAGAGAGAGAGAGAGAGAGAGAGAGAGAGAGAGAGAGAGAGAGAGTCCTAAACTATCACTTACCCCCCCCCCCCATTCTATGCCCAGAATTTTATTATAATTTCTAGTGTATTTTTTAATTCAGTGCCTACGTCACAGAGTTTATTCTACTAGAACTCAATCATTTTTTAATAGAATTATTAATGAAATGTAAAATAAATGTAAACACGTAGTACAAAATAGGAGAAAGAAATAGTTTCGTGTTTCTCTGTCAAAAACAATGTATACATGTAGTCCATAGTAAGAGAAAGAAATAAACAGTTCAAATAAATAAATAAATAAATAAATAAATAAATACCATTTTACCAGGTTAAATAAATGTATACATGGGAAAAAAGTTTGTCTATTTATCAACTGAATGGTTTATTTTGTTTCAATAAAACACATAAAAGGACCAATGAATGAATGAACAAAACATAAAAAATAAAATAAAATAAATAAATGTATAGATGTAACCCGTAATAAGGGAAAGCAACAAACAAGAAAGTTTCTTTACCAACCAAATTATTTAATTAGTTGTAATAAAAGCATGAAAGGTCAAATGAATAGATAAATAAATAAGATTAAATCATTTTTAGGAAAAACCCACTTTATAAATGTCTTCATCTTCTTCTTCTTGATCTATGAAACTACCTTTGATTTTATTGAACATTTAATATTTTTTTTCGTTTGCACAAATGCTTAAAACGTTAACACTTAAACCGTGAAGTTAATATCTTTTGACATTTTGTATAATAATAAAAATTATTATTATATTATTATTATTATTATATTATATTTTTACAAGTTTTTCCCTCTTGCTTTCCCTGGTTCTAGTGGTTCCCCCCCCCCACCTCCCCCAACCCTCCCCCCCCCCCCCCACTCTCTCTCGCGCTCTCTCTCTCTGTGCGCGTGCCTCCTGCGCCTCCTGCTGTCAGAAATCAGCTCTGCTTTTCTACTCATCATGGTGCAGCTCTCCAGACTGGAGCTGAATCCCAATGATCCTGCTCTTTTCTCGCTCGTTCACATTTCCTTTTATCACAGGTACAGTGTGCTGACAGCTGCACCATCCATCTGTCCTTTGGGGCAGAGGAGAATATGATTATTATTAGAGTTATTCTCTCTATATATGGTTAAATAGAAAGCTTGGGTCGTGATATTAAGATCATCATTAAGTTCATGTCAGATCCCTGCTGCATTAACATTTCTGTTCCAAACATAAACACCATGGTCTCTCTCTCTCTCTCTCTCTCTCTCTCTCTCTTTCTCTCTCTCTCTCCAGGAGATGAGAATCCACTATAAACTCATCATCATTGTATCATTGTTAGCATTTTACATGCAAAGAAAACCCACATGATTATGACGTTTCAAGTCTCCACATTTATTTCAGAAAATGATCATTATACATCATTATGCACTGTTTTTACTCCTTTAAAGTAATCCCATGCAGCGTGTACCTTTCCACATGGTTTCTGTTATATTCAGAAGCAAAGTTTGAGTTTAGTTTCAAGTTATCAGAGTTAAATGCCACCTACGGTATGTCTTCCCATGATCAGAATGTTTTCAAGAAGCAAATGTGATAAATAACAGTGCTATCTTTACAAATATAATGCCTGCTTTTTCTACCATCAGTATGTTTCTATAGAGCCCTGAAATCTGCACTCTGATTGGTCGGAATATTATTTTTTTTCCCCATAACAACAGCTCTCACAATGATTCACTAATACACTCTACTATAATATCAGTTTTCTCATGCACAGCAACGTATCATCCTTGACATGCTGGATTTATTTATTTATTTATTTTTTTTCTGTAAGGACATGTTTATTAAGTATTTATGAAAGCAAAGTCTCCAGTGTCACAGGACTTTGTGCTTTGTCATTAACCTAACAAGGTGTGATTTTTTGATTGATTGATTGATTGACTAGTTTGTTCTTGTTTATTTGTTTATCTTATGCTAATCATCACAAACCATTGCTCAGGATGCGTGTGTGCTGTTGTGGGGGAAAAAAAAGGCGAGTGAACAGCAAATCACTTTATCACACCTGTGGATTATTTTCCTATTACAGCATGACACCTAGTGTTTTATTTCTTATAGCATTTTTAAATGATCAGGTATCTGGAAATATGGGTTATTGTGTTAATCAGACAAATTTTAATAAATTGTTATACATTATCTACTTTTGACATTAACTTTAATACATTGTTATTATTTTATTAAGTGATGATTTTATGGCAAATATATTTTATATTATAATATATATATATATATATATATATATATATTTTTTTTTCTTTTTTCTCAAGGACAATAATAGACATGAAACTTGGATACACTTTAGAGTAGTCGGTGTGCACAGCACAGATTTCCTGTCCTCTAACAATAACGCAACATACACCTATTATTGTGATAGTTGTGATTAAGTGAACATGTCAAACCTGTGTCCAAAGTGTCAATATTTAATGTGAGCACCGTTGCTTTCCAGCACGTCCTTAATCCTCCTGGACCTGGAATTCACCGGATCTGCACTTGTTGTCGCTGGGATCCTCTTCCACTCCTCCATATCGACGTCACAGAGCTGCTGGATGTCAGACACACTCCGCTTCACTTTCCGATTGTGGATGTCCTACAGGTGCTCAACAGGGTTCAGGTCTGGAGACGTACTCAGCCACTGACAAACACATGTACGTGATGAATAGGTCATGTGACTTTGCACGGTTAAAGATGTACAGCTGTTATCGCTAAGGGTGCACTCACTTTTGTTGCCAGCTATTTTGACAGTAATGGCTGCACTGTATGTTTAGTTCTTTTCGGAGGACGGGAAATCTGTACTGTTATACAAGCTGCACGTTGGCGACTCTAAAATATATCCGAGTTTCATTTCTATAGTATTGTCCTTTGAGAAGATACAATTTATTTAGTTCTATTTTATTGTAACTTTGTGAATCTATTCATTTGTAGCTCAGTACGTTCATCCCAAATATTTTAATAATTTTCTATTTTTATTTTTTTGGACAGGAAGATCTTCCTATTCTATTAGATCTTTACATTTGTACTGTAGGTCTCAGACAGTCATATAAGAATTTCAATATGATATCATTCTGTGTATGATTGCATATGTGACAAATAAAATGTAATTTTAATTTAAAAGAAATTGCTCCAGTGCTGTATACGTTGCAGGATCCTTAAAATAAATACATTAAAAAGTTATATTGAAATTGTAATTTTTTTTTTTGACTCACCTTTGCACATCATTGTGTTGTGTGAGTAACAGTGTACAAGACTTAGCTATAGAGTCTAATGCGACCCATCAATAAGTGCTGAACACTAAGTGGCTCACCATGGCTAGTGCTGGCACCCCTTGTGCCAGAACACAGGGATTGATGGGTGCACCGAGGGCGTCTCTTCCCCCTCCACACACACACACACACACACACACACACACACACACACACACACACACACACACACACACACCTCCAGAAAGAAGAAATTTGAAAGACTTCCTGCCAGAATGCATCTTAATACGTAAACATGAACCTCCTCCAACAAAAGAGATTTTCTCAAATCGAGTTGCGGGGAGCCGGTGGCGCTCAAATACTCCACTTAACACCCTCGATTCCGCGAGCAGGCCAGGGGCGCTGGATACGTTCAAGGTTTTATTCATGAATATTTCAAGATTTACGACCAAACATTGTTTTGAATATTGAAAATTGGGTTATCATCTGCTTTGGATTATTATATAAACATATGTCAAGAGAGATGATGAAGAAGAAGAAGAAGAAGAAGAAGAAGAAGTGGAGAGAAGGTAAGGAGAGAAATAGGAAAGGTTAAAAGAGTTGGATTAAGGGAGAGTGTGATAGAGAACATTGATAGAGGTGGAATGATGGAGTGACATGAAGAAACGTGATGGAAGAGGAAGAACAGAGGAAGAGGGAGCAAGCTGATGAGGGGATAGGATAAAGGGCGATGAGGAACACTGATAGAGGAGGAAGAATGGACAAGGAGAAGCCTGATATACATATTAGGAGGGATGGTGGGAGATGAAGCAAGCTGTTTGGAGAAAGGATGGAGGGATAAAGGCTAAACGATGAGGAAGCATAGCGCAGAGGAATGTGGCTGATGATGGGAGACGAGTCAGGCCGATGAAGGAGGATGGATGGAGAGAGAAATGGAGCAAGCTAATGGGGAGAAGGATTGAAACGAAGGAAGGAAAGACGGAGGGATTGGAAGCAGGCCAATAGAGGAGATTGGATGGAGGGATCAGCAGCAGGTTGATGGACGTATAAATATCAGGCTGATGGAAGCTGAATGGAGGGATATGAAGCCACCTGAGAAGAGAAGAAAGAAAGCTGATGGAGAAGATAGACGATGGAAGAGCAGATCAGTAAAAAGATGGAATAGGTCATGAGAAAGTGGAGGTTGGGAGAGCGTTAGTGAGCATACATGGAGGATGGATGAAGAGATTGATGAAGGAATTTCATAAATGTTAACCCAAGATTTTGAATTGTAATTGAATATTCTATATATTATTATTATTATTATTATTATTATTATTGCAGAAATGTAACCAGAGTGCATCTGGCTCGGAATCTGATTCCATTTGTTTCTCGTGCAGGATAAACGTTTCGCTGCAGCCGAGTCACGGATTCGACATGTTTCATTTCTTCAAAAAGAAAAGAGTCGTCAGTGTGCGAGTGGAATACTATCAATAATGTATAGCGAATGCAAACCATGTGCTACTCCCAGCAGGATGCTCTCAAAAGATCTCAGGGAGATATACTGATTATTTTAGCAGACTTACATTCATGCCAGGGAAGATCTACAGTTTGCATTTGAACCCATTTCAAAGGGTGAATGTAAGGCCTATAAATATGCTTGGAGAAATTCAAGAATATAAATCGGTGCACTTGGTTTCCGGGTGGGGAGGGCAAAAAAAAAAAAAAAAGTTAAAAAAAAGTAAAAAAAAAAAAAAAGAAAAAAGGAAAAAGTAATGTTTTGCTTTGCACTCTGCCAAACTGGATCTAAACTGCTCCTGGCTCTGGTTTCTCAGCAGGACATTAAGGCTTTTTCACTTATTCAGAATGGGACAGGTTGCATCTCAAAGATCCAATATTACGAGTTAGAATTTGGCTGTGCCCTTAATAGTGCCTTAATATAGAGAGATGGATCTTTATTCCCTTGGGGAGATGCGACACTTGCCACCCGCTATGCGACTGCGCAGGCAGTAGATGAAATCACAGAGGTAGCATTTATTCATTTATTTCTGCTTCAAATAAATGATCTTCTCCTGTATATTCACCGGTGTGTCTTTTTTCGGGTCATGATTTTTTTCAAATGTACCAATGTAGAAATCAATCCAGGGCTGTGTTTGGGAACTCGGTTAAGGCTGTGGGTCGCTGATTGGAAGGTCGGGGGTTTGGGCTCTACGGTAGCGCCGCCGCAGTTGAGCCCTGGAGCAAGGCCTTTACCCAGATCTACTCCAGGGGGCGCTGTATCCTGGCTGACCCTGAGCTCCGACCGCACCTTCCTAACTGGGATATGTGAAAAAAAAAAACGATTTCACTGTGCTTTAATGTACTGTACATATGACAAATAATCGGATCATTATTGTAACAACCTCACGCAAAAGTCCCTCCGCAGTGGCCACATGGAGTAGCTTATGGGAAAAGACACTCGTTATTATTCCCACGTATGTGGTTATTTATTCATGAAATCTCGCGCAGTATCACAATGTGTATTCTTGTCTCCAGAAAAGCTGCTTGCGATTTTTCACAAACTAAATCTGTGTATTTATCGCCAGCTGTAAAAACGTGCTCCATTAGAAAAACACGGTTTTTGATGGTTAACATTCTCACACACAAGTAAACAGACTGGTGGCGCCAAACAAGAGCGCGTCAACGCACTGCTTCTACTGCGACTCCACGTGGACGCTGCGGAGAGACTTCCTGGACACGCTGTATATGTTTGAAATCAGGGAAACGTTTTACACTCAACCTGTACTTGGATTAAATCAGTCCAGTTATGAAGTTGGACTAGGACTATCGAGATCTGGATTCTGATTGGCCAGAAGGTGTTCATGGAATTTGTTTTCCATAACTGCAGCCCTGACTGTAATGCAGGTGTCTTCAGTTTCTTTATTACATCACGTGCTTGTTTCCTGTCCTCATTTACACAAACCACATAAGGAGAATCCAATAAATAGCATGTCCTTGTTTTCTGTAAGGAAGTTTAATTAAAATGTCTGGAAGGAGTCTCCAGTGTCGGCGCCTCCTCACGCTCAGAGCTTGAAAGTTTTAAGCCCTGTGAAAACTCTGATAAGAATCATTTTATTCCACTAACACTTTTTTTTTTCTCCTCCTCCTGTTATATGAATCCAACAGCTTTGCCACCATCTCTGTACTTCGAACGATTCTAATTGTCCAAATCGCGGCAGATCCGAGCGCACGTCTGCTCTGGGTGGTGCTAAATCTGCGACAGAAGCCGCGCTCAGACAGATCCCCAGATTTCCAGCAGATGGGTCAGACGATCTTATTAGACGGCACGTGGAACAGAAACAGCGGCTGCATCTTTAAACTGCATCATCTGCTGCGTCTTAACTGAATTTGTGCATCTCGGAGCCAGAGATCTGCTTGATCTAGAGAAAACAGGGCAGCTCCGGAGCCTTCCTCTTCACCACGAAAACTGAGAAAAAAAAGGAAAAAAAGAAAATTGGATTTCTGAGATCAGAAAAGATGTCTGTTCTCACATCTATGTGTTTGATGGCCATATGTGGTATGTCTTCACTGGTCAGTTTCACAGAGAGAGAGAGAGAGAGAGAGAGAGAGTGTGTGTGTGTGTGTGTGTGTGTGTGTGTGTGTGTTTTGTCTGGAGTCTTAGTAACTGTCAGTCCCAGTCTCTTCACATTGTGCTTCATCTCTGGCCACAGAGAATGCTTTCATTTGGAAGTGTACGTATGTGTGTGTGTGTGTGTGTGTGTGTGTGTGTGTGTGGTGACAGAGTAAGACAGGACCTAGAGCAGTGGTCGACAGGAGAGTTGTTTTTATTTCAAAAGCCTCATTAAAAATTTAGCTAGCCCTCACCGACCGGCTTACAGACAGAATCTCCACATCCAGTGTTTTTATTTCATTTATTTATTTATTTTTTTTTTCACTCTGTATCATGTGCACCTTACTAACGGGAAGTAAATTATTAAATACATTTTTTTTTATTTTTTTTTACAGCTTAATTATATTTACATGAATAATTTACATCCATAAGCAAAGTCTTGCGTCCTCCATAATTTACAGTGGGGTTTCAATCTCACCCATTTGTCTTCTTTTACATCTTCGGCTTTGTGGAGATGATGAGTCGTTAGAGCCAGTTCCCCAATCGTCACCGAGAAACGTCGAGACGTCCGGCCACATGTTCACACTTACATCAGAGAGATATGCTAATCGAACCCTGGGAACGACAGCAGGACGTAAAAGACCAATCCCACTCAAACAACGGCAAACGTTTCACTTACTGTATACTGTAGGTGAAGACTGATGAAAAGGATTGAGAAAGTTTTATAAGAAATCTTTTCTTAAACCATAACAGTATATAGTCAAATTTGTCCAATTTTCGACTGCGCACTAATGTGGTGATTCAGTACATTCGGGTGGTCATGTGACTCCATTTCATCTCCACATGACGTTGCCGAGTCTCGACCTGAGCGACTGGAGCGACTCCAGATCACAACACTGTCTCCGGAGGCTTGTGTACAGTGGACGCTATGCATGATGGGAGCGTCGCTTCATTACAGCGCTTCTCTTCTCACCCTGACCACGCCCATCGCTCTGGAATAGACTCAGTCTGGACTCATCAGGTCACATGACCACCTTTTTCCATCACTCCACAGTCCAGTCTTCATGCTCCCTAACAAACTGAAGCCTTTTTTTTTTTTTCCTGATGATTTTCTCATGGACACACAGCTGTTTAGTCTCAGTCCTCTGAGCTCTCATCTCATTTCTACTGAACATTTTTCTTTCATTTATTTACTTTTCCGATGCAACTTCCCCAAGTGTTTAAATCATCGCAGATCTTATCCAACCACATTTCTTTAGTGAAGCTGACAGTTCAGCGCTATCCTTCCAGATTTATATAACATAGTATTTATGGTCAAGCAGTTATATTTTATAACATTAACATGTTACT
>QNUK01000880.1:35000-77500 GCA_013621035.1 Clarias magur | reverse complement strand
ACCCAAGACCGGGTTGAATTCGTTCTTGATAATAAATAAAAGACGAGCAACTTTTGCTCGTCATATTGTTCTGGATCATGAAGTGCTTTTTGTGCCACTCCTACACTCAGCTCATGGAACTACTTACAACAGATTAGGGTCTGAAGTAAATCCTGGAAGAGGATTGCGTATCTGATTGTCAGATTTCCTTGGGGTGAAATATAATCTAGTGCTAAAAAAAAAAAAAAAAAACCCTACTTGGGGATCGCTGCTTCTGCTGAACTCTCGACTGCCTGAATAACCTGCCTGCTAATTTAAACCCTTGAGTGTTGCCTGAAACGGTGCCCAAATTGCTATTGTTCTCTGAGGGAAGGTACTTGCATCAATAACGTAACCTTATAGCACAGAGCTGCTGAAATCTTGTTTGTACTGTCAGCTGAAAGGCAGATCATAGGTTTATATCAACATGCTCATTTCTATAGCAACAGCTTGTTCAAGTCCAGACCTGCATGAAGGACGATCTATACAGCTCAAATCCAAAACGATGCAGTTGTTTAACAAAAAGAAAAACATATACACATCTGTAGACGCTTTCTGTAAGACATCACTTTCTGTCAGTCTCCCGTGTCAAGCAGAGATAAAACTATAACATTCACATCTCCAAAATCTTCGATTGTGTCAAGCTGCTTTGCGACAATGACAATTGTTAAAAGGCGCTATACATGAATAAAACAATTGAATTCACTTCACCTCACAGTCTTACTTTTGTTTTAAAGTGCTGACACTGGAGACTCCTTCCCATCAACTTATACAAAACATCACTCTATACACACACACACACACCGTTCAGACGTAACATTATGACCGCCTGCCTAATGTTGAGTAGGTTCCCCTTTTGCCACCATAACAGGGATGTTCTGACACTTTTTTTTAATTTTTTTATTATTAACCGTTTAATCAATGTGATCTACACTAGCACTTAGACTACTCAGGCCAGCCTTCACTCCCCATGTGCATCAGTGAGCCTTAGCCACCCATGACCCTGTCGCCAGTTTACCATTTTTTTTCCTTCTTTGATCACTTTCAGTACACCTTGACCACTGCAGGCTGCCAACATCCCACAAGAGCAGCAGTGTTGGAGTTGATCTGACCCAGTCGTCTAGTCGTCATAATCTGGCCCTTCTCAAAGAAGCTCCATTTTCAATAATCTTGTTACAATGGTGACTGGAAGTGGGTGAGATATGTTAGGCAGCAAGTGAACCTTTTTGTCCTGAAGTTGATTTGTTGGAAGTAGACGAAAATCGGCAAGGATTTGAGTGACTTTGACATGGAGTAATCATCAGGACCTACCTAAAGTAATCCAAGGAATGTAACCTCAAGACCTACTGCTGCAGTTCACCGGTTTTACTTCCTTGGATTACTTTTGTTAGGTCCTGATGGTCACTCCAAACCATTGTAATGTACTATTCACTTTCTTACTGTATGATTATAATGAGGTTTATTTTGGAACTAATGACAGGTAGCTTAGTCTTAGCAGATCCAACACTCTGTCTGGGAACATTGTACTGCATTTGGTTTATTATAATCTTATATTAAGAAATCTGACCCGGCTCTAAAGATTCATTTGCATGCAGTATATTCCAAGCTATGGATATCGCTAGCTTCTCAAATCAGCTTTCTGCTTTGCACTTCCCCAGCCCTTGAGCTACAGCCATAACATTTCCTAACAAGTACTTCTGACTAAAAGCATTTATCACATAGATCCATGCATAGTAGAGCGCATTGTGCAGTGTTGGTGCAGTTGGACATACAGTAAGGATGTGAGTTCATATCTCAGAGTCAATGTTTAAATCTCGTATTGCTTCCAAGTGCCTTTGCTTGGAAGTACGGGCTTCGGCTTTATTTGCATAAAAGTCATTATCAAATGAATGAAACGCAATGGCGCTATATATAAAACGGAGGACGCACGGAGCCGAATCCTGCGCTCAGATTCCAGAATTTATACATGAAGCAGCTTCGGATTTGAGTCATGTACAGGAATTTTGCAGGTAGCGTACGTATAATAACACGCTCAGTGATCCCATTCCTACCAGTTAGTGTGAGTTGTTTTGTGGGATTAAGTCATTTATTATTCTTGCCAGTGCTCTAAATGACACGATTAGTTCTGGTGGCAAAACTGGGGGACGAGACCTTTAAATGTCACACTCTAGCATCCCGAGTGGTGACAAAAAAAAAAGAAAAAAAAAAGGGCAATGAAACGACTCTGGCTCGTTTTAAAAGAGCAAACATTAACACTTGCATTCTGAGAAATCCTACACTGGAAATTAGACTCCATGGTTTAATTCAAGCTAAACGCTTGATGCCATTTTTAAAGATTTAGACCTCGTGGAAATCTTTACGCCCTCGGCGCTAGTGCTACCGGTTTGTTTTCTATGTGACGAGGAGCTTCTGTCTGTATCGTTACATCTTGATGAAGCCTCGGATGCCGATCACATCGTCGCCGCTCCTGAAATCATTCTTCTGTTTGTTTGATATTCACCATTTTTGATCTGAATCACAAAGAAGCACCGACCGAGTGAATCATTCCCTGTCATGTTTGTTTAATAACATGAATAACAATCCTGCTTCCAGTGACATGATGACAAGATTCATTTCATTTTTTTTTTTTTTTTACACAAAAACACAAGCGTTGTACCAATAATGTCGAGCACCATGTTTGTGCCAAAATATCGTCAGGCATTTCTGCAAGACATTTCAAATTTTTTTATCAAAGCTGTCCAAGTGTCCGAACGGAAAATGGCTGAACTTGAGCTGTTTAAATAGCTACACCCATTAAGTAGGTGATAAAACATGACCTCCTGGTTTTGATGAAGTGGAATGGAGTTACTACCCAGAAGTTCATCATTTTCCAAACAGTGAGTTCTGGAATGGTTTAATCTCCTTATATGACCAGACATAAGGCTGTTACTTTGCATTTTTACCCGAGACATCAGAATTTCCACTAACAAGACAAGCTGTATTTGTTTTTTTGTTTTTACCTTATTACTTTTGAAAGGTAGGAAAAAAAGAGATGTTGGTGAAGGAACCGCTGTTTATAGTCACCATAATAATGGAAATAACTTGTTTTGTCTGTATTGTTAAATAACAATAAACACAAGATTTCTTCATTTTGTTTAAGGTTTCTCTTGCTTTCTAAGGTCAACCCAAAGACAAATTTCAAGTATAATACAATGCAGCAAGAACCAACCAGCTATCTTTTGAACTCACGTTACTTTGCCTTAATAAGGTGCTGAGAAGGATTCAAAGAAACATATCGTATGCATTGCAATACATGCATTCATATTACACTCATTTCGGTGTGGTCAGTGTAGATAGCGACGGCCTTTTGAAAATCTGAACACTCTGAGGTTTGACAGGCCGCGCTGAGAATACTATCAGTGACTGAAATTCAGAAAAGCTGAAGGCTGTGTCTCGGTTGGATGGTTTCTATCTTCTACACCTTCTCCCTCCTGGCTTATGAATACTCAATAGGGAAGGGGCAGGTGAGAAAGTACGGGGCAGGAGGATGGTGCTCGGAGCATTCCTTATTGTTCAACCTTTGGCACCTGTTGCACAACTGATCATCCAGACCGTAGACGACTCACGAAGCTTGCATATCTATTGATGGGAATGTACAGCAGGTGAAAGGAACTCAGTATGTACCGTATATGTTTATGCCTTCTCAGCTAGCTATCCACGAGCTGGTAGGATTTGCGTTTTTACCCCCCAACTTTCTCCCCAGTTTGGTCCTGCCCACTGGCTAAATCTCACGATGACACAACAGCTTCCGACTCGGAGCGTGTCCAAACCTCAGCGCTTTCCTCTGAGACAAATAGAATCAACCTCCATATCTTTTTGAACTTTTGACAATGCAGTGCTCCAGGACAGTGTGAAAGACTCAAACCACACTCTGCCCTTTTCTGCACACGTGAGCTCAAAGACCCTTGCAGATGCATGGTATTGCTAGGTTTTAAGTACCAACGGATGTCCCTCCTCCTCCTCCTCCTCCTCCTCCTCCGGGAGCTTGGCCAATTTTCATTTGACTCTTAGCCAAAGTGGGATCGAATCATTAGCATTCAAACTCAGGGACAGGAGGAACATTTTTCTGTTTCCCAAACTGAGAGGATTTCTAGGGAGATTTTTAGCATATATGATGGCCTTTAGATATAATCCTCATGGATTATTCTAGATAAGTATCTAACTTTATAACTGTATAACTTTGCAGAAATCTGAGTAAATTTGACTTTACTGAACCTCGTCCTAAAACTGCTTTTGAGTGCCAGGTTGTAACTCTCAAAGTATAAAGACTCAAGGGAGCAAAAACTTGACGGGCATCAGTCAGGTGAAGAATATGAAGCCATGAACACAGGCTCACCAATTTCCTTGAAATACTGTATGTAATATAATGTTTGCATGCAGAAAGAAAACATTTTAGAGCTTAACATACATATTGCTGATCTTTGTACCATCTGTAAAATGGATAAAAGCATGGATGATCCTTATTATCTAGAAGACACTGATCAAACCTTTCTATACTACCTCACCAATGCTAACATGAACTTGTGATTTGGCCTAAACCATGAAACAAGCAAAATCATCTAAACACCGAACTGTCTCTACCCTCTGGACTTTTAGGTTGATGCCAACAAGTCAGAAGGTGTAAGATCAGGTCAAACCCCTTCTCCCCCCACCCTCACCCAACCACCCACCCACCCACCCACCACCAACCGCCCCTGGAATTTTTGGTCTGATGCCAACCAAATAAAAGGAGCAAGATTATTTCAGACTCCCTCTCCTGGAATTGAGCTTCAGGTCAACAAAGTTTGAGGACTAAGATCGGGTCAGACTCCTTCCCTTGGACCTTTGGCCTGATGCCAACCTTCTCCTCCTCCTGGATTTTAAGATCGAGGTCCACCTGGTAGACTAATTTATGCTTCGGTGTTAAGTCTATGGGACTTAGCATTTTACACCTGTATCTGTGTCACTCTGCAGTTAAACCATCAAACCAAGCCGACAGATGGTAGTGGGGGGTTACGCCACTGTGCTGAGTCTCTTCACCACTTTTTGTTTTTCAGTACTACAAACAATGGCAAATGAAACCGAGTGAATCTTGTCTGATTTCGATCTAACAGATATTGAACAGTTCATTTTACCGAAATTACTGCAACTCCAAAACAAAAACAAAAACGACATCACGGAAGATGGTCAGTACGAGGTTTAGCTCAATTAAAAAATGGAAGCATAGGAAAAGAAGCCAAAAAATGTCATGGCAACAGGTGGACAAAACACATTTCTGGGGAGGTGCACGTCAGGCTACACCATAGGATGTACTGTATGGGACACAGTAGGGTATGTGGCCACGCAACACTTATGGTGTAGACACAACAGATTAATAAATCAAGCTTAAGATTAAGAATACTCCCTCTTGAATTTCGGTTTGATCAATTTTGGTGGCAGGTCCAATTACACTCCTCCTCCTGGACTTTGTCTATGACTATGCACAGGTAGGAGTGTTTTGATCAAGGCAGACTCACCACCCTGGACCATAGGTCTGTCTGTGCTGAGGTAGGAGGAGCTAAGTCAAGTAAGACTCATCCCCCTTGACTTTTGGTTTAACTATGGTATGGTATGAGGAGTTATTGATCTAACTCCTCCTTCCAGGCATAGTCAAGCCAAAAGTTAAAGGGAGTGAAGTGGGAAATGATCCAACTCCTCCTTTCTGGACTCCTGGTTTAATGATGCCAGGAAAAGGGTGTCAGATCCGTTTCCATGCTTCCATCCCTTTGATTGTTTGTTCTGCAGCATGCGGTAATTGGTTTTATTGGGCACCAAGTTGTTTGGGTACCCAACATTATTGAAGTGCCATAAAAGGGCTGAACCTTTGGGGCGATATGTTAAAGGTTCCTAATTTGAAGAAACAAGTGAAGTTTCCGTTCACGTAGGAACTTGGTATAAGAAATTTGGGACAGTAACCACAAATACAGATCTTCGTCAGCACTGGGCAAGTGATTATTGCTACAGCTTCCAGTTCTCCATGTGCTTTATGCATGCCTTGAACCCTTTTTCTGTCACTGTCCTATTGTATTGTGTCCACATATTCTGTGTTTAGCTCTTAATTCCCTTAAGTATGTTTATTTCTTGTCACCGAAGGTTTTGTGCTTTATTCCTTATTTTCAGTTCCCTTTCTTTTCTTCCAGTTTACTGACAAGTCCTTGTTATAATTCTTTGGTTATGCATCTGCGCTCTTTGATGTTGCTGTCCTGTTTATTGATCCACGCCATGAAATCTGATCATGATTAATGGATTTCATAATGCAAAGACACACTGAGGATTTGCACTCGCGTCCTGCTAGGACTCTAAGTACTTTACTTTATCAGTGTTGA
This sequence comes from Clarias magur, assembly GCA_013621035.1. Classification (NCBI taxonomy): domain Eukaryota; kingdom Metazoa; phylum Chordata; class Actinopteri; order Siluriformes; family Clariidae; genus Clarias; species Clarias magur. The sequence continues at coordinate 71,099 of QNUK01000880.1, read as the reverse complement.
GTTTCCTATATTCTTATTCTAAACGTTTTGTTCCTTACAACTCTCAATCTGGAAAATAAAACACCAGTGTCTGTGTTTTTTTATGTAGAACCACTTGTCACTGAATGATGAATCTGAAAGATGTAAGGTTTGCACATTTAGTGTCTTGGGAAAGTGAACATAGTGTATTTTATGGGTATAATCGAATGACTGCTGTACACTTAATGGTATGTCAGCATTACCTGAACCGCAAGATATGTTTCTCTGTAGAAAGTGAATCTAGTGAACAGTTAAAATTAATCAAGGTATATTAATAACGATCAGCCACAACACTAACACCACTGCCAGGTGAATTGAATAGCACTGGTTATCAGTTGTACACCATTAGACTGGTGAAGGATCATCTGTGCCTGCAGGGACCAAATGCCAGCCTGCCCGGACTGATTCCACAGAAAAGCCAAGGTAGCAACATAGAAAAAAACAATCCTGGATACAAGAGAGAGACACCAGAACAGCCAATGCATCACATCCTGCTGTATATAAGGACTTAGAAGACCAAGGTTGGTTATTCGCCCTCCAAATTTCCCAGATCCCAATCAGATCGAGCGCCCATGCAACGCACCAGACAAACAAGTATGAACCCACCCTGCAACCCAGGACACCCAAAGGATCCACATCTGATCCCAGTGCCTGACACCAAAGCACACCCCCCAGAGGTCTTGTGGAGTAATGCCCCAAGTAGCCAGACCCAGGGGAACCACTAAGGGGAAGTTACACAATACTGGGCTTAATGTTTTTCAGTGTACTGTACTGTTATGTCTGATCAGTGTATAATTGGAACTTAACGACAGCTCTAGCGTGTTTGAGATTACTTTCTTTTTTTTTTTTTTTTACTTTTTTTTTTTTTTTTACATTCTCCTTAAAAAGCAGTAGAGCAAGTCAAGGAAACAAAGCCCCATTTTTTTGTTAAAGACGTTAAATAGTGTTAGAAAAAAGGCTAAATTATATGCCGAGTTTTTTCCCCCTTCAGCTGAATTGTGACAGTGATGAATGAAGACAAAGGGCCTGGATGCGGAGATGTGGGGACTGTTTAGTGAATGTGTTTTTTAAAAAAAAAGATTTTAAAAAGGACCCAAATGGTGGACGAAGCTGGCAGTCTGTCATTCTCCACTGTACCTCTATCGCTATATTTTTTTCCTCTCGCTCTTTTTTTTTCTAGTTTTGTGCCATTTGTCATCTGAGGCACCATTAGGACGGGGTACGTGACAGCCAGTGTGTTTGGAGGACAAGATCGAGGTGCAGATAGCTCCAGTTAATTGAGTTAACCCCCCCCTCTCTCTCTCTCTCTCTCTCTCTCTCTCTCTCTCTCTTTCTCTCTTTCTCTCTGATTTAGTAAGTCTCTCTGTCACTCTCTCTCTCTCTCCATCTATCCATTTGATCCCTCGCTTGCTCTCCTATGTCTCTTTGGCTCTGTATATCCTTATCTCACTCTCTGTCTCTCTTTTTCTCTCCATTTATTTTTCAAATTTCCTCTCTGTCTGTCTCTCTCTCTTTCTCTCTCTCTTCCCATGTTGCTCTCATCACTTATGACGTTCCACCAGCAGTCCTTTTTGTTGCTGGTCTGATCTGCATCACACTCCCTGCCCATAATACCCCCCCCCCCCCCGACACACACACATATATACATACATCCACATATACACACACCATGACCTCATTTTGTTTGCACTCCAGCCAAACTCTGAATTTAGCTTAATTATCACTTTGCTTAATTAATTTAATTGATCATTTATTTAAGTATAGTTTTTACATTAATTAGCGAGGAATTTGCTTTAATTAGCTCTTATTAATTAAGGGGATAAATTCTTATTCATTGCCGATAATGAGGAGAAACGAGCGACGGACGTTTGTTTACCCACAAACCCTCAGATATGCCACGTGTGTGTGTGTGTGTGTGTGTTTGTGGGGGCGGTAATTTATCAACCTCATAATTAACAACCTTGTTAATTTTTTTTTATTATTCTGATTGATCCAGAAGGTGTTGATTACCTTGTTAATTTGTTGCACCGAAAGCATTTTTGTAATTGTTAGAATTCTGTCATTAATGGAAGGAGTCTCCAGTGTCAGTGCTTTGTTACAGTCAGCTGCAATTTATTATTATTATTTTTTTATTCCAAAGAGAGCAAAAACAGAGGCTGAATGTGAAGGAAAGACGATGCACGGTGCAGCCACGATGAGATTGTAAATGCATTTATTGTTGAAATATTATCCACTTTTCTCTTTTGTGTGAATTCCTAACATCAATAAATTCACACTAGAGAATTTTTATTTATTTATAATATTTAATACGAAATCAGTGAATGATCATGAATCAAGGAGTGCCTTCTTAAGGTCCTTCATCACCCTGAGCCGCTCCATCATCACTTCAGAACTGTTTACTGGGAAAAGTTGTATAATCCATAAGCGGGCGTCTCTGCTTGCCGAGAGAGGGGAAAAAAAAAGAAGTGACGGATGGAGGAGGAGACGCAAAACACTCAACCCGAGGCAAAGTGGCGAAATGTAATTTGCATGTTTTTTTAGAGGCCATCTTTTAGCATGGATTTGCAAAGAATCTCTCTCTCTCTCTCTCTCTCTTTTATTGTCACTCTCGGATTCTACAAATAGCTTTGACAGCTGACGGGAAAAAAGAAATAAGCAGGCTGGGTTTAATGACACGTATGACAATTACTGTGTCATCCATAGAGGGAGACACAAATTTAATAAGCTGTGAGTTTGTGTGTGTGTGTGTGTGTGCGTGTGTGTGTGTGGAGTCATAAGTGTGATGGTCTCAAGGGCTACCACAATAATCTCCGCTCTTTTTTCTGATACTCGAGCCATTATAAGAAACACGCGCTTAATTAAATTAATAAGGTCAGAAATTATTACCTCCGTATCGGGGATTTGATCATCGAGGTCAGCGCCTTTTATATATTATATCTTTTTTTTTTTTATTATATATATATTTTTAATTGTAGGAGATATTTTTAAAGGGATTTCACAGAGGACGCTTGAAAGGTCTAGTGGGGCATTTTTAAATGAAGGTTAACCTGCCTGGATGTTCTGCTCCACTTACATAGTGCAAAAACACACACTCACTCAGATACACTCACACACACACACACACACACACACACACACACACACACACACACACACACTTTTATATCTGTAAGCACACCTGAGATCCTCAGCTCTACTTTAAAGTACAGCGTCGGCTGGAGAGCACTTCTGTGCGCGTGTGTGAGTGTGTGTGTGTGTGTGTGTGTGTGTGTGTGTGTGTGTTTTCAGCGTTTTGTAACACCATTAAAGCCCAGTCCCTGGGTGCAGGCGAAGAGCTGCAGGATGTCAATATTTACTTTGTGCTCCATCAAGCCCTATGTAGGCAGCACAGGGAGCGCCCTTCAGTGAGTGGAAATGCGAAGGTGTCGAGTGCCGAGCCTGACAGCAGCTTTGTGTCCGTCGCTCAGCAGTGGAAACGACAGGGGGAGTTTAGGAGACGATGAGTCAACACATGGTGTAGGATGAGTCTGTCGACCCGTTTTTATTCCCCACTGCAATGAGCAAATGAAAGGCCTTAATGGTGTGTGTGTGTGTGTGTGTGTGTGTGTGTGTGGAACTGTTTTGACACTGTGGGGACATTTTGGTGATCCTCAAAAGGAAAATAAAATCCAAATAGGAATATCTTATAATTTGTACATTGTGGTGATATTTTCATATTGTGGGCATAAGAAGGAAAAAAAAAAAAAAAAAAACCAGTAAGGGAGAAAAAAAATCATAACATGAGGACCAAATCTGAATATCTGAGAATTTAGACTTTCTGGGGACATTTGGGTGGGACACGCAAGGAAAGTAATGAGGGGAAAATATCTTAATGGGACCAAAAAAGAAAAATCCTTACCATTTTGGTTTTGTGAGGACAATGTTGTGGACCCCAAAAAGAAAGAAATAAGGAAAAATACTTTCAACTGAGGCCCAAAAAGAAATATCTGTCTGTTTTGACCTTGTCATTATATTCTGGTGGTCCTCACAAGAAAAGACATCTTGATGAAATCCAAATCAGCCTTTGTTTTTTTTTTTTTTTTTTTTTGCTTTGCCATGGTAGTCCAAACAATGATTTAAAAAAGGAAGAACAATAGGAAGGGAAATATATTAAATAGGAATATCTGAATTTGTAGTGACATTTTCTTGGTCCTCACAATGAAATAAAAAAGTAATATCTGACATTTTTGCATTTGTGTGAATATTTTGGTCACAAAGAAGAAAGGAACTACTTAACAGTTAAAGCTAAAGAATGACAGCGTGTACTATTATATGAGGGGTATTTAAGTCAAACCAGGACCTGTGATGAAATGTCTGGTGCATGAAGGTGTAAAACTGATTGGCATTCACAGAAGACTAGAAGCAAAGTACTGTGATAACACTCTGGAGCCACAGTGGATCACGTGAAACATTTTAAAGAAAGCTGTGCGTCCATGAATGATGATCCCGGCCGAGGTGTCTTGGAGCCCACTGCAGTCGTTCCCGTGAACATTCAACGAGTGGAACGTCTGATCACTGAAAATCGTCGGATAACTTGTTTCAGAAGAGATGCACCAGTTGTGGGAACTGAACACACAATCATTTACCAGCTCAGGAACTTAGCTGGGAGTTATTGCCACATCCCCCATACAGTCCTGACCTCGCTCCAAGCAATTTCCACATGATTGAAAAAGTCATTAAAGGAGTTCCTGGGAAGCCAGAGTTACATACGTGAAGTGTCAAGGTAGTCTGCTCATGGCTCTGGTGTACTGAGAAAACCTTTGACCTTTATGGTACATATACACTCACTCACTCATCATCTATACCGCTTAATCCTGTATACAGGGCCTGGAGCCTATCACAGGAGACTTAGGGCACAAGGCAGGGTACACTCTATGCCAATCCATCGCAGGGCACACACACATACTCACACACTCATTCACACACTACGGCCATGTTGGGAACGCCAATTAACCGGACCTACATGTCTTTGGACTGTCGGAGGAAACCGGAGTACCCGGAGGAAACCCTCCAAGCACGGGGAGAACATGCAAACTCCATGCACACAGAGACAGTAATCGAACCTGGGCGGGAATCAAACCCGGGCAGTGCAAGGCGACAGCGCTTGACTTGAGAAAGGAATATAACTTCTGAGATATTGATGTGGTCAGTTAAGTAGCTGAGGGGGTTGTTTATCAGTTTCAGCTGCTTTGGTGTTAATGAATTTAACAACAGGTGCACTAGAAGGGCAACAATGAGATGTCCCCAAAACAGGAAGGGATTTACAGGTGGAGGCCACTGAAACGTTTACCCTCCCTATCTTTCCTGACTGTCTTTCACTTGTTTCGCATTTGGCTAGGGTCAGTATCACTACCGCTGATACTTAGATCCTACAGAGGTTGCATGGGCAATCCAACTCCTCCAGGGTGGCACATTAATATGTAGAAGTAGAAGGTCCTTAACCCATCAGCAGGACCAGTATCTGCTCCTTTGTGCAGTGAGGAACAGGATGAGCACTGCCAGAGCCCTACTAAATGACCTCCAGAAACAGACTTCATGAGGGTGGTCTGAGGGCCTGGCCTCCTCTACTGGGCCATATGATAACTTCCCGGCACTGTTGAGCTCAATTGGCATTTGGCAGTGAACCGCCGAATTGGCACCCTGTGCTGTTCACAAACGTACTCAGGTTCACCCTGAGCACATGTAACAGACGTGAAAGGGTGTGGAGAAACCATGTAGAATGTTATGCTGCCTGTAACATTTTTCAGCTTGATCAGTTTGGTGTGGCAGGTCGGTGATGGTTTGGGGAGGAATATACGTGGCAGGACATGCAGAACTATACAGACTAGAGAACATCCATTGGACCCATTGTCAGGCCCTATGCTAGTGTATTGGTTCCTGGCTTCCTCCTCGTGCATGACAATGCCAGACGAGACTATGCGGGAAGTTCCTGGAGGATGAAGGAATTGATACCTTGGCTTGCCCCCATGCTCTCCTGCCCTAAATCCACTAGGATACCTGTAGGACATTATATTGCGGCCCATCCTACACTACCAGGTTGCACCTCAGACCGTCCAGGAGCTCAGTGATGCCCTGGTCCAGACCTGGGAGGAGATACCCCAGGACTCCAGCTGCCTCTCGTTAGGCGCATGCCCCGATGTTCTCAGGCATGCGTACACGCACGTGAGGGCCATACAAACTACCGAATACTGTACCTTTTTGAGTTGCTGAATGGACTAACCTGCAGCATAATTTTTTAATGATTTTTGGATTGTCTTCAAAAATTCAGCCCTCTATAGAGGGATATCAGTATAGCATTTTTTTCCCCCATTCTGATGTGTTTTCACAGTGTTCCTTTATTTATTTATTTATTTATTTTTGAGCAGCATATATACAGAGAGAGACAGAGAGAGAGAGAGAGAAGAAGAAGAAGAAGCATGAAAATAACAAATATGCTTGAAGCCCAGTCTTCTGGGCTTCAGTGGTGGTGTTGTGTGGTGCAATCAGAATGTCAGAGTGATGCAATACTCCCCAATATTCACACACACACACACACACATGCACGTTGACCGTCTGCTTTTATTTGGGAGTAAACTCAATGGCAGATGGGAAATCTACTGTCAGCCCCTCATGTGAAATTGTCGAAACATCTTCATTTGCAGCAGCGAGGATCCGACTGCGGCCCCAAAACCAGAGCGTTTTTAAGCACATGTCGGCCCGCTCTCTGTTTCAAAGCACACAGACCACACTCCCAGTAGAGGAGGACGTTTATACACACACTTACGCAACAGTTGTAACATTCTCTCTGTCTTCAAGTAATTTCTTCATATGTTTTGTGTTTCTACTGTCCGGCGCTGATGAATTCTTTGCTCTGATTGGTCAGAAGGGGTCGATATTTTGACATTAGTGCAGCTGCAGTCTTTCATTCTGCCTGTAACTGTTTATCTAGTGACAGTTCATTTGTGGAGACTAATACAGCAAACACTTTACAATGTATAAATATGTGACGTTGTTGACGTGTTTCTTTTTTTTAAAATTGTATTTATTTAACGGTTATGGAAGCCGGCGGCACGGTGGTGTAGGGGCTAGCACTGTCGCCTTGCACCGCCAGGGTCCGGGTTCGATCCCCGTCTCTGTGTGCATGGAGTTTGCATGTTCTCCCCGTGCTTGGTGGGTTTCCTCCGGGTTCTCCGGTTTCCTCCCACAGTCCAAAGACATGTAGCTTAGGCTAATTGGCGTTCCCAAATTGCCCGTAGTGTGTGAATGAGTGAGTGTGTGTGTCTGTGCCCTGCGATGGATTGGCACCCTGTCCAGGGTGTACCCTGCCATGTGCCCCAAGTCTCCTGGTCTTCTATAAAGAAAGGATTTTGTTCACAGCTTTGGCTGTTGAACTTCTGTTCTGTTCTGTTCTGTTCTGATTCCTGGGTGTGTTAATAATGAGCAGAGAAGGAAAGAGGCATTTGTTTACCACAAACCATAAGACCACAGTTTACTCCATTACGGGTGAGTGAGTGTGTGAGTGAGCGTGTGTACTGTATGTGTTTGTCATGCTCTCATGCTGTTCCATATAATTAGATACAAAGGATATTATGAGATATCATGCGCAAACTCATGAACAAACACAAACTAATGTTCTAACGAACACAAGCAGGATAATAAACACACTATATGCAGTGTGGAATTTAATGATTACTCATGCATATGTCTTTTTAGGAGAAGAGAAAACCTGAAAGCAAGGTTCGAGCTAGATGAGATACTGTGGATTTATTTATATTATACCAGCACATGGACTCATCGTTGATGGGGAAAAAGTTTTTTAGAAATAGTTAAAAAGTCAAAGAGTAAAAAAAAAAAAAAGTAAAAACGTTTAAATAAGCTTTAATGTAATAATGTAATCAGTGATAATAGTAATAATAATAATAATAATAATAATAATAATAATAATAATATTTCAGGTTGAAGTCCACGTCCATGTCTGTGTGTCTCTCTCTGTCCAGCAGAACTCTCTGTCTCACTTATTAATAGACAGAAATCACATTCTGTAAGGTCGAGTATCTGACGCCTTGTTTACACTAAGTTGGACTTCTTTGGTGCTCAGACAAACACACTCGCTGTTCGGTAATCGGAGAGAGAAGCACAGATGAGAAATGGAAAAAGTCGATCGGATAAAGATGAAGTTTTGTCTTAAAACGACTCCGGCGTGTTAAAATCCACTTCTACCACTTCAGCGCTGTTATTTCAGCCAAAGTGAAAATATATATATATATAACTAATCCCAGCCAAAATATTCATTAATTATTGTATTGTATAATTATCTATTGGTGCAGGTGTTTGTTTACACTGAGACAGTAGCGCATTAGTAGATTATTTTAAAGTAGATTATTAAATCCCACACATAACTGATCATAACATCTTTTGTACATAACAAAGACATTTAGGTTCAATTAATTCCGATTCAAGACACACCTTCTTAACATTTTTTTTTTTTCGTTTCTGGTGCAGGTTAAATACTTCAGGCAAATCCCGAACAATTGGCAATGTTTTGCCAAAAAACAAACAAACAAACAAACAAACAAAAAATCCTTAAAACAAAGGCACTGATTAACAAACCATTGTAACGTTTCTTAAGTTATTCCAAGCTGTATTGTGATGTTTTGTAGGGATTTGTAGTCTTAGAAGATGGTTCACGTCTCTCAACCAACCCTGTGCAATAAAATACTACGTATATAATACGCCCTAATAAATACTAAATCCACAGCTGAATCTCAACCTGCGCACTAAACTACTGTAAGAGACACTACACTGTTTGTGAAGAGTTTTATTACAGAACGGTGTGTCAGGTTTATAGCTTCTGAAGTCGCACAGGTCTTGACACGCCTTCCCTATTTAAAGGAAATGGTAAAGGTGTAGTAGCTAAGTTGTAGGTGAAAAGTAGGAGCGTTTTCAACAATATGGCAAGAGTTGGTAGCAGAGTTGTATTTGCACTGTCGCCTTTCACCGTCACGGTCCGGGGTTCGACACCGGCCGGCCTCAGGTCTGTGTGTGTGGAGTTTGTATGTACTTCCTGTGCTTGGTGGGTTTCCTCCGGGTACTCCGGTCTTTCCTCCCACAGTCATCAACATCATGTTCAACCCTACGGATTAAGAATCGGATGTCACTCAAATTCAATAACGTATACATCAATCACAGGTAGGCGTGATTGCTGACTCTGACACACTGACACTCGAGACTCCTTCCATTGGAACGTTGAGTAAATGGTGATGAATTTTTATTTTTTTTGTAAAGCAGGAAACATTCCCTGAATTAACCACGCTTTATTTGTTAAACATGTTCTTTTATCTGTTTCTTAGCATCAGCTATAGAAGTCCTTGTGAATGAGTATGGTTGCCATAGAAACCATGACGAATTAGAACAAGCACGTTAATATAAACCCGTGATTTATGTTGTTGTTTTTTGTTTTTTTTCCAGCAGTTACATAAAGCAAATTCACACCTTCTGACCAGCCAGATTTGAGATTTCAAAGCTGCTGTATTTTTTTTTTTCTTTAATAAAAAGGAATTGTATATAAAAAAATAATAATAAATTAAAAAGCCAAAAAGGAGGAAAATTATATAATAAGAAACAGCATTTTTCTGTAGGTGAAGCAAAAACACCTATAGTTTTGTCACATTTATGACTTTATTCCATTTTAAATCTTCTCATGTGTACGTGTGTGTGTGTGTGTGTGTGTGTGTGTGTGTGTGTGTGTGTGTGTGTGCATGTTTTTGTGTGCGTGCTCGTGTTTTGCGCAGTCCTCACTTGTTAAGTGTTATTTTCTGGATTGTGTCTTTGTCAGGATAAACTGTCTATTTGGCTGGAGGCAGGAAATCGAACAAGAGGTCACAGAGCCTGCCTCGCTCCGATCGAGTGTGTTTATTTTTAAACCTGGAGTGTTTCCTGAGCGCACGGTGTGTTTGTGTGCATGTGTGTGTGAGAGAGAGACGGAGCTGAAGATCTTCAGGAAGTTTTTTCGGATGGTTTCGCTTTATGAATTTTATAACCTGAGTGCTTAGGAGGTATTTAGTGGCTCACGAAGACAATCTGGATTTGATTCTTTTCTTCTTTCTCTCTGGCTCGGTGACAGGCGTCAGTGAAACTCCACCAGCTGAAGCAGTAAACAGCCTCATTTCCAGCTCTCTCTCTCTCTCTCACACACACACACACACACACATACTCACACACACCGCAATGAGCCCGACACCACTAGGATGTGGTCGTGTCGCCTTTTTGAATGACAAATGACTCAGGGAAATGGATGTGGCCACAACTGCTCTCCTCAAGCCTGCTTTTCATTTCGATGGTATTTGTGTTTGACCTTCACTTCGCTTTAAGGGCACCGGGGCGAATCCCATTTATACCGAACACACCTTCGTTCGCGCTAAATGCCAGCGAGCGCTGCTGGTTGGACAGAGTTAAGCGGAGTGAAGTCGAAACGCCGAGCAAATTTCGGGCGAGGGAAAGCACATGAGTGAAAATTACTAGCGCGAGTTTTATATTTTAGGCTGATTTGATATGGTATTCACGCCCCCTCACCAGCCTTTTCTTAGCACCATGAGTTCGGGTGATCGTACATCACGCCAGCCGACAGGAAGATATGAGAGTCTCAGAGCAGGAGAATATTTGAGAAGCAGGTTAATGAAATTAAAGCTTCTTTTTAGTATCGTTTCGACACGTTCTCGTCGAATAATCCCTCGGTTTTTCCATCTTTTCCTCGAGGTCGTAGTACTTTATCACCAAAGAATGGAGCTGTGTTTCTGCTTTTGCCTTGATTATTTTCTTTATTTATTTGTATCTTCTCCACCCACTACCTCTTCGATGGTTAGAAAAGATGAAAATAAATAAATACATTTAATAATAATGAAAAGAAAACAACTTGAGACATGATCAACTAAATAGTTTTTGTGCTTCAGTTCATGTTTTAGTAAGATTTAGCAAATATATTGATTATGGTGAACAAACAATAAATCAAATAAATATATGTAATAAGGTTTAAATAATGTCAATTTAGTATCTAAATAAATAAAGAAATATAAAAATTAAACAAGTTTAGAACGTGTATTTCCCCTGGTTTTTTAGGCATGAATTTGGTAACTTCAAAAGAACATTCTTAACATTTGACATGAATGCTAGATTATTATAATAGATTTATTTTAAACTTATATAAAATAAATAGAAATAACTAATAAAAAGATTAATTAAAAAATAAATGTAATTATAGTTACAGTTAATTCATTAATTCTTAAGCAGCACAGATCCATGAAAAAAAATATATAATAATATTAAATAATATATATAGTTGTTTAAAATGAGAAAAATGAAATTCATTTTATTTTTACACAATATTTTTCTACATACTGTATGTTTATAAAGAGAAAATCAGCTAAGCTAAAATTGGCACAATGCTTTAGTTTTAAAAGCATTAACACAATAAATAAGAATAATTCAATAGCATAATATATAACAAAACAGTTTTAAACAATTAATTTATTGTAATCTGAATACTATAAGCAATAATTATTCATACAGATGTCCATTGCATTGAGGTGCATTAAGTTGTAAGTTGTAAAACTACTTCTGAAACTAACTGTTAATTTATTGAATAATTAATTGAAATAATTATTAATGAATGTATTTATTCTTTAAAATGCAACAAATAAAAGAGCACAACTAGCTTCTGTCCTTTATATATTTATTATTCGTTTAAACATTGATTTATTACAAAGCTCAAAGTAAAAGCTTCCTTTCACATAAATCTCTTTTCCCCTCTCATCTCACCGTATGTTCGCTTTTGTTTTATCTGCTTTTTTTTTTTTTTTTTTTCATGTCTAAACCTGAAACTAACAGCGGCGTAAACGATCCCTCGCTGTATCTCTTGTACTGTAGCTGTAACACCACAACGCCGCTGAAGTCTAGAATCTGATTGGTCAGAAGGTCTGCGTTACTTTCTGAAGCTCTATTTGATTTTTATTCTGCTTGTGTTACACGTTGTATTTATCTAATTAAAATACAACACAATCTAATGTATTCCAATTTGCATAAAATTGTTAAAAATAAGCATCTTATCCAGATATTTTTCATCTGCCTGGACAATCTGTTGTTTGTTTGATTTTATTTTAATTAAATAGGTATATAAATACGGTAGTAGACGGATGAATTTAAGACACTTAAGACAGTTTAATTGTTTTCACTGATTAGGGGACACTTTCTTTTGCACCTTTTGGCAGTTTTCTTTTTTCATTATTTTTTTTTCTCTCTCTCTTTTTTTTTTTTTTTCAAATTCTCTCTAAATCTCATTAAAGATATTAATTTTATCTAAAAAAAAAAAAAAATACCTTGGCTTGCTAATATAAAATAGTTTGCACGGTATATGGAATGATTACTTTTGCACCGCTGCCACTTCAGTGCCATACGCACCATTGCCTCTACTGCTGCACTGACTGGCCACTTTAATAGGGACACCTGTACTGTACGTGGACGAGACTGATGTGAGCTGAGAGAGAACTCAAATAGCAACTCTTGACACCCAGCCGGCTGTGGGAGGACATCACCCCGGGTTCCGGGTTCCTCTCAGATAAGAGTCAGAGTCGGGGCGGCACTGAGGCGTTTTATTAAGAGAAACAGATGTTTTACTACAGAAATACTTGAATATGAAGGAGACATTTTCCTGCAGGGGAACATTTACAGAAGCCTGTTTTGACACATAACGATAATCTCAGTCATATTTCTATAGTGAACGTGATTCTGGCAGCACTAGCATGAGCTTCACTTCACGTTTACAATTATCAATTAACAATTAACAATTATCCTTAAAACAGCGTCTCTTTAACGAGGGTGTTTAGCGGCTGCACTCCAAATCAAAGACGCTACAGCGTGTAATAACATCGAGTTAAACTCAGTCTCTCACACTTGGCCAGAAAACAAGTGTCCATCAGACAGAGCATCCCAAACAGCTCAAGGACATCGTCTGCCTCTGCTCTCTCTCACGCTTGTGTGTGTGTGTGTGTGTGTGTGTGTGTGTGTGTGTGTGTGTGTGTGCGTACAGGGTGAAAACGGCTCCCTCATTGCCGGTCGGTGGAGAGAAAACAGCATTTTAATCGGAGACTCATTCCCATTAGGGAGCTGACAGAGTTCATAACGGTTTCAGGCGGCGCCCCCCGGGGGCTGTGAGGGTCCTGATGCCTCCCAAATTGGCTTTTCTGTTGGATGTGGATTAAAGGGGACGGCTGACCTTGGCACTGCCTGACGGAAATAACAGGGACGCACGCGGCAGTTAGTGTGGGTGAAGCCTAAAGTGCAGAACCGATCAGGCTGTCAGGGCCGGAGCACATCAAGCACACACACACACACACACACACACACACACACACACACATAAATATGTATACAAAAACAGTATGTCTACACACACACACAGTATACAACATAGTTGAGTGCAAATCTTTATGCCCCTCATTAGTCATTTACTTGTCTTTACTTTTAGGTTTCTTTCTTTCTTGTTACTTCGATGGTCTTTGTTTCTTTGTTCGCTCGTTTGTTTCTTGCTTTCTTTCTGCCTAGATTTCCTTCTTTGTTTCTCTTCTTCTTTCCCTTTTTTGTTTAATTCCGCATGAATTTTCCACACAACCCCCTCCGCCTCGCCAGCAAGAAGAGGGATGGAGAGAGAGAGAGAGAGAGAGGAGTGCAGTTCTGAGGTACACCTTAAGGACAAGCGTTACATAGCAGACACTTAAATCAGTCTGAGAGAGAGAGAGAGAGGATGTATCACTTCCTGCTTCAGGAGGTACAGAGTCAGAAAGGAGTAAGAAAGGAATGTGTGTACACACACACACACACGCACACACACACACACACACACACACACACACACACACACACACACACACATTGAGGTGTGAGGCTGTGAATACAGAGAACAGGAGAGAAGCTGGCATTTGTGTAAATGTTAAAAACATGATATTAATATGCTAAAACACACTTTAAGTGAAAGTAAACAAAACATTATGTTAAAAATTTGAAATTAATAACCTAATGCTAATAATAACCTAAATATGTGTCAGTGGTGTGTTAATGAGTGTGTGCTTGTGTGTATGTCTGTGTACATGTATGTACATGTGTGTGTGTACATGTGTGTGTGTGTGTGTGTGTGTGTGTGTGTACATTTGCCTTCACTCTCTTGTTTATGGAACCTGATGCTTTTTTTTTGCATGTGTATTTTTATCAGTTAAAGATACTGCCCTAAGTCTGCCCAAAGTTGGCCCTGCACATGTTGTTTCTGGTTTTGATTGGTGGTATTTGTTGAGCTGCTGGTGTGTAAGCGAGCCCCACACTACACTGCCATACAAACTGATGGGTTCAAGTCACGGAATTAAGTATTTTCAACCAAATTCTAATAGAATTGCTTCGGGTTCTTTAGGGTGCAGAAACTCTTTTATCCCCGCTCAGTTCATTCAGTACCACGTTTAAGTTTTCTGACTCTTCTGTAAGGTTCATTTTTGGAAGACTTAGAAGTCATATGCATGTAAAGTGTGTTATGTCCCCTGAGAGTTTTTATTCTTTTGTTTGTTTGTTTGTTTATTTATGTAATAGGAGTGTTTTTGTTTTGTTAAGATTCACTGTCAGGGCCCTAACCGTAACCCTAACCCTAAACCTAACCTCCAGCCTTAAGCACTAACCCTAACCCTAAACCCCTCACAGTAACTATTAAACCGTACCACCACCCTTAACCACTAACCACTAACCCTAAACCCCTCACAGTAACTATTAAACAGTACGCCCACCCTTAACCACTAACCCTAACCCTAAACCCCTCACAGTAACTATTAAACCGTACCCCCACCCTTAACCACTAACCCTAACCCTAAACCCCTCACAGTAACTATTAAACCATACCCCCACCCATAACCACTAACCACTAACCCTAAACCCCTCACAGTAACTATTAAACCGTACGCCCACCCTTAACCACTAACCCTAACCCTAAACCCCTCACAGTAACTATTAAACCGTACCCCCACCCTTAACCACTAACCCTAACCCTAACCCTAACCCTAACCCTAAACCTATCACAGTAACTATTAAACCGTACGCCCACCCTTAACCACTAACCCTAACCCTAAACCCCTCACAGTAACTATTAAACCGTACCCCCACCCTTAACCACTAACCCTAACCCTAACCCTAACCCTAACCCTAAACCTATCACAGTAACTATTAAACCGTACGCCCACCCTTAACCACTAACCCTAACCCTAAACCCCTCACAGTAACTATTAAACCGTACCCCCACCCATTAACCACTAACCCTAACCCTAAACCCCTCACAGTAACTATTAAACCGTACCCCCACCCTTAACCACTAACCACTAACCCTAAACCCCTCACAGTAACTATTAAACCGTACCCCCACCCTTAACCACTAACCCTAACCCTAAACCCCTCACAGTAACTATTAAACCGTACCCCCACCCTAACCACTAACCCTAAACCCCTCACAGTAACCATTAAACCGTACCCCCACCCTTAACCACTAACCACTAACCCTAAACCCCTCACAGTAACTATTAAACCGTACCCTGTAACCACTAACCTAAACCTATCACAGTATTTATTAAACCCGTGCCCCCACCCTTAACCACTATTTCAGCCCCTCATTAACTATTAAACCGTACCCCCACCCTAACCACTAACCCTAAACCCCTCACAGTAACTATTAAACCGTACCCCCACCCTTAACCACTAACCCTAAACCCCTCACAGTAACTATTAAACCGTACCCCCACCCTTAACCACTAACCCTAAACCCCTCACAGTAACTATTAAACCGTACCCCCACCCTTGACCACTAACCCTAAGCCCCTCACAGTAACCATTAAACCGTACCCCCACCCTTAACCACTAACCACTAACCCTAAACGCCTCACAGTAACTATTAAACCGTACCCCCACCCTTAACCACTAACCCTAACCCTAAACCCCTCACATTAACTTTTAAACCGTACCCCCACCCTTAACCACTCACCCTGAACCTAACCCTAAACCCCTCACAGTAAGTATTAAACCGTACCCCCACCCTTAACCACTAACCCTAAACCCCTCACAGTAACTATTAAACCGTACCCCCACCCTTAACCACTAACCCTAACCCTAAACCCCTCACAGTAACTATTAAACCGTACCCCCACCATTAACCCCTGACCCTAACACTCACCTCAATCCCTCAACATGACCCATAAACCTTAACCCTGTTATTCTTAATCCTTAAACCACTAATCTTTTAGTCTTAACCCTAGTGTTTCCCCCCGACCCCAACCCCAGTTAATCTGGATACAGCCAGATAACCAGAGTTTAATTTCTCAATAATGTACTCAGAGTGGTAGAGTGAGAATGGATGCTGCAGTCCTCAAATGGATACGAAAATACTATATATGTCCCAGTATTACTCCACACTCCTAAGAGATTTAATTTGTTTGTTGACAGATAATTCTTATTCCCTGCTTGTTCCGAGTGCGCATAGACTTAATGAGATTGTGTGTTTTACCCCCTACACCACTTCCCAACTTTTTATAGAAAGAACCGTGATACTAAATGGAGGTTTTTATGTATTCAATAAAACTAGTGAATGTTTAGCGTTATTTGGAGGGACAGATTTTTTGCGTGTATTGGTATATATGATGTGAATCTGAGCAGTTTTGCAATAGTTTGGTAAAAATCCATTCTGATGGCTTCTCAAGACATTGTGTTTAATAAGCCAGGAGAAAAGCATTGAGTTTGTTCACTACAGAATACCTTCCCCAGATTACTGTTCACAGAAGTACCCCGGGAGCTTAAAAGTCTTATGGCTCCCAATTATTTTTAATAGCTGATTTCTCAATTAAGGATAACGTCCTCAAGTTTTTTGTTTGGGATCTGGGGTTAGTATGTTGGAATGAGTTCCCCTTATGAATGTTGTCAGTCTTGTCAAACCTGCTGTCATCTTTTTTTTTTAATCTAGGTTTTTATGTAGTTCTTCTCTGATGTTGCTTTGAAGGTTACTCCAAATAACACATTAACATTAATTATCAATTATATACCAGTAGGCCTCCGAGTGGCGCAGTGGTAAAAGCACTCGCCCTATCATCCGGAGATCGCTAGTTCGAATCCCGGGTGGTGCTGTAACCTCTCGCAGCCGGAGGTCTAGAGAGAGCTGATTGGCCGAGCTCTCTCAGAGGGGAGGGATGAGAGGTACATAGTGCTCCGACATTAATCACGGCTCTACAGCCAGTCAGGGGCGTCTGTGAGCTCGCACAGCGGAGGGAGCGGATAGCGCTGTCCTCCGAGTGTGTTACGCCGCTCCCAACGGTGCGCGAGCGAGCAGTTCGAAAAGATGCGGTCGGCTGGCGTCACTTGGTTCGGAGGAAACATGTGATAGTGTCTTTGCCCTCCCGGCTGAGTGGTATTAGTAGCCTTAATGTGGGAGCCCCCTAGTGACAGGGAGGAATTGGACACGACTAAATTAGGGAGAAAATCGGGGAAAAAATTATATACCAGTAAACTGGTGACAAGATTATGGGCACCAAAGGCTCATCCATGGTCACAGGCCATGCCTGTATGGTTCGATTCCATAGAAAAGCCAATGGAACACAAATCACTGAAAAATGTCAGTAAAAAGGCACCTGGACACCCAGTGGACCACAGCCCACCACACATGGGGCACAGCAGGCAGCAGGTCCAAGGTCGCCAACACGGACTCCAATCTAGCATCCATGGGATGCGCATGACAAATGAGTCTGATCCATGTAGACCCTAATCCGCAAACCACACCACCCTAACTATTCGCTGCCAACATCCCTAGGGGGCTCTATACAATACTGCCATAACATGATGCCAATAAACACAATATTTGTCTTGTGTGTGAACAGAGGGGTTAGTGGTTTGGTGCTTTAGTCAGTGCACTAAGAGAACATGGTCTAAATCTTTTATCATGCTTATAAAAGGGTAAGCAAAATGAACATCCTTCCTAAAAAGTTGTTCGATATTGGTATTTGGTGGTTGTTCTGTACACCTTTGCAGTGGGAGGTCTCTGGGTGACTGTGCAAAAGATCTAGTGGTGTCTGGGTAGTATTGAAGAGCCTGTAGAGCTATGTTGGGCGCCTGTACATGGAGATGTGTGGCTGCTCAGTGTTGCGTCCTTTGGTACAAGCTCCTCGACAGTACGCTTGTTCATATAGGTGATGGGGTGTAGTGCTCATGTGGTGAGCCAGGCTCACACAGCACAAAAATCTGCACTGACTCTCCATATGGTGGCACAGAGGAGTGCTTTAGATGGTAGAAGGAAGATGTTGTGACTGTTTTTGGATTTAGTGCACATCCCTTGTGGTTGGGGCAGTGGGCATGGTCTATGAGGGTTTAAGTAGGATGGGCTGAGAGAAGGGCTGAGGGGTGTTCTTGCCAGGGGATTGGGCTCTCTCTCTCTCTCTCTCTCTCTCTCTCTATGCCACCTCTCACATTTCAATAGAGCTTCCCAACATTCTTAACCGGTTTTTCACAATGCTATCATTTTCTTTCTTACTTCATCTCTTTCTCACTTCATCTAACTATCTCTTTGATCTAGTAATAAATATCCCTCACCAATTTTCTTTTTGTTTTTCTTTTTTTTTCCCTAAATCTTCTCTTCCCCTCTCCCAAACACGGGCCATTATCATCATTATCATTATATATATATAATATATATATATATATATACTCAGTGCCTTAGCCCTCTGAGCCACCACTGCCATATATATATAGCCTAACCCTAACCCTAACCCTAACCCTAACCCTAAACCTATCACAGTAACTATTAAACCGTACGCCCACCCTTAACCACTAACCCTAACCCTAAACCCCTCACAGTAACTATTAAACCGTACCCCCACCCTTAACCACTAACCCTAACCCTAAACCCCTCACAGTAACTATTAAACCGTACCCCCACCCTTAACCACTAACCACTAACCCTAAACCCCTCACAGTAACTATTAAACCGTACCCCCACCCTTAACCACTAACCACTAACCCTAAACCCCTCACAGTAACTATTAAACCGTACCCCCACCCTTAACCACTCACCCTGAACCTAACCCTAAACCCCTCACAGTAACTATTAAACCGTACCCCCACCCTTAAGCACTAACCCTAACCCTAAACCCCTCACAGTAACTATTAAACCGTACCCCCACCCTTAACCACTAACCACTAACCCTAAACCCCTCACAGTAACTATTAAACCGTACCCCCACCCTTAACCACTCACCCTGAACCTAACCCTAAACCCCTCACAGTAACTATTAAACCGTACCCCCACCCTTAACCACTAACCACTAACCCTAAACCCCTCACAGTAACTATTAAACCGTACCCCCACCCTTAACCACTAACCCTAAACCTATCACAGTAACTATTAAACCGTACCCCCACCCTTAACCACTAACCACTAACCCTAAACCCCTCACAGTAACTATTAAACCGTACGCCCACCCTTAACCACTAACCCTAACCCTAAACCCCTCACAGTAACTATTAAACTGTACCCCCACCATTAACCACTAACCCTAAACCTATCACAGTAACTATTAAACCGTACCCCCACCCTTAACCACTAACCCTAAACCCCTCACAGTAACTATTAAACCGTACCCCCACCCTTAACCACTAACCCTAAACCCCTCACAGTAACTATTAAACCGTACCCCCACCCTTAACCACTAACCCTAACCCTAAACCCCTCACAGTAACTATTAAACCGTACCCCCACCCTTAACCACTAACCCTAAACCCCTCACAGTAACTATTAAACCGTACCCCCACCCTTAACCACTAACCCTAAACCCCTCACAGTAACTATTAAACCGTACCCCCACCCTTGACCACTAACCCTAAGCCCCTCACAGTAACCATTAAACCGTACCCCCACCCTTAACCACTAACCACTAACCCTAAACGCCTCACAGTAACTATTAAACCGTACCCCCACCCTTAACCACTAACCCTAACCCTAAACCCCTCACATTAACTTTTAAACCGTACCCCCACCCTTAACCACTCACCCTGAACCTAACCCTAAACCCCTCACAGTAAGTATTAAACCGTACCCCCACCCTTAACCACTAACCCTAAACCCCTCACAGTAACTATTAAACCGTACCCCCACCCTTAACCACTAACCCTAACCCTAAACCCCTCACAGTAACTATTAAACCGTACCCCCACCATTAACCCCTGACCCTAACACTCACCTCAATCCCTCAACATGACCCATAAACCTTAACCCTGTTATTCTTAATCCTTAAACCACTAATCTTTTAGTCTTAACCCTAGTGTTTCCCCCCGACCCCAACCCCAGTTAATCTGGATACAGCCAGATAACCAGAGTTTAATTTCTCAATAATGTACTCAGAGTGGTAGAGTGAGAATGGATGCTGCAGTCCTCAAATGGATACGAAAATACTATATATGTCCCAGTATTACTCCACACTCCTAAGAGATTTAATTTGTTTGTTGACAGATAATTCTTATTCCCTGCTTGTTCCGAGTGCGCATAGACTTAATGAGATTGTGTGTTTTACCCCCTACACCACTTCCCAACTTTTTATAGAAAGAACCGTGATACTAAATGGAGGTTTTTATGTATTCAATAAAACTAGTGAATGTTTAGCGTTATTTGGAGGGACAGATTTTTTGCGTGTATTGGTATATATGATGTGAATCTGAGCAGTTTTGCAATAGTTTGGTAAAAATCCATTCTGATGGCTTCTCAAGACATTGTGTTTAATAAGCCAGGAGAAAAGCATTGAGTTTGTTCACTACAGAATACCTTCCCCAGATTACTGTTCACAGAAGTACCCCGGGAGCTTAAAAGTCTTATGGCTCCCAATTATTTTTAATAGCTGATTTCTCAATTAAGGATAACGTCCTCAAGTTTTTTGTTTGGGATCTGGGGTTAGTATGTTGGAATGAGTTCCCCTTATGAATGTTGTCAGTCTTGTCAAACCTGCTGTCATCTTTTTTTTTTAATCTAGGTTTTTATGTAGTTCTTCTCTGATGTTGCTTTGAAGGTTACTCCAAATAACACATTAACATTAATTATCAATTATATACCAGTAGGCCTCCGAGTGGCGCAGTGGTAAAAGCGCTCGCCCTATCATCCGGAGATCGCTAGTTCGAATCCCGGGTGGTGCTGTAACCTCTCGCAGCCGGAGGTCTAGAGAGAGCTGATTGGCCGAGCTCTCTCAGAGGGGAGGGATGAGAGGTACATAGTGCTCCGACATTAATCACGGCTCTACAGCCAGTCAGGGGCGTCTGTGAGCTCGCACAGCGGAGGGAGCGGATAGCGCTGTCCTCCGAGTGTGTTACGCCGCTCCCAACGGTGCGCGAGCGAGCAGTTCGAAAAGATGCGGTCGGCTGGCGTCACGTGGTTCGGAGGAAACATGTGATAGTCTTTGCCCTCCCGGCTGAGTGGTATTAGTAGCCTTAATGTGGGAGCCCCCTAGTGACAGGGAGGAATTGGACACGACTAAATTAGGGAGAAAATCGGGGAAAAAATTATATACCAGTAAACTGGTGACAAGATTATGGGCACCAAAGGCTCATCCATGGTCACAGGCCATGCCTGTATGGTTCGATTCCATAGAAAAGCCAATGGAACACAAATCACTGAAAAATGTCAGTAAAAAGGCACCTGGACACCCAGTGGACCACAGCCCACCACACATGGGGCACAGCAGGCAGCAGGTCCAAGGTCGCCAACACGGACTCCAATCTAGCATCCATGGGATGCGCATGACAAATGAGTCTGATCCATGTAGACCCTAATCCGCAAACCACACCACCCTAACTATTCGCTGCCAACATCCCTAGGGGGCTCTATACAATACTGCCATAACATGATGCCAATAAACACAATATTTGTCTTGTGTGTGAACAGAGGGGTTAGTGGTTTGGTGCTTTAGTCAGTGCACTAAGAGAACATGGTCTAAATCTTTTATCATGCTTATAAAAGGGTAAGCAAAATGAACATCCTTCCTAAAAAGTTGTTCGATATTGGTATTTGGTGGTTGTTCTGTACACCTTTGCAGTGGGAGGTCTCTGGGTGACTGTGCAAAAGATCTAGTGGTGTCTGGGTAGTATTGAAGAGCCTGTAGAGCTATGTTGGGCGCCTGTACATGGAGATGTGTGGCTGCTCAGTGTTGCGTCCTTTGGTACAAGCTCCTCGACAGTACGCTTGTTCATATAGGTGATGGGGTGTAGTGCTCATGTGGTGAGCCAGGCTCACACAGCACAAAAATCTGCACTGACTCTCCATATGGTGGCACAGAGGAGTGCTTTAGATGGTAGAAGGAAGATGTTGTGACTGTTTTTGGATTTAGTGCACATCCCTTGTGGTTGGGGCAGTGGGCATGGTCTATGAGGGTTTAAGTAGGATGGGCTGAGAGAAGGGCTGAGGGGTGTTCTTGCCAGGGGATTGGGCTCTCTCTCTCTCTCTCTCTCTCTCTATGCCACCTCTCACATTTCAATAGAGCTTCCCAACATTCTTAACCGGTTTTTCACAATGCTATCATTTTCTTTCTTACTTCATCTCTTTCTCACTTCATCTAACTATCTCTTTGATCTAGTAATAAATATCCCTCACCAATTTTCTTTTTGTTTTTCTTTTTTTTTCCCTAAATCTTCTCTTTCTCTCCCCTCTCCCAAACAATGGGTCATTATCATCCGGTGAAAAACACTTCCATTACATTCAATCTCTCTCTCTCTCTTTCTCTCTCACTCACTTGCAAAGAACAAGCTAGGGAAGAAGAATGAATAGCGCTTCTGTTAGTGACAGTCTCCGTGATGCTCTCAGCCAAAAAAGTTTCTGCCTACAAAAATTGGGAAAAACAGAAACACAAGAACAGTGTTTAAAACACACACACACACACATATATATATATATATATATACTCAGTGCCTTAGCCCTCTGAGCCACCACTGCCATATATATATAGGGGCTAAGGCACTCTCATATACATTACAGCACAGTGAAATTCCTTCTTCACATATCAGAGCACAGGGTCAGCCATGATACAGCACCCCTGGAGCAGATAGGGTTAAGGGCCTTGCTCAAGGGCCCAACAATGGCAACTTGGCCATGGCAACTTGGCTGAGCTGGGAATCGAACCACCGATCTTCCAATCAGTAACTCAGTGCCTTAGCCCTCTGAGCCACCACTGCCCTATATATATATATATATATGGACAAAATTGTTGGTACCCTTCGGTCAATGAAAGAAAAACTCACAATGGTCACAGAAATAACTTTAATCTGACAAAAGTAATAATAAATAAGAATTCTATGAATGTTAACCAATGAAAGTCAGACACTGCTTTTCAACCATGCTTCAACGGAATTATGAAAAATAATGAACTCATGGAACAGGCCTGGACAAAAATGATGGTACCCCTAACTTAATAGTTTGTTGCACAACCTTTTGAGGCAATCACTGCAATCAAACGATTCCTGTAACTGTCACTGAGACTTCTGCGCCTCTCTGCAGGTATTTTGGCCCACTCCTCATGAGCAAGCTGCTCCAGTTGTTTCCGGTTTGAAGGGTGCCTTTTCCAGACAGCATGTTTCAGCTCCTTCCAAAGATGCTCAATAGGATTGAGGTCAGGGCTCATAGAAGGCCACTTTAGAATAGTCCAATGTTTTCCTCTTAGCCATTCTTGGGTGTTTTTAGCTGGGTGTTTTGGGTCATTGTCCTGTTGCAAGACCCATGATCTGCGACTGAGACCCAGCTTTCTGACACTGGCCAGCACATTTCTCTCTAGAATCCCTTGATAGTCTTGAGATTTCATTGTACCCTGCACAGATTCAAGACACCCTGTGCCAGATGCAGCAAAGCAGCCCCAGAACATAACAGAGCCTCCTCTATGTTTCACAGTAGGGACAGTGTTCTTTTCTTCATATGCTTCATTTTTCCGTCTGTGAACACAGAGCTGATGTGCCTTGGCAAAAAGTTCCATTTTTGTCTCATCTGTCCATAGGACATTCTCCCAGAAGCTTTGTGGCTTGTCAACATGTAGTTTGGCATATTTTTATGATTAGTTTTCAACAATGGTGTCCTCCTTGGTCGTCTCCCATGTAGTCCACTTTGGCTGAAACAACGACGGATGGTGCGATCTGACACTGATGTTCCTTGAGCATGAAGTTCACCTTGGATCTCTTTAGAAGTCTTTCTGGGCTCTTTTGTTACCATTGGGATTATCCGTCTCTTTGATTTGTCATGAATTTTCCTCGTGCGTCCACGTCCAGGGAGGTTGGCTACAGTCCTATGGACCTTAAATTTCTGAATAATATGTGCAACTGTAGTCACAGGAACATCTAGCTGCTTGGAAATGGTCTTATAGCCTTTACCTTTAACATGCTTGTCTATAATTTTCTTTCGAATCTCCTGAGACAACTCTTTCCTTCGCTTCCTCTGGTCCATGTTGAGTGTGGTACATACCATGTGACCAAACAACACAGTGACGACCCGGAGCCCTATATATAGGCCCACTGACTGATTACAAGATTGTAGACACCTGTGATGCTAATTATTGGACACACCTTGAATTAACATGTCCCTTTGGTCAGATTATTTTTAGTATTTTCTAGGGGTACCATCATTTTTGTCCAGGCCTGTTCCATGAGTTTATTTTTTAAAATAATTCCGTTGAAGCATGGTTGAAAAGCAATGTCTGATTTTCATTAATTAACATTCATAGTATTTTTTTTTTATTATTACTTTTGTCAGATTAAAGTTATTTCTGTGACCATTGTGAGTTTTTCTTTCATTGACCAAATCAGATGGTGTTTACTGTTTGGGTTCTGGTGGATTACTCGGAACTGGACATGATTAACTAAAGAAACCAACCAAAGGGTACCAACAATTTTGTCCCGTGTGTATATATATATATATATATATATATATATATATATATATATATATATATATATACATATTAAAGTAAAGCCTTTATTTGTTATATATATAATATATATATATATATATATATATATATATATATATATATATAAGAGAGAGAGAGAAGTACTTTAGACGATGCAGGGCTTTAGATTGCAGGGTAATTCACTTTCTCTCTGATAGGTGCATTAGAGGGAGTGGAGGCCAAACGACATTCTCTTCAAACTAATTGTTCAAATATATCTTTGTCTCTTTACAACAAGGTACAGAGAGAGAAAGAGAGAGAGAGGCAGGATAAATTAAATTAAATCAATAAATAGCTACAAGAAATCACGCTCATGGAACAAAATTAAGAACTTCTATATATGCAAAGATGATGATGATGATGAGAAAGAAATTCTGGTCATGAGAGGTGTACCCTAAGTGGATGTAGAAAAAAAAAGGGTGTATTTATGTGAGCTTGTTGAGTGCAGTAGTGCCGATTGGTGATGTAAGCAGAATATATGAATACTTTCATGAATAATTTAGGTTTTTTTTTTTTTTTTTCATTTAATTTGTGTCCTATAAATTTCAACACTGAATTTCTCTCCCTCTCTCTTTGTCTGTATATATACAGTTATGTGTAAAAGTTAGAGCGCCCTCTTTAAATTCTATATTTATTTATTATTGTTCAAGAAACAAACCGACCATCTGATCATAGCGAGTAATACAGTACCTGTGAGCTGCCTGTGAACCGTCTGTGTTCTGTTCATGCAAACTCGAGCTACAAAGCGAACCAGCTTCTAATACAAGGCTGAACCTAAATTTTTATGTGGGGAGCAAAATAACTGGATAAATAGCAGTTGAATTAGATTATCTGTGTGCTTTGGTATTTAGCTCGTCATTTCATTGCTTGCACAGATGCCAATATTCTATAACTTCTATAACTCATCACAATGTGCTAGCGTAAGGCTAGATAAAGACCACAACACACATCAGATGGTGTTTACTGTTTGGGTTGTGGTGGATTACTCGGAACTGGACATGATTAACTAAAGAAACCATTACGTCATGATCAGAGCATGAGAGAGAGAGAGAGAGAGAGAGAGATGCATAATAAATGTAAAGGTAAAACGTTCTTTAAACATGAGATTTCAGTAAGAATTTCATCAGTCAGAGAATGTTTCCACTATATTTCACTTTCTATGCTTGTTTGTTTTTCCACACCATATGCACAGCTGGTGAAACTTTCTCTCCCTTCTTACTAAAAAAAAAAAAAAAAAAAGTTTTACAGCTTCTAATTAGCTACATTTTTAATTGAGCTCTCTACAGTATATAATTTGAATATAATTTTAAGTTTAAATAAGATCTTCCACTACTTTTGCAAACTAAAACGAGGTTTAAATTCAATTTAAGTTTAAATTTAAACCTGAGTCTTCCCAGCTTGAAACCACGCCCCCACTTTCTTCCCATGTTGCTGCCAACTGTTAAAAAGTGAGAATTCATTTCTCTTACATAATATCAACAAATGTAACAAAATATTTGTTTTAGTCATTAAAGATTGTCACATTGTATTTTTTAATCCATTTATACAGTAGTTACTTGTGAACACGTTTGCCTCCTTCCATAGCAGCAGTAAGCACCATTCCCTCATCTGCCTCTTGAGTTTTGTGTCTATTACATCACACACGCTTGCAGCTTTTCTTGTTCTCAAGAAATTCCATAATAATAATAATCACAATAGTATTAATAATAATAATAATAATAATAATAATAATAATAATAATAATAATAATCTTTTATTATAATAATTGTTTGCAGAAATGCAGAATGAGCACGTTATTGTCTATGCATGATGAACATCATTCAAGATTCAAAGAACTTTATTAATCCCTGAGAGAAATTGTTTATTCTTGGTTAGAATTGCTCACAGTTGTTATCCAGTAGAAAATAAAAAGTAATAAACAAGGGGAAAAAAATAATAAAAATAAAATGAGATCGAATAAAATAAAATGAAGAGTCCTAAAACAGTAAGTACCATACTGCACTCTAAACTTTTTGAATACCCTATTACACATTAAATATGACTCAAGACTCACTCCCTCAATCTGTCACCAGACTTTAGTTTTTTTTCCCCCCTTGCCTACATTATTAACATTAAATAAATACATAGATAAATGAATGAATTAATGAACGGATTAATACAATTAATAAAAACTCTTTGAAGATTTCTTACATAAATGTTACATAAAATGTTCCTCTTCTTCTTCTTCTTCTTCTTCTTCTTCTTCTTCTTCTCCCATTCTTCTTATTATTATCAACAATAATAATAATAATAATAATAATAATAATAATAATAATAATAATAATAATAAGCTACAATTAAATAAATAATCACATTTAATCGATTCATTGTTAATGAATTGTAACCATAGAAACAATATTGGACTAGAATGAGCAACATCATTCTCTCAGTAGCCTCTTGTTTTTTTGTTGTTGTTGTTGTTGTTGTTGTTTGTTTGTTTGTCTGTTTTTTGGTTTGTTTGTTTGTTTTCTTATGCATTTTACATTATTAAGACAATGTAAATGAATAAAATAAATAAATAAATAAATAAATAAACACAGCTTTTATGTTATCAAGAAAATGGAGGGAAACATGGACATTCCTTCTATAAAATTTTCTTATTGAAAATAATTAAATAAATAAAAAAAATCTACATCAATAAAAATCACTACTATTACTACGGTGGCTTAGTGGTTAGCACTGTCGCTTTGCACCTTTTGGTGGGTTTCCTTCTAATCTGCAAAGAGCTGTGCCCTACGTTTCCTGTGATAGGCTCCAGGCCTCCGTGACCCTGAAAATAGGATTCAGCCGTATAGACAATGAGTGATAGCTGAACAATATCATATTAGAATGAGCTCATTAATACACAAGGAATTACATAAATTTTAAATGATGCATAAATGAATAAATAAATAAATACATAAATAAAAATAGTAAAAAAAAAAATTCACATTAATAATAGCAATTTGATAATATCATTCCCTCAGCAGTGTCTATTTTTCTCATTTTTACATTATTAAGACAATGTAAATAAATAAACAAATAAACAAGCAAACAGCTTGTCATGTTACCAAGAATTTGGAGGGGGAAAAAACCTTCTGTCCCTCCTGTAAAGGTTACATTAAAACATTTACATTTAGGCAAAAGCTCTTATCCAGTGCTACTCACAAAAGTGCTTTGTAGTTTCCATCATTGGATAGAACCTAGGATACTAGGATACTGCATGTTTTTATATATAAAATATATATATATATATATATAATAATAAATAAATGGGTAAATAAATAAATGTCAAGAAGCACCATATTACTACAATTCAGTGTTAATGAATAGTTGCCATTGGGACAATATTGTGCAGTTAAATGTTGGATGAGGTATGCTTGCATATCAAAATATTCGTATTTCAAAGTGAATTTCCCAATACAAAATAATGGAAACGCAGATGATTTGTTCTACAAAGCAAACATATTCATATTAAAATAATTCATACCAGCACTTTACCTTTGAAAAGAACACCAACACAGAATTGTTTCTGTTAGTGTGTGTGTGTTTGTGAATGCCACATGCGCGCGCGCGTGTGTGTGTGTGTGTGTGTGTGTGTGTGTGAAGCTGAAGTAAGACAAGAGGAAAGGAGGAGGGAGCGGGCTACTGTGTCGGATGACTTTCACTCACACACACACACACACACACACACACACACAAACAGTACTCGGACGCAAGGATATTGACTATATGAGTGACACATGGGAGATGATTACCCATAATCGCACGAGAGAAGAATGTGATCACGTGACACGAGACAGACAAAAAGCATGCATACTACCAGTATATCAAGACCTAGCTCGTTTATTTAGTCAAAAACAAACAAAAACAAACAAACAAACAAATAAATAAACAAACAAATAAATAAGTAAATTGATCAAGCATACCAAGTGACTTACGATCCACGGTTCCACTGTATTAGAATGAGCACATACACATAAAAGTTTATGATAAAAGGCATTTATTTTAGATAGATAGATAGAAAATAAATGAGCTGTTGCCAAGGAAATGAGCACAAGCACCTTCATACGTATGTTGTCACTATCCTCAGAGTTGCTACTCAACACCTTCGGACCTATCAGACAGTAGAATTCTTCACTGAGTTATAATGCTTTCTGAGCATTGGTTTCTTACACTAGCACTCAGGCTCTCAGCTGCTGTGTGAAACTGCAGAACCTTTGGAGAAATCGGGTCTGGTGTCATCGTGATTTCATCGCAGTTAGGCTCTTAGATGTGTCCCACGATGATGTTCTGTTTTTTTTCTGTCATTTGTCTGACGATCCGAAAAATCATCCTTAGCATCGGTTCCCACAGTAGAACCATCGTAATAGCGCCAGTCCATTTTCTCTGAGCCGTGATGACACTCGGCCACTCGTCTTGGAGATACTTTCTTTATCCTTCTCACGTACAGTGTGCTTTTAGTTGAATAACGTCATGTCTGTGTTTGTATACGAATCCTATTAGAGCGTTCGAGACAAAACCAGAGCGCAAACTTCCAAAAGCCCATTATGTTATAGTGTCGATTCGCATAATATCGCCCGAGCACGTAGCATCACTGTAATGGACTCAGCCATCCCATTTGTGTGCGAGAGAGAGGGTGTGTGCGTGTGTGTCTGTGTGTGTGTGTGTGTGTGTGATTTTCTCTTCTTATATTACTTTTTACCTGAGTGCTCACGGTAGCATGATGAGACTCAGCCACTCAGCTGCTTCAAGAAACTGTAGAACTTTTGGAGAGATTGGATCTGGTGCCATCATGGCGTTATCACAGTTTCTCTCTCAGATGTTTTGCGTGATAGCCTTTTTTTTTTTTTTTTTTTTTTTTCTGTCGTTTGTCTGACAATCAAAAATGTTTCCAGCAGGTTTTATGCTATACGAATTGAAAGAAGGCGTCATGAGGAGGACAGTGAACTCAGGTACAATCAGGACAGGTGCAATCAGGCTAAGAGTGACGACAGTACAGTACAGCGCAT
This sequence comes from Clarias magur, assembly GCA_013621035.1. Taxonomy (NCBI): domain Eukaryota; kingdom Metazoa; phylum Chordata; class Actinopteri; order Siluriformes; family Clariidae; genus Clarias; species Clarias magur. Next base: position 41,014 of record QNUK01000880.1, on the reverse strand, counting down.
GTGGAAAGTGGTTATACAGTAGTGTTTCACTTTTTCCACATTTTGTTACGTTACAGCCTTATTTAAAAAAAAAAAAAAAATGGATTTACCTCGTTACATTCATACACTCATAAGTCTCCAATCATGGTCTACAGTGTGGTGCATTGTTTGACCTAAGTAATGAAATCAGGAGTAGTGTTTCCCAGTGTGTCCTAGTGGGACTTAAGGCTACTGCAGGTTTTGAACCATATGAGACAAACTCGTTTCCCAAAAGTTCAAAAAGGAAGAACTAACATGCAATGATCTGTCTATTCATCTTTGAAGGTTCAGTTTTTATAGGCTACTTACCTAATTGTGCGATGCTTTGTCGCTCGTTCATTTGTGTTCTTTCTGTTGTTCCTGTGTCATCCGCATATTCGGACCTACGCCGGCCCTTTCGACTACGGTTTTGATATTGCTTGATTGTCATTGGCCTCCTTAAATAGACATTCTTATGCGCGATGGTGTCCTCCTCATCCCAGCTCGTAACAGAAGGGAAGGCGAGCGACTCAACAAACTTGAGTGATGTTTAACTTTCTGGAAACGAGATGAAAAGGACTCAGGGACTTCCAATCAATAGTATGCATTTATTTATTTATTTATTTATTTATTTATTTATTTATTTATTTATTTGATGTTCAGTTGATGTGCAAACCCAATCAAACTCAACCAAGTACCACTGTATGTTAATTCTTTGTATGCATTTTTCTTCCCTCTATACATTTCTTTTTACAGCTGATGTTAATTCCTTAAGCATTTTTAAAACTGTGAAAAAGTGTTAAACCACATAATAAGCTAAAGTGACAGGGTTCTAATTATTTTAGATTAGTAACTATTATTTTTCTCAGTAACTGTACCAGTTTTCTTGGGGGACTTTCCATCATTTAGTCATAACCAGTCCACCTGTCTCTCTTCAGGCGTCTTTCCCATCAAGGTGGCAACTACCAAGGCTGGGGACGGAGGAACACACTCAGAGGAAAGCAGCATCCAACCCCTTCTCCTCATGTGAGCTCAGAGTCGCCCATGATTGGCTTGTGTCGCTATGATTTATGTAAGAGGACAGTATGGGTGCCAGTGACATCCACCCTCCCATCAGTTCTCTATTCCCAGCTACATATAATAATAATAATAATAATAATAATAATAATAATAATAATAATAATATGATGATGATGATGATGATGATGATGATGATAATCACACAGGAAACAACCTCACTATTTACTGATAATAGGCTGAACACATTTTCCTTACAGTACATCACTTGGAAGCCCAGTAACTGTCTTTTAAAAAGTTTAATTTAGTTTCTCCTTTAATTTAATTGAGTAAATTAAGGCCTGATTACATCCAAATTTATTCCAAATAGTCAATTTAACTTGTAAATCAATAACCCCGCCCCCGCCACCAAAAAAAAAAAATAAATAAATAAAAACAGAGATAGAAAGTGTTTCATTATGAAATGATCTTGTCTTTTTTTATAATGAATTATATAGGAATTTCTATGTTAATTTAATTTTACATTATTTTTTATTTTCAAATTTGGTATTTAATTTGTAAGATTGTCTTTCAGCGTTGCTTTTCTTTCTTCTTGTTTTCCTTTAAATGTAAGCGCTTTTATCCCAGCGTTAGTCATCCTCCAGCCTGGATTTCACTTGGTTTGGTGAGATGTGACGACACACCCACGAGACTCGCCCTTAATAGAGCTGTGCTAAAACTGGACGTGTTGGCGGATGTTATGCAAGCAGGGACTCCCTGATTTCATCATACCGTCATCATCATCATCATCATCATCATCAAGCTCATGCACTTAGTCACTTAACAACGTGTGAAGCTTCTTATGATTTTCAGAGTGCTGAATAATTCACGACAGAACACACCACGAGCTCTAATGCGCATCGTTGCTGTATGCTGAGTTCCCCGGTTTATTACCGTAAATATACCAGCTAATAACGCGATGACTCAGTGTAATGGAGTGTAGGACGATGATTCAAATCAGCCCATGTTTGTTGCATATTTCTTCAAAAACAATTAATCTGAGACGTGGCGCGATGCGCCCACTTACGCTACCCCGTGTCGAGCTGCTCGTAATCCGGATTGCTGTGGTGCACATCCTAACGGATATCAGATATCATGCTTTTAAGGAGGCGGCGCTAAGAGGCAGTGACAGGACTGATGCCTTCACTTGACAGCATGTTGAAAGATGATGAGGTGCCATTAATGAAACATTATTTGCTAAGGGTGGGGGCGGAGCTTAAATATATAATATTCCAGGCTGGAATAGAAATGTAATGGAATGAAGAAACAGGAGAGATTTCACAGTGATTGCTGTAGAGATTGAACGATTGAAAAGTGAGGATTATCCCAAGTGTAAAAGTTTTCAAATGTTTAAGAAGAAGTGGTTTGTAATGTTTTACAGAGACCGAATTTGCAGAATTAATTGGTTGATTTGACACGTCAGTTTGTTTTCCTGTTTTCCTTAACAGCTAACATGCTAACACAGCTGAGGTGTTTAGCAAACACCAAGAACACCATTAATGATTTGTAGAAACCAAACTGACTGAATGTCAATGTGAGTGTTGAAAAAAAAAAAAAGTATTTTAATGAAGTGGGTAACGTTACAATAATAATAATAATAATAATAAGAAGAAGAAGAAGAATGAAGAAGAAGAAGAAGAAGAAGAAAAGGCACACCAACAACAACAACAACAACAACAATAATAATAATAATAATAATAATAATAATACATACATACATACATACAAAATATATGTATATATATAGAGAGAGATGTCGTCTGGGGTTCATTTGATAATTGTAATATTAGAACACACCTTATATTAAGCAAAGCTAAATCTCCAGAATATTCTCTTAAACAAAACGTAAATATTACAAGTTACAATTTCAAATGTAAAAGTAAAGACTATTAAATTGTCATTTTTTCCCTCTTTCCTCAATGAGACTTCAACAAATAAAAATACAAGTGGATATTAATTGACCAAGGCCTGTAAAATTTCACTCTATTATTTATTTATTTATTTATTTTATTGTATTATTTATTTTATATGAGTTATATACACACGTGGACAAAATTGTTGGTACCCTTCGGTCAATGAAAGAAAAACTCACAATGGTCACAGAAATAACTTTAATCTGACAAAAGTAATAATAAATAAGAATTCTATGAATATTAACCAATGAAAGTCAGACATTGCTTTTCAACCATGCTTCAACAGAATTATTTAAAAACAAAAGGAACTCATGGAACAGGCCTGGACAAAAATGATGGCACCGCTAACTTAATAGTTTGTTGCACAACCTTTTGAGGCAATCACTGCAATCAAACGATTCCTGTAACTGTTAGTTGTTTCCGGTTTGAAGGCGCCTTTTCCAGACAGCATGTTTCAGCTCCTTCCAAAGATGCTGAATAGGATTGAGGTCAGGGCTCATAGAAGGCCACTTTAGAATAGTCCAATGTTTTCCTCTTAGCCATTCTTGGGTGTTTTTAGCTGTGTGTTTTGGGTCATTGTCCTGTTGCAAGACCCATGACCTGCGACTGAGACCCAGCTTTCTGACACTGGCCAGCACATTTCTCTCTAGAATCCCTTGATAGTCTTGAGATTTCATTGTACCCTGCACAGATTCAAGACACCCTGTGCCAGATGCAGCAAAGCAGCCCCAGAACATAACAGAGCCTCGTCCATGTTTCACAGTAGGGACAGTGTTCTTTTCTTCATATGCTTCATTTTTCCGTCTGTGAACATAGAGCTGATGTGCTTTGGCAAAAAGTTCCATTTGTGTCTCATCTGTCCATAGGACATTCTCCCAGAAGCTTTGTGGCTTGTCAACATGTAGTTTGGCATATTCCAGTCTGGCTTTTTTCTGATTTGTTTTCAACAATGGTGTCCTCCTTGGTCGTCTCCCATGTAGTCCACTTTGGCTCAAACAACGACGGATGGTGCGATCTGACACTGATGTTCCTTGAGCATGAAGTTCACCTTGGATCTCTTTAGAAGTCTTTCTGGGCTCTTTTGTTACCATTCGGATTATCCGTCTCTTTGATTTGTCATGAATTTTCCTCGTGCGGCCACGTCCAGGGAGGTTGGCTACAGTCCCATGGATCTTAAATTTCTGAATAATATGTGCAACTGTAGTCACAGGAACATCTAGCTGCTTGGAAATGGTCTTACAGCCTTTACCTTTAACATGCTTGTCTATAATTTTCTTTCGAATCTCCTGAGACAACTCTTTCCTTTGCTTCCTCTGGTCCATGTTGAGTGTGGTACATACCATGTCACCAAACAACACAGTGACGACCTGGAGCCCTATATATAGGCCCACTGACTGATTACAAGGTTGTAGACACCTATGATGCTAATTAGTGGACACACCTTGAATTAACATGTCCCTTTGCTCACATTATTTTCAGTATTTTCTAGGGGTACCATCATTTTTGTCCAGGCCTGTTCCATGAGTTTATTTTTTAAATAATTCCGTTGCAGCATGGTTGAAAAGCAATGTCTGACTTTCATTGGTTAACATTTATAGAATTTTTTTTTATTATTACTTTTGTCAGATTAAAGTTATTTATGTGACCATTGGGAGTTTTTCTTTCATTGACCGAAGGGTACCAACAATTTTGTGTATAGAAGCAACATACACACAACACACAAACACAGTTATAAACACCTCAGAACTGTTTGTTGTCATGGTTGTTAAGTGACACAACACATAATATATTTTTTAAGATTCAAATAATCTTATTAATCCCTAATCCCTTAATCTTATTAGGAGGATGTACGATCCTGTGCAAAAGTCCCCCCCACCCCCATCATCTCTTTATATTAAATGCTGTAGATTAAAGTAAATAAACATAAACAAATGTTTTACTGCATAGAGCCAAAATATACGATTTGCTAATTGTGTATTGTGTTGTTTTTGTACCAGCCTCAGCAGCGACCTCGTTTCCCCTCTCGTCTGTTCCGACCCCTCAGCATTCAGCATCAGCAGTGAACTAATCCCCTCCTGATCATCTCTCATCATCTGCACCTGTTTCTCACTGGCTCAGGACTGAAGTTAGATGATTTTTTAATGCTTGAAAGATTCTTAGGTCACTGTGTGGCTTAACAAATAAAAAAAAAACTCCTCTGAAACTGCTCAGGTACAGGACCTGGACTTAAAATAATGAGAGACAAAACCTTGCTGGAGAAGTCCTTCAGGAAGCCTGGAGAACTAGAAGTCAGACTACATTAAAAATACAAGAACGTCCGTCTCTAAGGAAGCAAAATATGAAGAAATGATGTTGAGGGTCAAGACTTTTGCACAATATCGGATAGATAGATAGATAGATAGATAGATAGATAGATAGATAGATAGATAGATAGATAGATAGATAGATAGATAGATAGATAGATAAGGACAGAAACAGAACAGAGATCAATAAAAGAGAACAAACTAGTTAAATTAATAAAAAACTAACGCTTAATTAACAAAAATAATTAAAACCAAACAAGACTAAGACTTTGAAGTCCAAGGCAGCCTGGATGTGATCAGATCAGCTGTGTGTGTGTGTGTGTGTGTGTGTGTGTGTGTGTGTGTGTGTGTGTGTGTGTGTGTGTGTGTGTGTGTTTGGGAGATAATGAAAGGTCTTTTGGGTGCTGTTTGTGTATAGAGCTATTAATTATAATTATACAAGTTATACTTACCGTGATGTTAAAAAGTATGTGCCCCCTAATCCCCCCCCCACCCCACCAATATTTTTTGTTGTTGCATATTTTTCACTCAAAATCAATCATCATGATGAATCATCATCATTTAAATCATCAAACACATTTTAGTATTACAGAAAAATAACCTGAGTGAATACACAATGCAATTCCGCCCTTGCAAAATTATAAATGAAGATTTTTTTTGGAAAGCTGAAGTAACATTTCCCTCATCACACCCAGACCTGATTAATGCCAGACCTGTGGAATCAAGAAAACACTTCTATATATAT
>QNUK01000880.1:0-30000 GCA_013621035.1 Clarias magur | reverse complement strand
TTTAAGATGAAACTTCATCTTTATCTGATCGACTTTTTCCATTTCTCATCTGTGATTCTCTCTCCGATTACCGAACAGCGAGTGTGTTTGTCTGAGCACCAAAGAAGTACAACTTAGTGTAAACAAGGCGTCAGATACTCGACCTTACAGAATGTGATTTCTGTGTATTAATAAGTGAGACAGAGAGTTCTGCTGTACAGAGAGACACACAGACATGGACGTGGACTTCAACCTCAAATAATTATAATAATAATCATAATAATAATAATAATAATAATAATAATAATATCACTGATTACATTAAAGATCAGCAGATTATTATTAACCTTTAACCTTTTAACTGTTTCTACAAACTGTTTAACCACCAATAATGCATTCTTATGCTTATGTAAAATATTTTCTCTGACTTCTAATGTTTTATGAAATAGCTGATATTTTTTTCTCAAAAAATTTTTTTTTTTTTACTTTTTTTTTTTTTTACTTTTTTTTTTTTTTTTTACATCTGATGAGAACATGAAATGGAGAGACGGATAAAGAGATGGAAGTTGTACATGTTTGCATGTAATGCTAAGAGTTCTGGGTTGGAAATGTGAATCAAATGTGTTTTCTGGATTTTCTTTCATATTTAATGTGTAATCTCAAAAATCTGATGTTTTTCGTTAATATTTGTTAGGTTTTCTCCGATATCTTATATGTTTGCTCAGAAATCCGATTTGTTTTCTCCAATATCCAATGTGTGCTCTGTGATATTTTTCATGTTTTCTCCAATATTAGAGTGATTGTATAATTGTATAACATATTAACTAAACATATTTACTAAATGCAAAACTTACCTTTTAATTTTATATATATATATATATATATATATATATATATATATATATATATATATATTGATTGATTGATTGATTGATTTCTTTATCTATTCCTTCTATAGAAATAGAAGAATTCTATATTCTATTTCTTTATCTTGACCCATAATTAAAAACTCTTGTCATTTATCATTTTCATAAACAGAATTTATGAAGTTGGCAACATTAGAACAATTTTCAATCTATTTGACATGAGTAACGTTTGTGTGATTTTATAACATGCTTTCCGTTAAGAGGTAAAATTTCATATTTTTGAGTAAAATATTCAGAATAAATATATTTATCATCAACAGGTCTGGAATGTGAAAATTTCTACATGTTTTTTTTTTTTTTTTTTCCCAGATATCTGATGCTGTAATATTCGATATGTTTACTCTGACATCCCGTGTCTCATGAACCGTTTCTGGTACCGGGCCAAAAGCGATACAGAGTAGCAGACCACTGCCACGTCTATCTTAAGCACCAGGCATTACAAAGCAGAGATGAGGATTTGCGCCAGAAAGTCAAAGTAGATCCCAAAATACAACATCGAGACTAAGGAATATCCCAGAGCCTCAGCTTTACTTTACTTTTCATTCGCATCAGTTTTATTGGAACTGCACGGGTTTTACGTTAAATATAATTTTGTAATATATTTGTCCTCTCTGACTCGAGTTTTAAGCCTATTGCTTTAGAAATGCTGTAAACAGTCACAGCGACGGAGGAGACTTTCAATTGAATTTAAGGGAGAGAGAGTCACATTCACACGGCGACGTTGCAGTGTTTAATGTTTTCATTTCCGCCGTATTACAGACTCTGCAATTTTCAATTTCCTGTTTTATTATTCTTTAATATTCCGAAAACTTTGTAACAGAAGCTTTGGCAATACAAATGTACCTTATTTGTCACGCCAATAAAACAGCTAAATTGAATTGAACTGAGAGAGAGAGAGAGAAAGATGAGGGAGAGATGGAGTGACAGATAGAGAATGATGTTTTCTTCTGGCTTTAATGTGAAAGTTCACCTCGTGTCACTCGGAGCAGACACACAGAATCTGTAAGGGACACGTCTCTCATAACCGCGCAAACAACCTCATTTACGTAAACGCACAGAAGTCAGACTGAATATCGCCGACACTCACCCGTCTGCATCTGTACATACACACAGCGCGAACACACAGTTAACTCATGTCTGAGACTGTAATAAAGAATGAGAACATTTATTTATTTATATGTTTAATATTAATATATTTAAACCATTAAACAAAATTATTTACATGTCCCATTGTTTAATCTATTGCTTTCTAATCCCATCTCCTTTTTTCCTTTTTTCTTTTTAAATTGCCACCAAATTTGGTAGTTCCTTATATATATATATATATATATATATATATATATATATATATATATATATATATATATATATTTTTTTTTTTATTATTATTATTTCACACCTCACTTTATTATTATTATTATTATTATTATTATTATTATTATTATTATTATATTTGCTATAAAACATTTATAATAAAATATGATTATATTATATTTTACATCTATCTATTATTTGTTTATTAATTATTTCATTTATTTAAACCTTTTATCTTTATCCGCTCCCATTGGGTTTTATTATATCTATTGCTTTTTCACCCCTCACATTTTTTTTTAAACTTACCACCATTTTTTTTCCCCAACTCATGTATTATTATTATTATTAATTCATTAACCCCCTCCCCCAGATTTTCTCCGTAATTTAGTCGTGTCCAATTCCTCCCCGTCACTAGGGGGCTCCCACATCAAGGCCACTACTACCACTCAGTCGGGAGGGCCGAAGACTATCACACGTGACGCCAGCCGACCGCATCTTTTCGAACTGGGCGGAGTAACACGCTCGGAGGACGGCGCTCGGCCAATCAGCTCTCTCTAGATCTCCGGCTGCGAGAGGTTACAGCATCACCCGGGAATCGAACCCGTGATCTCTGGATGATGGGGCGAGCGCTTTACCACTGCGCCACTCAGAGACCATTAGTTTTATTGATTGATTTTTATTCTGTTGACGTTATCTATCTGTTTGTCGTTGTTTATTTATTAAGTAATTCATTTATTCAATTCCTCCCATTTTTTTTCTTTTTTTCTTCCTCACTTTTCCATTTTGTTTTTCTCCCCCCCCCACCCCCCCAATGTTCCCCCTTGGTTTTTTAACCTGCCGCCTTTTCCTTTTTTAGTTACCCATGCCATATATTTATATTTTTTAATGCCACCTTATTTATTTATTTATTTATTTATTTTTATTTATTTTATATTCCCATTTTATGCGGTGATTTTTGTTTCTTTTCTTTATTAGTTTCTTATTTTTCCCTCTGGTTTTACCTGGCCTTGTTATGAGTTGTTGTGTCCCGGCTCCCTTCCTTTCTTTCTTCCCTTTTTACTTCCTTACTGAAATCTCACGTAAGCAGCCCTTCAGGTTGAACTAATTTTACAGGATTTCTAAGGAGACCCCCCCCCCCCTCCAAGACACACACACACACACACACACACACACAGAGAGTAGTTTTTACAGTAGTATTTATTGCCCTGTGACTCAACCGTGCTTTTACTACGGCAGTTACTATGTTTGTACCGAGCTGCAGGCTTTCAGCTCACACCTTTACACAGCGTCCGTGTGGAAGTCGCGCCGCTCGCTTGTTAAACACGACATCATCAGCATCCGGAGAGTCTGACGGCGATCCCGAGCCGCGTGCAGGTGCTGAGGTACGCCCCTGCAGATGTGATGTTAATGATGTTAGTGTAGATGTGATGTAATGTACATGCTGATGGTGAAATCTTCCTCTGTATGTAATTTCAATATTGTATTAACACATACACACACACACACACACACACACACACACACACACACACACACACACACACACACAAGTGACCTGTTTTTGTGGCTATGTAAGTCTAAAACTACACAGCACATACGAAGAAGACACACACACACACACACACACACGCACACACACAAAAAGAAGTCCCTCAGCTCTACACTCCCCATGTTGGTCCGTTGGGAGAGATCACACATTCTCCGAGATCCTCACACATCAAACCCGAATTCTTTCCACCAGTGATATCTGCATCAGGAGCACAGTATGTGTGTGTGTGTGTGTGTGTGTGTGTGTGTGTGTGTGTGTGTGTGTGTGTGTGTGTGTCACGTGGGACCGTGCTGTTCGCTCACCTTTGGGAAAGCGGGTTTTCCCAGTGGAGATGGTTCCCAGGGTTCTGTGGGATGAAGAACAGCATGTCATAGGAGAAAGTAGGACACACAAACACACATAAACACTCATTTACTCACATATACTGCATAAACACACACACACACACACACACACACACCTAAACAAGGCCATGATGTTGAGATTGTAAAACACAATTAGTCTTTAGAACATTGACGAGTCCTCCGTTAGAGAGAGAGAGTCAGACTCTGAAACACTCGCTGTAGCTCTCGCTCTTTTCTTCTCTCTTTCTCTGTTTCTAACTTCCTCTCATTTCCTTTTTCATTTTGTTTTACTCATCTCCTTTCTTTCTTTTTTTTTTCTATTTAGCCCTTCTTTCCTTCCCGGACTCATTTCTTTATCCTTGCTGTTACACTCATCTCTTCTTTCTCTGTTTCATTATTGTTTCATCTACAGCGTGGGCCATTTCTATGGATAGACCTTAATAAAATGAGAATGGTTGGTGATATTAACGTCCTGTTTGTGGCACATTAGTATATGTGAGGGGACAAACTTTTCAACATGGGTGGTGACCATGGTGGCCATTTGGAAGTCGGCCATCTTGGATCCAACTTTTGTTTTTTCAATAGGAAGATGGTCATGTGACACATCAAACTTATTGGGACTTTCACAAGAAAAACAATGGTGTGCTTGGTTTTAACGTAACTCTATTCTTTCATGATTTATTTACAAGTTTCTGACCACTTATAAAATGTGTTCAATGTGCTGCCCATTGTGATGGATTGTCAACGCAACCCTCTTCTCCCACTCTTCACACACTAATAGCAACACCGCAGGAGAAATGCCAGCACAGGCTTCCAGTATCCGTAGTTTCAGGTGCTGCACGTCTCGTACCTTCACACAATAGACAATTGCCTTCAGATGACCCCAAAGACCTTGGGGGCCATTCAACTGGCCCATGATGACCAATCCACTTTTCAGGAAACTGTTCATCTAGGAATGCTCGTACCTGACACCCATAATGTGGTGGTGCACCATCTTGCTGGAAAAACTCAGGGAACGTGCCAGCTTCAGTGCATAAAGAGGGAAACACATCATCATTCCGTAGATCTCCAGTGGAGGCAGAGGTCCAACTCTGGTCAACAGCAAATCAGGAACCCCAAAACCAGGTGACCAGAGGGTGCAACAATGAGACATGGGAAGTTCTGTAAGAAGGTGTGAATTCCAACCTGTATGCGACTCTTAGCGCTGTCGCCATGCACCTCCAGTGTCTGGGTTCGATTCTCGCCTGAGTCTGTTTGCATGGCGTTTGCATGTTCTCCCCATAGCTCCTGGTGCATCAGTTTCTCTCATGCAGTGACTGTTGACCGGAGGTCCAACCACGGTCATAAAAATGGGAATATATACAGTAAAACGTTCACCTTAGGCCTGCACAGTGCCTAGTTGCACTACAGAGGTTCCTAGATGGATGGATGGATGGATGGATTGATGGATGGATGCTACACTTCAATGTCTTTCTTAAAGCGACCAAGAGGAAACAAGAGGCAACTCCAGGTTCAGGTTTTGTGTGGAGAAGCAGACCATACTGTACGTTGTTATACAGTAACGGTCAGTTGAATATCTGCCTGTTTCTTCTGCCTATGGATGATTTGTTGAAGTCATAAGTATGCAGGCTTCCCAGGTTCTTTCAGTTCTTCTCAACCTCTTGTTGACTACTGAGACATTAGAGGGTTCTTTTGACCAGGACAGAGTGGTGGTTGGAAGCCGAGCCGTGGTTCATAGCCCTGGTACAGTAGGAGCAAAATGCCCTCAGGAACTTCACAATTTTTTGGCTAGTTATCCATCAGATAAGATGTTGTACCCTGAGGACACACTGACAGTGATGTCTGGTTGCAGGAAATTTTTTTATTTTTTTGGGGCAAATCTGATGTGATGTCCTCAGGGAGACCAGAGTGTCTGAACATCGCTGTCTGAAGATGACCTCAGGAGTGTGTGTTACTGTAGGGAGCTCGGGGAGAAGCATCAGCTGATGTGCCTTTGAGAAATTATCAAATATGATTAGTATTGTGGACTTACTGTACCTGCTGAGGTCGGTGATGCAATCTACTGCAAAGCGAGGCCAGACTGATGTGGAATGGCTCGAGGTTCGAGAAGGCCCGGGGGTAGATGTCACGAGGAACAAGATAGAACAAGCTTGGACAATTTGTTCAGCATCAGACGTTGAGGACGTCCACAAGCGCGTGCGGCACGAAATCATGAGCAGGTGGTGGAGTGTACAGACGTCTGGACCGGAGGAGGAGCAGCGAGATGTTCACTGCAGCCAGATGTGGAGTTAAACACCTAGAGGTTGTAGAACGTTGTTCCTCTGACTTTCTTTCTTTCTTTCTTTCTCGTCACAATCTTCACTTTTGCTTTTGTTTATTTATTTTCTCTGATATATCCCTTTACTTCATTTCTTTCTTACTTTCTTGATGTTTGTATTTGTTGTTTTTTTTTGTTCTTCATGTTCTTCAGTAAAAGAGTAAAAGAAAAATATTAATAAATAGCAGTGCTAGAAGATTAATTAAAACACACACACAGTATATGAGACCCAGATAGAGGAAGAGCTTAGTTCGCGGGATGTTCCAAACTGTCAGCTCATTATCATGACCTTCACACACACACACACACAAATTGTGAAACTGTCTCTGCTGTCTGTACATGTAATATGATTTTTTTTTTTTTTTTTAGTCCGTAGGGAAATTCTGATCACCGAAATCTTTCTCTCTCAGTTCAAATCAGTTCAATGAGCTTCAGCAGTGTGTGTGTGTGTGTGTGTGTGTGTGTGTGTGTGTGTGTGTGTGTGTGTGTGTGTGTGTGAGAGAGAGAGGGAGAGAGAGAGACCAGGTCATTGTTATACAAGATGAAGTTTGACCTTTGACCTGTGGACAGTGAGATCAGACGCTGCTCGTTCATCCAAATACAGACGATCTGATTAATCTGATTATTAAATGGTGTTGAGGCTCAGAAGCTCCTGAGGGAGGAGTCTACTGTCTCTGCTGGGATTCTTATATCCGTCCTCCCTCTGTCCCTCCCTCCCTCCCTCCCGCTGTCCCCCCTCCTGCTGTCCCCCCCCCCTCCCCCCTCTCTCTGTAAATATGGAGAGTAATCTCCCTCCTCAGTTTGTAAACCTGAATAATTAATAATGTCTTGTTCGACCTGGTCAGCTGGGTCTGGGGTGTGTGTGTGTGTGTGTGCGTGTGCGTGTGTGTGTGTGCCTCAGGAAATGTAGTGTGTATGCTGATGCGCTGTGTGTTGGAGGGGAAACACTGATCTGTAATTAATGTGTTAGATGCATTAACAGACTGCGCAGGACACGAGCATGACAAAACACTCCATCACTTCACCCGTCTCTCATCTCCTTCACCTGTCTCTCCCCTCGGTCACCCGTCTCTTCCCTCGATCACACGTCTCTCCACTCCTTCACTCGTCTCTCTCCCGTCTTTCACCCGTCTCTCTTCACTCCTACACCCGTCTCGTCTCCTTCACCTGTCTCTCTCCTCCTTCACTCGTCTCTCTCTCCCATCTTTCACCCGTCTCTCTGTCCTCCTTCACCTGTCTCTCTCTCCACTCCTTCACCTGTCTCTCTCCACTCCTACACCCGTCTCGTCTCCTTCACCTGTCTCTCTCCTCCTTCACTCGTCTCTCTCTCTCTCCCATCTTTCACCCGTCTCTCTCTCCACTCCTTCACCTGTCTCTCTCCTCCAACTGTCTCTCCACTCCTTCACTCGTCTCTCTCTCCCCTCATTCACCCTGTCTCACTCTCCCATCCTTCACTCCCCCACTCCTCTCTGTCATCTGTCTTTCTTGCTCTAGTCTTCCCCTGTCAGTCCATGCTTTGACCCCGTGTCTCCTCTCTCTTTCACCCATTTCCCCTCTAATTCGTCTCTCTCTCCATCTCTTCATCTTCTTTATTAATTCTTTTCTCTCTCCGCAGGTCCAGGTGATGAAGCTGTTCCTGTGAGAACGTGAGGACTTAAAACTGGCTCGTTGATAAAAACTCAGCACGACCCTTCTGTCCAATCAGATCGAAGCGCTCACCCGAGCCGTAGTTGCAGAGTTCACTTTGTTTTTGATTTCCATCCCATAATAATCCACTTTACAGCAGACTGCTCGTAAGTGCTCGTGTATTCAATCTTCTGTTGCGTCCTCGATGCGAATATAAACACCAGAGCACCGTCTTATCGCTGACCTCGCTATAGCATGGCGTCTTTCTCCTCCACGCTAAGCGGCGATGAGTTTGTCGTTCCACGCAGCTAATTAAAATGATTTATACTGCGAGTGACATCGCTGCTCGGCAACGGGCAACACGCACGCCGATGAAAAATGCTAAATTAATTAATCAAGCGCCAGAGAACACGGACGGCACTGACGGAGCCAGCGGGAGCCAATCAATATGAATAATTAAAACATACACATCTGTGTGTGTGTTTACGTGTGTGTGTGTGTGTGTGTGTGTGTGTTTGTGTGCGTGGAGGTCGGTGTAATTTAACCTTCACTCAGAGGACAAAGTACGCTCCCATAATCCTGCTTTCAGAAACATAAACAGCTCTTCAGAGGCGCTTTTCATAATCGAGCCGCTCTTTAGCGCTTATGATGGCGTGATATTTAGCATGGCATTTCTCGGCGCGCACACACACACACACACACACACACACAATTCTTCTTCACCTTTCACAGAAAAAGAGATGAAGGGCCTATTTATAGAGGTGAAAAGACAGAAGAAGAACAAAAGAAGAAGAAGAAGAACAGAAGATCGCTTTTTCTTTGTCGTTTTTAGTTTTTAATGACGAGTTTTTTTTTGTTTCCAGTTTTCACACGTTGGCTGCGGTGTGGAAATGAAGCATGGGAAATCTCATTAAGTCGCATCGCCGTGTGTTGACATTTCATTTGCATCAGGCGAGACGCAGCACATCGCGGCTTTCACACCCCATCCGTCTCATTCCCACCGCCGCGTCCTCGTCCGGGCCGCAAACAAGGAAATCGCCTTCATTTCCTCAACGCGTTATTAATGCGAAGAACAAAAACACCGATTTATGATGTCATCTATATTTTACTCAGGTTCGTTTCTCTCCATTCCAGCGTCTCCTTCCTCCAAACGGACATCACGACGGAAACCTCGAGTCTTTGCGGCTCAATTTATGATTTCATAAAAAAATCTTCTTTTTTTTTTTCTCCTTTTTAGTCTTCTTTGTTTTTGTCATGCTGATCATCATTTTCCTTTTTAGTGATTATAATTTGTCTTCTTTCATTTTATGGATTTCTTTCTTTCTTGTTTACTCTTTTTCTTTCTTTTTTACTTTGTTCTTCTCCCTTATTCCATTATTTTTCTCCTGAATTTATTTGTTTCATCATTTTCTTTCTTGTTTTTCTCTGATGACTTTCTTTCACATACTGTAGAACTTGCATGTTCTCCCCGTGCTTGGTGGGTCCTCAGTCCAAAGACATGCAGATTAGGTTAATTGGCATCCCCAAATTGCCCGTAGTGTGTGAATGAGTGAGTGAGTGCATGTACGTGTGTGCGCCCAGTGATGGATTGGCACCCTGTCCAGGGTTTACCCTGCCTCATGCCCTAAGTCTCCTGGGATAGGATCCGGGCCCCACGACCCTAAATACAGGATAAAGTATAGATGATGAGTGAGCGACACCATGGACAGGGTGCCATTACTTCTCAGGGTGCACACACACACACACACACACACTATCGGGGAACATATACAGAGGCAGGAATCGAACCCGGACCCTGGCGGTGCAAAGCGACAGCGCTAACCACAACCCCACCGTGCCGCCACATGAATTTATTTTCTTTCTTTATCCTGTTTCAGTTTCCTTCTTATTTTACTGATACGTTCTTTCTTTCTTTCTTTCGTCTGTAGTGTCTTTTCATCATAAGCAGACATTGGTGTGTTTCTATTCTTGTTTCCATGCCGAATTTTCTCACATGAACTTCCATTTCATCACATACTACAAGCAGCAGTTTTTCCTCCGTTATCTGATCTACCTTATTGTCACTAGCTCTTTAATCAACTTTGTTTTTGCTTAGTATTCTTTTTTTTGTTCTTCTCTGAGCAGTTTTATACGTGACGGTCTCCTTGATCAGCGAATAAGTTATAAGATGTTACTTCTTCTTCTTCTTTTTTTTTTTTAAATCAATCGCTTGAACTTTCACTTTTAGTGCTATTTTAAAGATCAGGGTCATAAACAAGTGCACAGGTCAGATCAGGGGTGAGAAAATCCATATTCATAAAGGCAGAGGCAGGCAGAGGTCAAAACCCAGAGACGCCGAAACATTTTTTATACTGAATACAGGACTGGAGAAATGAAGTAATAAATAGGGATAAATACTGATAATATGTATGAAGAAAATGTCTCAGACAGTAATGCTCGGGGTTCCTCAGTTTGCTCCTCTGAAGTAGAAACCTTCCAAAATCAAGAGCTTTATTATTATTATTATTATTATTATTATTATTATTATTATTAAGTAGTGACAGTATAGTGGTATTTGTATTCATTACATTATGGTAACTGCTATTGAACTCATCTAGCATGGAAACTTTTTTCATGTTCATTGGAGCGATATTCAGTTTAAAGCATGTTTGCCCTTTTACACCTTACATACTTGTTCAGGGCCATTCTGACCCAGTTTATATACACACTAAAAAATGCTGGGTGGTTTTTACTACCCAAACGCTGGGTCGCCTCTGTTGGGTCATTTTTCTGGGTTATTTACAGGGAGTTGGGTACTTTTTGTTTAACCCAGCTTGCTGGGTTGGAGTTGGGTTAGCTAGTGACAGTTAACATCACAGACAAGACCGCCCCTCCCCCAAAGTTCACCGGTGTATTCGGTATAATACACACTTTCACTCACCTACGACTGAATTTGTTCACCGTATGTAACATTTATTACTCTTACCGTGTTACACTCAAACTTTCAGCCTGGTCTGTGCTATAGCATGCTAGTTTATCTGACAATGGCTGCTAACTAGCCAAACCAAAGAACCCCATCTGTGTATGAAAGAAACTGCAAAAATGTCTGAGCTTTTTAGCTTTCTTTGTAGAATGCTTGCGGTGTTTATGAAGATGGTGAATGAAAGCTAAACTGTTAATTGTAGTGCCAGCATGACACTAGCATTTAGCTATGTTGCTAGCGTTAGCTGAGGTGTTACAAAACACTTCTTAGAAATATGCATACTAGCCAACCCTCTCGAATTTTCCATGAACTTTTACTTTCTTTAATTTCTTTCTTTCTAAGGTTGGAACCGACACCGTGGAATATCTCCAGCAGGCTGAAGCGTCGAGGCCGAACCCCTGCATCCTGATGTTGGGAGATAATGACCAGCACTGCTCTCAGGCATTAGTGCTTCTCAGTAATAGTATCGTAATGATGTCGCTGTTGAACTTGTTTTGTATTATCTGATCTTGTGCTTTTGAAAAATAAATATAAATATTTTTTCTATGCTTTGTACAATTAATTGGGTGTTTATTGCATATATGTATGGTTTGCAAAACTTAAAGCATTTCTTTTTTGTAATAGACCAGTATATCAAAGTATTTTAACTGTTTAAACTGTTTTACCCATAGACATGTAAAATAATAATAACCTATTTGTGAGGTAGAATTAACCCAGCATTATAGTTAAATATGACCTAGCATTTGGATTGAATATTTTACCCATCTTGCTGGGTTAAATAAATAACCCATTTTGCTGGGTTAAATTAACCCAGCATGTAGTTGGTCCAATATTTATCCATGTAGTTGGTCCAATATAACAACCCAGTTTGGTTTTGTAAGGTGTATTATATGCTCTGGGTTTCAGAGAAGTAAAATATTTAACATTTTAAGTGATTCATAACCTTTTTCAGATTGATGTGCAGATCGTTTATCTCCTCCCCTCTTGGCATTGTGTTAACACACACCAGAATGCTCCATACTAGCAACCTGCAAAAACATCTGCTTTTACAGAGATCTGCACGTCTGCTGATGATCAATTAATCAAGGGTTTATAATTAGCAGCACCTGGCTCCGACTAACCCTCTTAAATCCTGTTGAAGCAGTAAAGGTGTTCTCTTATTGTCCACATTTATTTTTTTTTTTTTTCCATTTGGGCTGTACAGTATTTACCTAAAAGAAAGGTCTCTCTTTGATAAGATGATTTTTATTATGTTTTATTTTAAAAAAGTATAGAATTAATAGAGGGGTGTGCTAACTTTAGAGCTTTAAATGGGATCTGAGCCCCTTTAATTCTGATTTGTGTAGTCATGATAACTATGACATCTTCACATAACTATTCACATCTTATGAACTTGGTTAACAGGTGCTGAAGTGGAACCTTACCATGGCTGATACTGTGAGGAGGAACAAGGCTGATCTGACATTTGCTCTAATTGCAAAGGCAATGCCACCTCCCTGGAGACCAGCCAGAGCTCGGGCAGTGCAACAGTCTGAATCCAACCAATTAATTAATGACTGATAAAGTTTATTTGAATCCAAAATAAAAGTGTACATCAAAATGTGGTATAGTGACTGCTTATAGCAGGAAACTTGGTGTGGGTCCAAAAAAAAAAAAAAAAAACATATGTGTAACACTGTGAAGGCTTTCATCAACAAGTGAAGAGAAATGGAGCGCAACAGTGACATTACTGATAGCAGAACATCCTTCCAAAACTGATGAAAGGAGATGAAGAAATCTGCTGCCAAGAAACCTACATGAACATTAAAGGAGCTGCGGGAACATCTGGCAAGTACTGGTGACTCACTGCATGTGAAACAAAATTATGTGCAAAACATATATATATATAATTTATTTTTTAGGATCAGGGCTGTGAGGTAGGATAGAGGATCCTTTCTGAGACACTTTCAAGCTTGCCTAAATCACAACAAACAACATGTGGAAAAATGTGTCATGAGAACATGAAGAACATTTCATGCATACTTCTAAAAAAAGTCCACCTAAGCCAGCATCGCTAATCAATGGTCAATAATAATCAGCTATGACATCCTTGTTGTGGGTAGGTAATGTTGGTGATCACTCAAGCCCAGGTCACCTACAGATGTATATAGACACTGTATATAGACTAATTTGGAAACCAGTCTACACTGCAAGTGAGTTCCTGTGGACTAACCTGAGAATTTGGAGGAAACCCACCAAGAACTGAAGAACCTGCAAACTCCATGCACAGAGACTGAAGGCAAGATTCAACACCCCATCCCCTGAACTCTAAAGGTGAAGGGTTACAGCGCTCACCACTAAACCACCGACACCAAAATGATCACCATACCCATGGTGAAACATGGTGATGGCGGCATCATGTTATGGATCTGTCTCTTTTCAGTTGGTACCAGGTTTAAGTTCAGGAAAATTAATTATAATCAAATTCAAATCTCAATCTATTTTAGAACAAAACAATCTACATCGAAGCATTTGGCAGACGCCCTTATCCAGAGCGACTTACATTTTTATCTCATTATACATCTGAGCAGTTGGGGTTAAGGGCCTTGATCAAGGGCCCACCAGGAACAACTTGGTGGTAGTGGGACTTGAACCTGGGAACCTTCCGAACCCTAGTCCAATGCATTAACCACTGAACTACCCCTGACCTTATTGTTATATACGCAATATATTGTTATATAAACAATCATGTGTCTGATGTAGGGCTGTAGATGAACAATGGCCCAAAGCAAAAATCCAAGTCAACAAAGGAACGTCTTCAGGAGAAGAAGATCAACAGTTTGAAAAGGTTCAACCTGAGCCCAGATCGAAAGCCTATTTGAAGCCTGGGGCATGACTTGAAAAGGGTGGTCTACTGGAGATCCTGATGGACCTGGGCATTTTGTTCAAAGAAGACTGGAATAAAATCGCAAAATCAGGATGCACTAGGATGGTGCTGTAGATCTTAATGAAATAGACAAGTGATTTAAAAAATGTGCACTTAACTAAACACACATTCAATTAACACTACAGGCAATTTGTGGTCTTTGGACTGTAGGAGGAAACCAGAGTACCAGGAGGAAACCCATCAAGCAAACTCCATGCACACAGAGACGGGAATCGAGCCGGGCCAGGACCCTGAGGGTGCAAGACGACAGTCCTAACCACTACACCACACCGTGCTGCCTCATATAAAACTTATCTATTATGTCTGATGTATGTGTAGTTGTTAATGAGATCAGCAAGTGAAAGAAGTTTTTATACTTTAAATCCTACCGTCCTGGAAAATCACATTTCTTGCTTGGAAGTGTGTGAATTTGGTGATGAGTGTATACAGAATGAGAGAGAGAGAGAGAAGGAGGAAAGTAAAATTCTCTGTTCAGTTGTCAGTCATCATAAACATATCTGTCACAACCATCTGGGACTCACTGATCCAGAATTCAGCTTTTCTTTTTTGCCATAAAGCCGAACCTTTCAGTCTCCGTCTCTCCTAAAGCGCGTGCATCCCGCTCCGAGCGACTGGAACGGATGGGATTTCTCCCGTCTTTGATCTTTACTTTCAGATGATGCCATCTGTGTGTGCAGGCGCCGGCGAGCTCGGCGGTGTGTGTTGACAAGCGCCAGGCATTAATTTCGAAATGAGAGCAGTTACCCAGAGAAATGGCGCGTACACGTGTCTCACACACCGTCATGCCAATGAAGGTTACTTTCCAAAACCCCAGAACGGCGCTCAGACCGAGGGACGTGCCTCGTCTCACCGGAAACGCATTTCAAGGGAAATCGAAGCTGACATTGTTAAACAGAATTACACTCCACCTATAATACTGAAACGCTTAACATTTTTTTTTTTAAATAAGTTTTGAATAAGTAAATATTCTGTTTTCTTTTAACATGTTTCGCTAAATGGAAGAATAAGTGACTGTACCCTGGTCGCTATGGTTACATTTATTTTTGAAGCATGTTTTAATTGTTTTTTTTTTTTTTGTTTTGTTTTTTTACCCTTGATTTCCAGAGACTCCAGCTGTCATCCAATCTGGAGAACGATTTATTTTTATTTATTTATTTATTTATTTATTTTCCTAATATAAATTAGTTTTAATATTACAACCTGATAATATTAAAGGCTCTTTTACTGCAATAATTAGAATGACTAAAATACCCAGGAATTCATTAGCATGTTATATCGTTTAATTGTGTGTTGATTGCAATTATAGCACAGTGCCTTTGAATTCTGAATTCACAGCAGCTCTGGCATATTTGTCTTTCAGCGATATATTAAAGGTTACACAGGGACGCTCCATGCAAAGCCAATAAGGTCGTTGGTTGATACTGTATGCTCTGTGTTTTCTTTAAGAAGGTCTTCATTTCACATGCACTGTATGGAAGGAGTCTTCAGTGTCAGCACCTGATGATGCTTTAGGTTATCCATCACTGAGAAGACTTGGTGTTTTTTGCAGTAATAATGAATGACTGACATCCTGATGACGACATTGACTCCACTTTATCAAACAACCCTGTTGTTGATTATTTTCCTATAAGCATGACCCATAGTGTGTTACTCTTTAGTTAAATAGTAAGTAGGCAGCATGGTGCATGAAAACGTTGCTAAAACTAAGTGGAAAAAAAAAAAAGAAAAGCTGGAGCACTATGCCGGAACAACCGATTCCGGGAATGACAACATCGATCCCAGGCCAGAAGAGCACAATATAAGAAATAGCAAACATTTCTGCACTGTACCCTCGAACCCCCAGAGCTCTGATTGGAAGCTAAAGTCCATTAAGCTAATCAACAGGCTATAACTCCCATGCTAGTCATTAGAGTCAACGGTCTTTGTGTTTGTTAGCGAGGGGTCAGGAATGCAACATGTTTGAGAAAAGTGCATTGACCTTTTTAATTTTAAAATGGAGGAAGGAAGCCCAGTGGATGTAGGTACTAACAGAGGAGATATTTGATAAAATACTTAAAAAAAAATAAAAATAAAAAAAAAACTTACTCCAGATATCAGAACCCACATTTGTACTTTCATGGAAATTTCTGTTATGTAAAAGTAAACGCAATAATTAACTTGTTGTTCATTCATATGTAAATGTTCATGTTAACAACAGTATAATGCAAGTCCAAGACTGACTTATTTGCATAATATACAAGCTGTTACAGTATAAGTGTTACATATAGCACATTGGCTGATCATGAAATGCCTTATGTGCAGTTGCACATGGCAGACAGATATTTATTCTAAAGTTTAAAAGTCATATTGTGTAAGAAAAAAAGTAGAAAAAAATAAATAAATAAATGTGGAACGTGCACATTTGGGGTCATTTGGGCCAATAAACAATCGTAGTTGGGGACAGCATCTCCAATTTCAGTTCTATAAATTCTTCGAATCATTATAGCCAGACAAAGTGTTGAAGTTTACAATCGCTTGAAATGACCGGAAGCGACTCGTCTCAGCATTTCCCACATATTGAGAAGACGTGCATTTAGACTGTTTTCTGTTCTGACAGCTACAGTAGGGGAATGAACTTCCTCTAGATGACCGTCCAGCCGAGTCATTGGCAAGCTCCTTAGATAGTTGGGTTAAAAAAAATAATAAAATAAAGATCAATAAATGAAATAAAAACCCCTGCCTGTGTTTACTTAATTTACTTAATTGGTACTTAGTTAGTAACCCAGTAACCAGTGTAAGGCTCTATCCAATTATGGAAACTTCAAAGCACTTTCATAAGTCACTCTAGATAACAGCATCTATCAAACGTCTGAATGTAAATGCAAAGATTAACCCATAAAAGCCCAGATCCATTTATCCTTTAATTCACGTTATGGTGTAAATAATAAAGATCAAACAGACCACTGGGAACACATTTTGAATGACAGACATTTTCGCCCTATGAGACTTCTACTGCATGTAACAGCAATATTTTTCTTAATTTGTTCTATATTTGTTCATGAAATGTAGTCAGAACAGGTCAAATATAAAATATGAGATGTTACTAAATCATTAGACTTGTTAAAAGCAATTACGTCATGAGTAAACAGATTCACAGATTGTCACATGGCTGCAACAGGATGCTTGTTATATGTTACACTGCAGGCTTCATGAGGTAAAGTAAGGATAAAGCTGAAGAAGGAACTTTCCAGAACATTTAAATGGTATGTGACACCTGCGTCACCGTCGGTCCTTATGGGCTACGATTTGAACATCAAGACATAATCAATAAGGAAACCCTGAGATTCCAGACTTGTTCCTACAGTAAGTGCAGCAACACAAGCGGCGACTCGCGCAGTGCAACATGCAGAAACACTAAAGCAAGATGAAAAAAAAAAAAAAAGTTTTGGGATAATCGCAAAGAGACCAGGAATATTACATGGTTACAGTAAGTGTTCACGTGGTCAAGTGATGACCAAAGAAATCAAGTGACCCCCAAAAGGATGTGCTGGTTCTGAGATCACCTTCTGAAATGGATAATCAGGAATTTGGTTCATAAAAATCACAAAGATGTGAGAATTAAATGTCAATAGAGTTATTTAAGTAAGTAAATAAAAAAAAGAATAAATGAATGAATGAATAAATAAATAAATAAATAAACAAACAAACAAACAAACAAACAAATAAATAAATAAATAAATAAAGCAAATTGTGGCTGTGGTATAAGAGGAATGAAACACTTATTTATGTTTAATTTCTTACATGAATAGATGTGCTGCTTGGATACGCGACCATATGATTGTTATCATGACAAGCGGAAATTGTGGTGAGAAGAATGGTGTTTTGGTTCTGAATTAAAATGATAAAGCGATGCTTGATTGATGAGAGTCAAAGAGAGAGAGAGAGAGAGAGAGCGAGAGAGTGAGGAGAAGATGTGAAGTGCACACCACCTCCATGCTTAATTGCTCTCAGCATCTTTTGACACTCATCAAGTTTTAGGTCAAGTAGCTTTTAAGGATAATTGGAAAATGTAAATTGGCTATAATTGCGACCAGTGTTGCTACTACGGCCATTTATAATCACAAGAGCTATCAGGCTTCAATCTGTAATAACAACGGGGAACTGAATGAAACCAATTTAAATTTATTGTTCTGTAGAAGAGAGAAAGAAAAAAATGCGGTGGAAGTGAGAGAGCGATAGAGAGAGAGAGAGAGATCTCAAGATCTGCTTATTATTCAGACATTCCATTCAGTTTTGCCTCGGTGTGGATCTGAGTCAACAGGAGATTAAAGAATAATCATGGAGGGGAGTTAGAGTTATAACCGAGGCCTCATCAGCGTTTCAGCAGCTGCCGTTCACGTTTCAGCCTCCCGCCTCACACGCGTACCAAGTGTAATTGAGCTGGGCGAGAGCGCGTACAGCCGCTGAGCAGCAGGCACTCAGAACACAGCTCTGCCAACGTGGAAAGCCCAGCACGCCGCACCTTGTAAGCCCCTTATTAGGAATTTGAGAAATGTGAGATTAGTGTTGCCTCTTGTGAATGTATTATTTATGGGTACTGTAGTGCGCCGGTTCTTTCTCCCTCGCTTCTGTTTCAAGGATGGTCTACCCTTCAGACACAAACCGCCTCTGTATGAGGTGGTAAAAACAAATTCTAAGTGAGATATAAAGTGAGCTTTTGAGTGATGCTGCAAAACCAGCAAGACGGCTCAAAAGAAATAAAAAGATAAAATGTACATTTTAAAAGATAGAGCAAAAAAGCGCTAGCCAGTGAGTGGGGAAATGGAGGGAAAAAGCTGGCTAGCTTGCAAAACTGCTCTATAGGATTCTTAAAGAAGGAATTCTTAAACAAATAGAAATCATATAGAACTTTAGTAGCCAGGTCTATCTGGAAAATATTCTTTAGAAATGCAATTTTCTGTAGAAATGGTTTGTACAGTCGTGGCCAAAGGTTTTGAGAATTACATAAATATTGGAAATTGGAAAAGTTGCTGCTTAAGTTTTTATACTGGAGCAAAGTCATATTCTCGGATGAAGGCTCTTTCCGATTGTTTGGGGCATCTGGAAAAAGGCTTGTCCGGAGAAGAAAAGGTGACGCCACGATCAGTCCTGTGTCATGCCAACAATTAAGCATCCTGTGACCATTCATGTGTGGGGTTGCTTCTCATCCAAGGGAGTGGGCTCACTCACAATTTTTCCCAAAAACACAGCCATGAATAAAGAATGGTACCAAAACACCCTCCAACAGCAACTTCTTCCAACAATCCAACAACAGCTTGGTGAAGAACAATGCATTTTCCAGCACGATGGAGCACCGTGCCATAAGGCAAAAGTGAGAACTAAGTGGCTCGGGGACCAAAAAATTTGGGGTCCATGAAAATCTGGAAACTCCCCAGATCTTAATCCTATTGAGAACTTGTGGTCAATCCTCAAGAGGCGGGTGGACAAACAAAAACCCACTAATTCTGACAAACTCCAAGAAGTGATTATGAAAGAATGGGTTGCTATCAGTCAGGATTTGGCCCAGAAGTTGATTGAGAGCAGCCCAGTCGAATTGCAGAGGTCCTGAAAAAGAAGCGCCAACACTGCAAATACTGACTCTTTGCATAAAAGTCATGTAATTGTCGATAAAAGCCTTTGAAACGTATGAAGTGCTTGTAATTATATTTCAGTACATCACAGAAACAACTGAAACAAAGATCTAAAAGCAGTTCAGCAGCAAACTTTGTGAAAACTAATATTTGTGTCATTCTCAAAACGTTTGGCCACGACTGTACTTACCTGGCCTCAGAATTGGCACTATGATTGTACTGGCTTGTGCAACAAGGTGATGTTTAATACCTGACCAGGATGTTCAAACCTAGGCCAAGGCAAGAAAAGATGAATATGAATAATTAATCCTCCAGGGAACCTAGTATCTCCTGTCCCAATCCACAGCATTAAATAACAATGGACAGGTTATGCAACACTGTCTCCACAATGTCCACCTCCCCATCTATATCCCCCAAACAACCATATCCCATAAACCACCTGCTTCAGGGTGAACTTCTTTTGAACCTTCCTCAACAAAATCATGCAATAATGACAAGCAGATTGAAAGGAATAAAGTGGGCAGGAATGATGGCACTTGAACAAAGAAACGACAGCAGGCTTGCCGGAACTTAATCTAAACACATCCATAGGCAGATTTTGCAAGATGCAAAGGGAAAATTAAAGAGAATCTATAATCCATCAAAAACTGAGCAGCAATTTCTAAATTATTGACAAGGACAAGAAGAGCTCTTGTGTATCTCCTGGGTATTTTATAGCAGTGCAAAAGAAAATTTTGGTGGAATGGAACTCATGGAATTTTTTTTAACTATTCTATAAGCAAAGGAAGTTCTATAGAACATGCAGGGCGGGGCCCCCGAGAGGAGCAGAGGAAACAGGCTGTGGCTGAATTAGGACGAAAATCTAAAAAAATCCTGAAAATAAAATGCAGGTCTTCTCAGATGTTCCTTAGCATTCTAAAGAACGAAGTGGGAATTCTTTAGAACATCAATGCTTCGTAGTAAGAGTTTAATCGAGACCTAAAGCAGGTCTATAGAGTTCAAAAGCACAGAGCAAAGATATAGCAGAGAAAAATATAGAAAATTTGACTTCTTCCCCACTCCCTCACTGGCCAGCATTTACACACGTGGACAAAATTGTTGGTACCCTTCGGTCAATGAAAGAAAAACTCACAATGGTCACAGAAATAACTTTAATCTGACAAAAGTAATAATAAATAAGAATTCTATGAATGTTAACCAATGAAAGTCAGACATTGCTTTTCAACCATGCTTCAACGGAATTATAAAAAAATGGACTCATGGAACAGGCCTGGACAAAAATGATGGTACCCCTAACTTAATAGTTTGTTGCACAACCTTTTGAGGCAATCACTGCAATCAAACGATTCCTGTAACTGTCAATGAGACTTCTGCACCTCTCTGCAGGTATTTTGGCCCACTCCTCATGAGCAAGCTGCTCCAGTTGTTTCCGGTTTGAAGGGGGCTTTTTCCAGACAGCATGTTTCAGCTCCTTCCAAAGATGCTCAATAGGATTGAGGTCAGGGCTCATAAAAGGCCACTTTAGAATAGTCCAATGTTTTCCTCTTAGCGATTCTTGTCCTGTTGCAGGACTCATTGTCCTGTTGCAAGACCCATGACCTGTGACTGAGACCCAGCTTTCTGACACTGGCCAGCACATTTCTCTCTAGAATCCCTTGATAGTCTTGAGATTTCATTGTACCCTGCACAGATTCAAGACACCCTGTGCCAGATGCAGCAAAGCAGCCCCAGAACATAACCGAGCCTCCTCCATGTTTCACAGTAGGGACAGTGTTCTTTTCTAGCTATGCTTCATTTTTTCCGTCTGTGAACATGGAGCTGATGTGCCTTGGCCAAAAGTTCCATTTTTGTCTCATCTGTCCATAGGACATTCTCCCAGAAGCTTTGTGGCTTGTCAACATGTAGTTTGGCATATTATTATGATTTGTTTTCAACAATGGTGTCCTCCTTGGTCGTCTCCCATGTAGTCCACTTTGGCTCAAACAACTACGGATGGTGCGATCTGACACCGATGTTCCTTGAGCATGAAGTTCACCTTGGATCTCTTTAGAAGTCTTTCTGGGCTCTTTTGTTACCATTGGGATTATCCATCTCTTTGATTTGTCATGAATTTTCCTTGTGCGGCCACGTCCAGGGAGGTTGGCTACAGTCTCATGGATCTTAAATTTCTGAATAATATGTGCAACTGTAGTCACAGGAACATCTAGCTGCTTGGAAATGGTCTTATAGCCTTTACCTTTAACATGCTTGTCTATAATTTTCTTTCGAATCTCCTGAGACAACTTTTTCCTTCGCTTCCTCTGGTCCATGTTGAGTGTGGTACATACCATGTCACCAAACAACACAGTGACGACCTGGAGCCCTATATATAGGCCCACTGACTGATTACAAGATTGTAGACACCTGTGATGCTAATTAGTGGACACCCCTTGAATTAACATGTCCCTTTGGTCAGATTATTTTCAGTATTTTCTAGGGGTACCATCATTTTTGTCCAGGCCTGTTCCATGAGTTTATTTTTTTAAATAATTCTGTTGAAGCATGGTTGAAAAGCAATGTCTGACTTTCATTGGTTAACATTCATAGAATTTTTTTTAATTATTACTTTTGTCAGATTAAAGTTATTTATGTGACCATTATGAGTTTTTCTTTCATTGACCGAAGGGTACCAACAATTTTGTCCACGTGTGTACATTATTACTCTTCCATACCCGAGTACACCCGAGTATTTACTCTCTCCAATACAGAAAGTGGCAGTACGCGCCTAGTTGGCTTTGCGAGCTAGGTTTAGTTCAAAGGATGAGAGTGACATGTACAGTGGAGCCTCGGATTGCGAGTAACGTGATTTACGAGTGTTCCGCAAACCGAGCAAAGATTTTTAATACATTTTTAATCGGAAACCGAGCAAGTATTAGTTTACGAGCGCCGAGTATCATGTATCACGCATGCGACTCTTATTTTGACATTGCGCGTCACTCTTGCGCTGCGGAATTGTGTGTAATCATCTCCCCTGCTAGGTGTTAGTGCTCGTCTCTTACTTGCATAATCAACATCTCCCTCTCTCTTTCAGCGTATCTTATGCGTATGCGTAATTTGACACCGACACACACACACACACACACACTAACACATGCACAGACGCTCTCTCGCCTTTTCACCCCCTCCCCAGCTTCACAAACACACAAAAACTCTACTCTGTCGCGATTCTTTTCAAAGGTAAAGTGCTGGTTCATTAGTTTTGTTTTTTGTTTTTTTTTACTTTACCGCAGTGATTCCCTTAGTATGCGCTCACGCCAGGTCAGAGAAATTTCTTTTTTCCCCTGTTAAAACGGTGCTTCTCATTGTGTGTGTGTGTGTGTGTGTGTGTGTTGTGAAACTTAAAAAACGAGGTGGGGAGAGGGAGGAGGGGTGTTACTCTGTAAAATGAGGCAAGGGAAGGGGCTAATTCCACACACACACACACACACACACACGGAACCTGCGCGCACCAACGGAAACACTTATCTGTTGGGATTTATTTGTACTTTTTTAAAGGTAAAGTGCAGATTAATGTTTTATTTTCATTTTATAGATTGAATTAATTAATTATTTTTATGTATTTAATGGCTGTGGAACGAATAATTTTCATAGGTTTTCATTATTTCTTATGGAAAAATGATGATTTGGTTTACGAGTGTTTTGGAACACGAGCACACTTCCGGAACGAATTATGCTCGTAATCCAAGGTTCCACTGTATTAAGTGTAAACAGGGATTTAAGAGGAGACTAAACAGGGTTCTATATAGCGGTCCACACCCATGTTCAGGTAGGGTTAGACTGGAAATTTTGCTTTGGCACGTTATGGAGCGTTCACATTAAAAATGCACCAAACTTTGATATCGACTGCGCTCGCTTCCCATCTCGAAACAATAGTGTGAAAGCAGACCTGATTATCTTTACATTAAACAGTCTCTGTTCATGTAGCTCTAACTCTGGTAGCCTGTAAAGTACTTGTTAATTCTTTATCATCTTTTGTCTTTTACATTAGTTTGTTTAAATCTTATGAAAGGAAAGCAATCCTGCCACCCTGAGTGATACGAAGAAGAAAAAAAATGCCAATGAACACCTCAGTGCCAGTCCTTTGGTTTCCAGATGACTATATCCCATAAACCACCTGCTCAGATTGTGTCTTCCTTCCCAGGTGGTGTGGGTAAGCAATGCGACTGTCTCCGTTCCATTCCAGCCAAGTGTCGCTATCGTTAAATCGAGGCTTGTTGAACATTGGCTCTTAATCTCGTCTCCAGCTGAGGCAGGAGATAATAGTCCGGGGTAAAATGACTGGTAGCAGCAGCAGAAGATCTTGTGTTACTCGACTCCTGGATGACATTATACGATTCTGATGATATGAACCCAGTTGGAATGAAGGTTGTGTCAGAGAGGAAGCACAAAAAAGAAATATTATAAGAGTTACAGCATGGAGGAGCATGCCAGAATGAGTATGGATAGCTTGACAGAATAAGGATGGGCATATGGACACAATCTCATGGGACACCAGTGTTCGAGCTGTGAAAAAAAAAATTGCTGGATGCTGGAATACAGCTTATGAATAATGAGTTGAGCAATTTTGCTTGGGTAATGCACTTTTCATATCTCAAACAACCTCTGTTTCACCCCTCCTTCAAATATACCTTTTCAGTGTCTATGTAAATAAGCTACTGCTAAGCCACACCCCTGGAGAGAACAGCAGGACTGCTTAACAACCTAAGGAAGGGGATCTTCTTTTGTGAGGTCACATTCAGGGGAAGTCTATTTGGCTTGTTTAAACCTCGGCCAATACAAAGATAGAAAAAGAGACAAAAAGCAGGGAGTTTTTCCCTCATGCTTTTTTTTTTTTTTTTTACACACACACACACACACACACACACACACACACACACACACACACACACACACACACTAATGTTTAAAAGTGACTAAAAAGTAAATTTTGCATAATAAGTTCTCTTTAAAGGAGTTAACCAAGTGGATTTGCAATTGGCTCCTTGTAATGAGATGCATTCTCTACACCAGATAATCCCTAATTTATCCAATAATGTGTAAAGTATTTCATTTAGCAAGAAACCGTCTGTGCTAATTGGTTGTATGAGTTTTCTTCATTTTAAGGATTTCTGGTTCAATACTGAGCCTGGGTTTCTTTTCTCTCCGTTTCTCTCCCATGCCAGTGGGTGGATTAATTGCCTCTAGATGTAAATTATCGGCTTATTCAGGGTGGTTTTATGCCTCGTGACTAGAGTTCCCAGAATGGACTCAAGCTACACTATGACCAGGACAAAGCATTTACTGAAGTGAAAACTATCTTCATTTAGTATTTTGTAATATATGCACTGTATATTAAGATTTGGATTTTGTCCCTTAGTGCTGAAAGTGAATACTTGGACTTTTTCTTAAGTAGGTTTGCAAGAAAGGAAATAAATTATTAAACGAATAAAAATCCTAAAGTGCAATTTCTCTACTCTACTCTCTATTTTTTTTTTTTCTCCCCTGTTGCTTTCATGATCTGTTGCATTTTTCGCTTTATGTACAGCACCAGTCAAATTATTTTCACACACATTTGGATTTATTTTCCTACATTCTAGAACAACATTGTAGATTTTGAAAATATGAAATAAGGTAATTAATTAACAACATCAGTTAGTTTTTATTTTAATTATTTTATCAGTTGTTCTGGGATAGTTCTTGCAAGATCAGTATTGTGTGCCGAGTGTGTTTGTAAAACCCATCAAGCTCCATGATGAAACTGCCTCTCATGAAGACCGTCCCAGGAAAGCAAGACCAAATCTGAGCTCTGCTGCAGAGGAGAAGTTCTTTGAATTTTTATATTTTACTGAATTTAACAGCAACACATAAAAAAAATTCATTTGCCAATGCATCTTAAGTAGCATGTTAAGGTAAGGTGTTTTTTGATAACTCGTTGGTAACTCATAAGGTAATTAAACACCAACTAACCAGTAAGATAAAGTCTAAAGTTGTCTCAGTTAGCATTAATAAAAATTAATACACAAATTATTTAGAAAAATGCAATAAATCTACCTTGAATCCATCGACCCATCCATCTATGAACTGATGGACTTGTAGTCCAACCAGGGATCCAAACAGGAGTCCAATTTATTCCCATTTTACAGTAGGACATCTGCTCAACATTCGCTCATGCATTCACACACCGCAGGCATTTTTTGGAACGCCAATTAGCCTAATCTTCATGTCTTTGGACTGTGGGAGGAAACTGGACAAGCTGGAAGAAACCCACCAAGCACGGGGAGTTACTGTAGAATATTGATGTTTAAATGTCTTTTATGTTTTGACAAATTTTTGACTCCATGCTTTAACTTCGATTTCACCCTATTTTTCTTGTTTTTCTTCTTCACTGAGTTTAAAGATCTCAGTTGGGTTCGTGTCTCCACACCAGTTAAGTGATTCAGTTCGATGCGTTTTTTTTTTTTTTTTTTCCGAGTTCCCCTCAGAAATGAATGTTTCCTCCTGGCCAGATGATGTACTCGCCCAAAAACACTGCTCCAGAATGCTAAGAAATCCAACCAGCATTTTCATCAAATCTTTTAATTTAATCTTTTGTCTGTGTTGTAGCAGTAAGTGGTGAGGTGGCCGGTCTGCTCTTTGAGCTGTAGAGGGAAGGAGATTCTTTGATGTTTTTACTTTCTAGTAAAAAAAAAAAAAGTCAGCTAAAAGAATTCATCTTCTGGTTCTACCGAAACTGATTTGGAAGGAGGGGTGTTCATCATTTGGTGGCAGAACCATAAAACCATTTTCCTGATTATATAATGCATCAACGAGTCTTTGATGGCAAAGAGGGTGTGGCCAAGTTTCAGCTACAAACGAAGAGGAGGCGGGTTAAACTGTCATGTAATGTGTTATGATTACTGTCTTTCTTTGTGCTTTCAGTGACTCCCATAAGCCAGTGGAAGATAAGAGTGGCATAGCTAGCGGCCCACGCAATGCTCTCACACATGGACACACTCGTACCCACGAACAGAACATGAGCTTGCCCTGGAAGGAAGTGAAACCCCTTTTGGTTTGGGCTCCCATTGGTTTCTTATATTAGTGCAGAGTTTTTGAAAGAACAGCTGAGAGATACGTTGAGCCCGAAGCGCTGCTGAAATCCTGCTTTCCCCCGGAGACTTCCTCTGCACCCGTACACACCAGAGTTTTCTATCTTCTACACAACAGGACTCGTTAAAATACTCTGAAGTGTTAGCAAACACTGATAATGCAATAGTTGGTAACTTGCCAAAAACAAATGTTGGAAAAAAAAAAAAAAAATCCACTGTGAAATCCACATTAGCTAAATTATTTCCAGTCATTTATTCAACTCTATCAACTGTGGAGTTTGATTTTTTTTTATTTATTTATTTATTTTTAGAATAGCTTCCAGTTCTGCAGATTGGCGCTAATGGCCTTCGTCAAGAGCAACAGTGGCAGAAAGACGCAAATCCACAACCTTCCACCCAGTAGTCCAGATCTTTTCCCACTAAGCTGTGACTATGAGTTAAAATCGGTTTCGATAGAAAACCTCCCACTTGCCCGACTCCTGATATAAAAATTTGGTTTCAGTTTTGATCATGATGCCTCCAGTTATCTGTTGGCTAAAGAGATCTAGCTATCATGAGCATGGTCAATACGGGGCGCAGGAGCGCCGCCCCCTTAAAGGTAGACAGAGAAGAATACCACTTTAACATGTAATTATTTAATGTAATAATTATTTATTTTAATAATGAATTCAAGTAATTTAGTCACAATATTCCGCCGTATATCTTAATTATTTGCAATAAAAAATAAAAAAAAAATCTAAACTGTATTACGTTCATTTGTGTTGGCGTACGCGGGGCGCCGGACAAACGAGTGTCTATGTAGCAGACGCATTTTTGAAAAGCATGTGACTTGAGGCTGAGCTCTGATTGGATTTTGGCAAATCATCCTTGGGGTGCAGCTCTGTGCGCCCCGAACCCTCCGACTTTTGTTCTTAGCGAATCAATATTGTTTTTAAATATTTGGGCTCATGTGATTGGACCGTTCTCAACGAGTCTGTTCCAGCACTTCTTATGGCGAGCGGAGCTGCTGACTGGATGTGATGTGAGTCAGGCATTGATTTCATGCTAGTAGCGTTGATGCTTAATCACCTGATAAATGCCTATTTAAAAGTTTAGTTTTAATTTTGTTTGCGCCTCCCCAAATTTTTTTGCACCAGCCGCCACTGTTTAGGAGACCTTAGCAGCGATTACGCCTGCCCTAATCTGTGTTTTTTTCTTTTTCCTCTTTTTTAGTTCTTGTGTCCTTGTTTCGAGTTTGTTCCTGCACTGTAACTTGACGAGAGCATCGCCTGCAATTCAATTCTGACCATTGCGTTCTATGGCTATTCGGGGAAATAAGCGCTACCCGTCGAAGCACTACTCGTCCGTTTTTAGAATCTGGGAGACATCACAAAATCCTGCTAATCCTTAGCACAGACTTTGTTCACCAATGGTTTAATCACAATATTTATGATGGAATTTTCTCCACCGTTTGAGGTCCATGTGTGTGGTTCTCCTGAGTGATGTGTGTTTATGTGTTTTGTTTCGCTTTCAGGAAGCCCGAGGGAGGCCGCATCGATCTCCGCTCATCTTTCATACAGACACGGGATATTTCATCTAAATCGATAATGACCAAGCATGCATGTAATTCCCATAATGACCAAGGCCACGGCTGTATCCAGAAGTGTAAGGGCGTGGCTACGGTGTCCGTTTAAGTGGTGAACATGATATATATTGTCTGATCAGTTTGTGCCATTAAAGAAAATCAATGTACCGCTTTCATGCTTTTCTAATGGTTTGTTCAGCTCAACTGCTTTTGTTACAAGGACGTCTGTTGCACTGTCTTCACTGCGATGTTGTCATAATGGAAAAAGGCACACTGATGCATTTTCGTCAGTATAAAGAGGTCACTGGAGGGTCAGGGCTTCTGTTATTGAGGTCGTCGATGGTGAACAAGACAGAGGAGACGCTAATTATGGCCATCAAGCTCACATTAGCTCTGAAGCTAAACAATTCAGCAGTCAAAATCGATCAACAAATTCAACGACAAGCTTCATTAACACTTCAACCCTTTTACTTTTAGCTTGGGAAAATGAGCAATGACTACAGCATATTCTGAAAAAAAAAAAAAGTGAAATACTCTCTATATCATATTATAAAAAACATTCACATTAAAACCACCTAGGATTTGGGTTTCACAGCTCTGGCCCCTTGAGGCTCGGCTTTGAAGGGCCTTCGGGTGTGTGCTGTCGGGCTTGGCACCAGGATGATGGGATAATGGCAGAGGACTGGCAGATTGGGTGCTGTGGGTTGCAGGGTGGGGCTTCCACAGATTTTACTTCTTTGGGTGCTCGATGGAATTGGGATCTGAGTCAGTGGCCTTGGACACTTTGCCTGCTGGGCTGTGATACAGTATATATACTACTCAAGAGTTTGGAGTCACTTGCAAATGTCTTTGTTTTTGTTGTATTGATTTATTTTTCTACAATCTACAACAATGCCGGGGATTTAAAATCTAATTATATGTAATGATATGTAATTATGTAACAACAACAGTAACATCAGTAAGTTCTTATGTTAAGACACGAAGGTCAGCTGTTCTAGAACAGTGTTGTGTCGAGTGCATTTGCAAAACCCATCAACTGTCTCTCATGGAGACCTTCCCATGAAAGCGAGACCAAACCTGAGCTCTGCTGCAGAGGAGAAGTTCATTTAGAGTCACCAGCCTCAGAAATCACCAATTAACCACCAACCAGCACCTCGGATTAGAGCCGTTATGAAGCTTTACAGAGCAGAAGGAGCAGAAACATCTCAATATCGACTGTTCAGAGGAGATTATTTTAGTGAGATAACAGCATTGTTTTACAGTGAAGAAAGAAATAAAAACCAGGAACGACCAAGGAGTTAGAGAGTGAACTTTTGACTGGTACTGTCTATGGTGCGTATATATAATGAAGCAAATCATTTCATTTCAAGTTTAATGTTAACTAACACCAATAGCATGGTGGACTTTATTCTCGGCCCTGAGAATTATTTTATTTATTTTTTTTTTTTCTATCAAGTAATTTTTTCCTGTGAAGTAATTTTTTTTCTTTTTTAAGTAGCACAGCAAGGTCAAATGCCTGAATGTTTTATTATTATTATTATTATTATTATTATTATTATTATTATTATTATTATTATTATTTAAAAAAGTCATTGGGCATTCAGATATGTTGTGCTCTTGTTCAATTTCTGCAATACGCAATAAAAGGCCCATTTTGTTGAGTGTTAGAGGTTTGTAGGGTTTAAGTGGAATTAATAGTATAACCAGCAATGTTTATTTATTTATTTATTTATTTATTTTTTAAGCAGAGCCAAGTCACAGCAAGGTCAAATGTCTGCTTT